>CM074191.1:1536139-1798639 GCA_037179385.1 Holothuria scabra
AACATCCCACCACGCAAAACATCCCCACCCTGGTGTAGGTTCCATTTTAGACATCCTATACCGCTAAGGCCAGTGGCAGCGCTATGGGGCAGGGGGGTAAGAGATGAAGTTTGCCTCCAGAATATTTCCCCCTCCCCCACTTGCTTTCCCAACTTAGGTCAGTTAGGATATGGGTTTTACTGAAAAAAGTAATATACTTCTCCAAGGATGTTATTTATTTTTCGTCCAAAGATATGTCAAAAGCTCAGAGCATCCGAGGGCTTCCCCCCCCCCATCCTAACTTTCTGGTGGCTAAGGGTGTGACTCAATCTGGAAATCAAGGTCGGGCCTCCAATTCTCTCACAGTAAATCTGAGGGTCTTTATACACGGACAACATTTGCAAGACATTCCCAAAATATTTCCTAAACCCACTGACAACAATCCAAACACATGCTTGTTTTCGGTTTGTTCCACAGTGTAGATATTGTATACAGCATGCATGTTTTGAAAATGCTTTGGAACATGTTGCAAAAGAAATGCATAATTCGTTCTTTTAAAGACATTCTCAAAACATTTTCAAAATAAGTTTCAAATTGTTTTTACTCTGTCAAATTACTGGGCAACAAACCCGACACAAGCATGTTTTTGGGTATTTGTTGCAGGTGAAGTATTTTGTGAATGTTTTACAAATGTTGCTTGTGTATACAGGCCTTCAGATAAAAAATACGTGATCATACATTCTGGAGATATGACCAACAAAGAAAGAGATTAAGGAAATATCCTGAGGCCACTGTTAATCAATAGGATTCTTTTATCTTTCGTCTCTCTTTAAAAAGTTTTTCTTTTCAAAGTTGTTGCGTAATTTTGTTAACATTTTTATCAATTTCAAACAGGTCTTCTTAAGACAAAGATGGAATTCTGACGTGTGTCTGCAGTGCTGTCATCTTTTTTCTTCTGGTTACGTTAAGTGTTGGATGCATACTCTTTTGCAAAAGGTAAGCTCTTATAAGCTTGGATTCAATGAAGATTATTTATTTTTCTATGGAACCAACGATTCCTTAGTTGTGTCAAAGGCGCCCTTGCTCCATGTATTTCTTACTCGTGCAAACGGCTTATTCTGGAACCACTATTCTCACACTGCCATTGTCATTACAACTGCCATTAGAACTTCAAAAATTATATTTCCAAAAGTGAGGTACTATCAATAAAAAATCCAAGGGCCACAAAAGAGACTAAAAATCAAAGAAAAGCAGCAAATGCAATCCTCAACAGCGTGAGGGAAGTGACATCACGTCTTTATAGTGGCGTAAGGCTATCATGCGCAAGGGGGGCAGTTTTCCCAGCACGACATCTCTAGTGGGGACAACGCGAGCTAATTTAAGAAAAAATATTGAACCTGGCATTTTTCCCGGAGTCAAGAGGGCGCGTCAGCAAAGCAGGGCAAGGGCATTGCCCCACCTCTTCGGGGAGAGAAGATCAAGTTTCGTCGAGGGAGCCTTCATCTATACGATAAAAGAAGTAAACCCAATAAATAACTCAAGCGTCCTCAACTTGGCCCCAACTCTGTGCCATCTTCTTGATTTTGCTTACAAGAAGAACTCCCAAAATTCCAAATTTTCTTCATTAAAATAAAAAAAAAATTCAATAGAAGCTCCATGTTTTCAACATTCTGAAAAGAAAAGTACAAAATAATTTTCGAGTGTTCACCACACGACAAAATATGAAAACCTTGAAAACAACTTCAGCCTGTGGATTTTGCCTAGGCTGAACTTGGTACGGTTTTGGATCTTCAGGAAAGACTTAAATGTTGAAATTCCTTCCTTCACAGATAAGACCATTTTTTTTCAATTTTTCTTACTATCAAATTCCCCGATGTATTAGCTCCAGATTTTCAAAAATATGTTGAACAGTTTAAAGGGGTGAAAATTTTGGGGGTTTTTTCTCAGTTTTTATTCCTAGGGCATTGATATGATGATATTCACCAGGGTGGTATTCAGTGAACCCCAATAAACTACAAGAACACCACGGCGACCAATTTGATTTTCGTCATAAAGAGGTAAGAATCTTCAATGAAACCCCCAAATATGCCATAAAATAACCATGTCCTCCAATATGAGCTTCAGATTTCCACCTTTTTGTTTAAAATGGTGAAAGACTTTCCGTAAAATTTTCAATTACGGTGCCATGGATACTCTGTACAACCAAAAAAAAAAAAAAAAAAAAAAAAAAAAAGAAAAAAAAAACAGACAAACTTGTATCTTACCGACATTTTACTTCATGTTTCTTTTGAATGGCAGATCAATTAATAAAACCCCAAATTGTTTAATTTCACCCAACCAAGTGCCCAAATTTTCTCTCATTAAATTACGGAACTTCTCCAATATAAACTCTTCATTTTCAAAACTTTGTTCAAAAAAGGATGAATTTTGCGGGCAAATTTCTAGTTTCGTCTGAAAGCGTTCGTACGTAGACCATTACATTTAGATGCCTAGACAAAATGAATTTCAGTAACTCAAATGACCTTTTCTCTTATTTGTAGGGAACATATGTAGGGAACAGTTTTAACCATCCTTACACACTTTTAAAAGCCAAATTTCGTCCTAGAATTTTAACGTTTCTTCAAATCAAGCTCCTCATCTTTGATCAGTTCAGTGCAAAAAAGTCAAAATTTCGGCGCGCTGCCAGTCACTCACCACCTGGAGCTTATCTCCATTGTTGGGGCGTCAAAATACTTTCCTCGCTGTGGGGAAGCTTGGCCCCTGACGGACAAAAACCTAGCTCCACCTTTGCCTTGAACATAATATTGATTCAGCCATTTTAACATTTTGAGTTGTGTAAGCATTTATAATATTACCTGTGGAAGATGGTGTTAGGAGGCGTCAATTTTGTGCCTTGCCTCAGATGCGACAAACCCTAGCTTCGCCACTGGCGTTTGATTCCCGGAAAATCACTTTGGATCATTATATAACCTTAATAGCTGATATTTAGAGAAACAAGCTAAATGCAAATTTTATGGAAGCTGCTTGAATGAAGGCTTTATCAAGTTGTGTAAATTTACTTCCTCGTTTACCAATTGAAGGTATAATATTTCTGAACGATTCCTGTTATGGATTATTGTGGAAATTGCGAGACGGAACTCCTCTGTTCTCGTCAGATATGTAATGGAACAACTGTTTTTTTCTTTTTTAAATTAGGTTAGGACTGAATATGCTCGGTACTATGCTGATATCATTGATGCCACAACACCGGTGCTTCGATATGATATTAGTGCCCTTGTTGCTTCGTTTAGCGATTCAATGCTTCAATGTATTTTTTTCACATTTCATACTGACTGCAGTGGCGTTTCATTGGCCACTGCGACCAATAGTGCCGTTGTTGTTTTTAAATGCTTTTTTTTGTTCCTGCTGCCGAGACATGCTTCTGATGTCATTTTTTATCTTTTTTGTTTTTAGTTTAATACTTTTAGTGAGTGTGATTCTTTTTTCTCTTACCCCTATTCTCGATATTACCTGCTTAAAGCCCATGTCTAGTGACAGCGCTTTTAGGAGCGGAGGCATTCGAAAATGCCCATTCTAAATTTGTTCTTACTCCTAGCCCCCCCCCTTGCACATTAGCCAAGTTAGAGTGGTCAGCTAGTAGTTAGATAGGGAGAAAAATAGATAGTATAACCATTTTCAGACTTACTTTTTCATCTAGAGATATGCTAAAACTTCGTAGCTTCCATTGGCTCCCACCTAGACCTATCCAGCTTTGAGCTTGCTTTGGCGCTGTGCTCGAAAATTTTTTCTCCCTTCAAATTTCTTTGCCCCTTAATTTCCCCCGAAGTTCATACTAAACCCACCCCCCCCCCCCACTACTGTTTACACCAATGTTATTGATGCCAGGGATGACGCTTATACCATTAATACTACCATCATACAGACATCTCTACAACAATACTGTCAACGCAATCAATGCCGAAGACTATTTTGGCTATGCTTTCACTTAGTTTGCTTATGGCATTGATCGTGGCCCTGTCATAAATATGGTAAATATTAGTACTATCACTGTCCCTGCTTCAAATAAAGCCAATAAAGCAACTAATACCTCACCTCTGGCACAGTTGATAAACTAGTGTCTAAGTTATCAGTTACTGGGCTACTAAAGGCGGACCCGGTTAGTGAATAGAAGTAGAACTTTCACACTGACAACTTCCTTAACTAAGAATAAAATGGTGTTCAAAGTGTCAAACCTCTTTAAATGAAAGTTGTGTTTTAGTCACGTCTTCATTAAAAATAGGACGGCATTATTGATCTGCTTTCCCATATTAATGAACCCGTTAACACTTAAATATTATTTTCAGAAGACACAAGGTGAATGAGCTGTCAGAAAACGAACCAAGAGTCAAGTTTGACAAGAATACCTACGATAACCCTTACGCAAAACCAACTCCTGTTGTAACACATCAGTACTACGAACAGGGTAATAATGGATATTCGATGATTGACGAGGCTGAGTATCAAGCGGTTAACGACATCGGTGTACCGGAGGGCTCTCAAAACACACTCGATGTCACACATCTCGGCTATGAATCGATGCTCCCGGGAGTACAAGGTCAAGAAAAAGCATTGTCTGAAAATGAATATGTTTTGGAGCAGAAAGTTGAAGATGGGACTTATTACATAAGCAATGAAAATGAATATCAGATCATGAACACATCTATCAGTCCTGATATTTGAGCAAAAATTTGTCAACTTCGTTCAAACATCGTTAAAATTTACGATACCGGAATTTAATGCAATTGGTTATACGTCTTAGGATTTGTTTTTACATTTAAGTAAAAAGTTGTCTTAATCTACCTCGCCAAACTCCTCTGAGAACTCAATTTCTCCTGTGCACACACTGAGTTACCTGCAAGACAGACTTATGAATTTCGCAACAATTTTGGAAATCTGAATGATGAGTGGAAGCTATAAAGATGAAAATGAACAAACACGATTAAGGATTGAAGTGAGGATGATTGGAAACATTCTTTCTTTGATTTGTTTTCATATCCTTTAACTTTTTAAAACTAAGAGTATGTTATTTGCCTCTTTGTGACTTGAAAAATATTTTCTTTACAGGATTATTTTCTCTTTGGTACTTGACTTCTTAACGTATCTTGCTTAGTTCCTTGATATCGACGTTGCCTATTTGGACACTCACGTAGTCGGTTTTCAAAACTACAAAAGGCAAAGTTAACCGGTTTACCCAACGGTGCTTTAATCCAGCGCGAAACCGACTTCGTCAGCTCGGAAACAGATTTTAGTATTTAATTATACTACTAAGAAGGATGCAAGTATAAAGGGGCGATACGCACTGTTCAACTAGATATTTGTTTACTAGCTGAAGAAAGAAACAAATTCCTTTCCTTATCCCTAACCCTAAAAGAGAATAAAATGGGCAAAATACAATATCAAAAGCCAGTCAAGAAACACCTTGTTAATGGAGTGCCCTATATAAAAAGGTTTTGTTGTATAGTAATAAATAAGTAAGAGTGATGGTCTTACCCCAATCCTAAGTTGAAAGTATGTGGTGACACGATTGATAGAAATTGTGTGGCTCTGATAAACTAGTCATTATCACATGCAAACGACATGCATCGAAGTGATAAGACTTGTAGAATTAAATAAAAGGGTAACCTCAACCCTACCCAATCACATCCTCTTTAATAACGGGATTGTAGATAGTAAAGGTGCAATGTGCAGAAAGGTGAAAATAAAATTCATTGCAAACGAAACGTTTACAGTACGGGAGGATATGTTGCAATTTAACAACTGCTTTACTGACAAGACAAGAATTGTTTCACCATTTGAGTCAAACCACACGAAAGGTTAACACATGTGTAATATGGGGCTGCTGTTGGGAAGACACTGATCGGTCATAGTGACCTGTTCGAATCTTCTATCAATGTTCTTGAAGCAATTCTTGCTATGATGCTACGCCGTGAATAAAGTGTATCTACAACTAATTCTCAAATGCTAAAGTTTATATTAAGTTATCGTTCCATCAGGGATATTTTGATACGAACAAAAAATATTTATAATATGCCCCTTGTTTTGCACAAAGCTAAACTTAAACCAGATGATGATTTCAAAAGAACTGAAAGATTGTTTCATAATAGTTTTCAGTTCGGGAGATAACCTCTTTCGGGGGAAAATGGTTTTTCACCCGATCGGGGGAAAATGCGGCCATGGGTGGCGCCATTTCCAAATTTTTCCCCTGATGCTTTGCGATCCGACCGCGCAATTTAAACGGAAACAAACGTTCAAAACACCTGGAAAATTTAATCGGTCTTAGGAAAGAGAAATTTTGGAATATTCAGAAACTTTGTTGCGAGGGGAACAAAAAAGCCGGACCATGTTTGGTAGTTCACCGCGCAAATTTTGAGATATCGAGCAATTTTTTCACGTTCTGTGTCCTAAGCTTAAATTATAGACTCGACACAGCCGCAAGATCTGTTCAATTTTTTCTGCAGAAAGTTGTGTTAGTTACTCGTGCTAGCAATTGAGCCCATTGGTACGTTATTGAAAGTTTATTAAGATTTCTGTCTGTGGTGGTGAACAATTACCTTGTGTTTGAACATATCCACATTTATAAAACAAAGCGACGACTGTGAAGAGGTACACACTAATTGCTCATGAATATTCATGCTGCAAATTTTCTCCCGATCGGGTGAATTCTCATTTTCCCCCGAAAACGGTTATCTCCCGAACTGGTTTTGTTCCTGTAATTTTTTGTAGGATTCTTTAATTTATATGACAAATTTATTTGACTACTCGCATTGTGAGGAAAATTTACTGTTTAAATTGAATGATACAATGCAAAAGCAGTATTCCCCTATGATTCATAGCAACCCAATTGTGACATGGTTTTATAAGGTGTTTTGTATGATTACACTTGACAAATGTTATAGTCTAAAAAAATACCAAAGGTATCTCTCTTGTGTAAGAAGAGGAAAGACGTTTCGTGATTGCAACGTTGTGAAAACACTTTACATTTTTTAAAACTGGAACGCGTACTTTTTTTCCGTCGGTGTTGATATCATATATTTCTTTTGAGACTCGAAATATATATGACAATCATAATGATGTGAACAATATCCTGCTACGGCGTTTGCAATGTTCCAGGCTATTATGTGGTACATATTGCCACGTGAACATAAAAATGGAAATGTTAACCTCCTTTGCGCCTAAAGTATCACAGCAATATGACTTTTCCGTGTTTAAACTATTGAACTTACACGCGGTGACATCTTTTTAGGAATAGGAACTCAAAACTAATATACCAGTCCTGGTAGGCCTTAACTTCAGTCAAAACCAAACATATAACTGTATTATCAATAGTGATCAGTAGTAAAGTAACTAAGGTGTCGCCAATTCGTCTACCATTAACATATTTACCTACCACCCATTAACTTTTCAAGCAGGACCATCGCGCAAAATATTTTTATTTCACTCAAGTCACTTTTAGTTTCCTTTTCAGTATTCTCTTACTTTACATAGACGTAAGCACAATTTTTCTTCGGAAGAGGTGGGGTTAGTCACTTGAGGTATGTCTTTGTAATACGGATGTGAAAATGTTCCCAAACGTTATGAGGTTCATTTAAATATCGTCAAATTTATAGTATCGTGTTACGTGAACTTAGACATTCAGAAAAAAAGGACATTCGTAACATAATATTTCGAGCTCACATAAATCAGTTGTTCTAAATAGGACTACTCTGAAATGAATAAATTGTTATTAACTGAAATGTGCATATATTGCACACTCTTAATGGAAACAAAATAAAACCAAGTTATTAGGTCAGTACATTCTTTACTGAAATTCGGTGGAAGTGGCGTTAAGTGTTTCCCATACTTTCGCTACAGGACCGCTGAATGAGGTTGCGAAGTCTTAAGTAAAACAGGCAAAAGCTGGATGAGTTTTGAATATATTAGTCTGGTTTAAGAAATTTTTACAGAACATTTACTTTGGCTAAGTGTAAGGGATCGTTTATGAGTAAATTAGGTCAAAGTATTAAATACGCCCCAATGAATGCCCTGTGTAAATTGAGCCGGAAAACAGTCAAATAAGAACTGAACCTAAATGGGTTCTTCAACTATATTATTTTAAGCTCATAATGAACCACTTTGTTCAAAATGAACCAAAATGTAGTAATTGATCCCTTTTCGGTAAATCCCCCCCCCCCCCCATTTTATCCTTTTCCGGTTCAATTTGGACGCTTTTAGACTGCATAAAACAACAAACCAAGAAACGTTGAATGATATGTTTATGTCAGCGAATGGAGTTCCAACTTCTGTAATGAATGGCGGGATTTATTGTTAGTCATAGGAAAAATAATGTCACAGTAAGGGATCAAAGCCCTGCAGAGAGATGTACTTTTTTTTAACCAAACGTAGACGTCAGGAGCAACATATTGTTGTGCTAAACAGTCGACACCTTACGTTTGAGATATATTACACGAAAGTAATAGGAACTAGGGAACAGCTCATCAAGAATAAAAATAACTCGGTGCCACCAACACTCTAAAAGAGTATTGTCTATGAACCCCATTGCAACTCAACATAAATGTTGCGGCTGACCGCATAATATTTTGGGTGCATCACAGAAAACATTGCTCGAACATATACCATACTGGAAATTGATAACGAACCTGTTTTTTGTATAATTCTTTATTAACCTTTTCTATGTTTACTTTCTATTAAATGGTAAGCAAACGATCACGCAATATAGGTTTAAGGAGTTTTCACATACCCATTTTGTAGACAATCGATCACATACTTTTCTTCATGTTCGTACCGAGATCAACTGATCGCTAACCTACTCCCTTAAATCGTAAGAATTAAAACATTGGAGTTACATCTAAAAGAGTGGAATTAGTGACCAATCGGACTTTCGATTGGTTACTAATTCCATTCTTTTAGATTTATTTTAACTCTATTGGACTAATTTAAATCAATTGATTTGAGAGAGTAGTTAAGTTGGTAAATTAAAGAATACAATCCAACTTTAAGCTCACAAACATTATGTTACGGAGGTGAGACTCATTTTTCTTCCAAAACACAAATGTCTCCGTGAATCTGTTACCCAACGTCGTGTTTCACATTACATCAAAATAAACTATTCCATTCATTTTCCTAAAAAATACATGCTCTTTAATTCATATGTTGCTCATTTATTTCATATCTCAAAGTTTCAATACAAATTTGGAAACTGGAAAATTGATAGTATAAAAAGAGCTTGTTTAGACGAAAATAAGCAGACGTACAAAGAAAAATATATAGCCAGATAATAGTCTATTATGTTCATTCATTAAAATTAGCTTTATCGTTCTAAGAATATTTGCCCTGTTTCACGGAAGGTTGTTCGTCAACTAATTTTGTCCTAATCCAGTGCAATAAGGGTTTCAAATCCCATGTAAAAAACAACAACAGGGAGATGCAAGCAAAATAAACTCTAAGACGTCTTGATTCATATGGAATCTTTGATTTATTGAAAGTGCAGCTAATCGCAACTAATTATTGATATGTTCAGTTGTTTCCTTAGTTCCATTTGTTGCCAACAACGATGAATTCTCTGAGACTTAGTGAAACGTTTACACGCTTGGATTTTTCACAATACCCTTGATTAAAGAACAAGTTTTATACTCGAAATTACCTTTGTATCATGGTGCGCACTGATAAAAAAGTAATTTCTTGATTGGATGTTCTCATGACATTACATCAATTGTATTCTTTTTTAGGGTTAGGGATTAGGCTAGGGATTAGTTCTGTAGTAACTCAGGTTGGAAACTTCGTGTAAAAAGGTGCGCACCCCCCCCCCCCCCCCCCAAATGTGTGACAGTTTAGTTTTAGGAATCGTTTACTCTTTTTTAAAATAAATTTTTATAGCGTTCACTTTCATGCCCCTAGGGATCGCTAAGTCATGATCCCCTTCCTTGGGCGCAAAAAATGTATCCCATATTTGCTTCTTGTAGGTTGCCACTATTGATTTAATAGACTCTGCCAAAATCAACAGTTTTTTCCATGACCCTGAAGGAAGCCTTAGGCAATCATTTTCAGCCAACGTTGTGGAGAAATTAGCCTATATTTGAGGTTCTATGCAATCCACGCCTTATGATGTCATACATTTAGGAAAGAACGCATGGATCTAGGACTGCCCAGTACACTTCGTTGTGACCATAATACCATCTTTCACCGTCCAAGTACGTCATTTGAGTTCTGAAGTAGAGCCGACAAGAACTGTACACCCACAAGACGAGCCATGACACCGTCGTCTAATATCAATTTCGTATTTTTTATTATGTTGCTGTTCTGGTCTTTAGAATATGGTTTTATCCACGAATGGGTAAGTAATCTGTGTTTGAGAAGTTTGGGTAATTTTGCAATGCGAATTATTTCAATATGATAAAACATTTCGTTACAACTTCAGCTCTAATTACAAAAAGCGCGAACAAAACACCAACAATTCTTTAGACTTTAAGTAAGTGCTGGCACAAACAATACTACCACGTACCTAAACCTGAGAGTTTTGCATTTCAATTTAATGAATTCTGGTTTGATTATCTAAGCTTTCATTTGATTTCGCACTTCATAATGTCGTCGGGTTTAAATTTTTAATTTTTTTTCTTCACTTTTTTCACATTCAAAAAGTTTCCATTTAAGTCAGATTTCCGAAATTATTATGCATAGCGTATTTCGTTGAAAAATTTCGGAACTGTAAAAGTGTTAAAAGTTAAATAAAATTAACAACAAAAATCCTAGTCCGACTAAATAAAGGTAAAGTACAAAGTGGGTGGACGAATGTTCTGTGAACGCTAAAGTTTTTATTTTGTTTTGGCGTGAAAACGTTTGTCCTGGTCTCTCCTGGTCTGGCTTATTTGATACTTTGTTCAAAGGTATAGGGACGCTTAATGAAATAGTTCACAGAACGTGAAATCAAATTGATTATGTGGGTCATCATTTCCCAGGATATATTCTTCTTTTTCAATAACATTTTCAGTCCTTATTAAAACACAACCTATTTGGCTGTGCCTTTGATGGTATCTGATAGTGCAACTTAGTCTTTTGCTTTCCACTGTGTCTTGTAAGGCGCTTTAGAATATTTATTTTAAATAAAACGCCATATAAATTTCTTGAACTTGAGCTTGAACAATAATATATAACAACGTGTTACTTCAAGCTGAATTTTCTGTTATGGTTTGAACGATTCTGAAAATTTTATCCTGCAATTCCTACAGTTTGCTTCAAGTATAATATTAGTTCCCCAACAAACACAGATAAATAAATTGAAGCAAGCCAAAACAACCTAACTACAAACCACTTCCATGTCTTACTAGCGTAGCCTATTCGATTTTTCGTTTGCTCCGAAAATTAAGCATGACTAGTACACACCATGCAGTAGGAATTCATTGAATACAAAGATCAAATATTCAAAATCCTCAAAGTATTTTTTTTTTCAGCAATGTAAGATCTCAGCTTTAATTTACTTGAAACATCATAGTGTAAGAGCAAAATTGTAATTTTGATATACCAGGTTTGCGAACACTTACCTATACATTACGTAATTGCATCAGACGCCCTCTATCGTCATTTTAAAATTTAGCACATAAACTTAATTGCATTATTAAAAGACCAATCAATCCGTATATGACAACAAAACATGCATTAATGGAGTCGGGAAGTTAAGCAAAAGAACTTTTCGAAGCTGTGAAAACGGCTCGAAACAAATAAACTTTTTTCGTAAATTGCAATGCCACCAAACCTGCCAATTCATTTCAAAGTTTTGCTCGTGGGACTCAACATAGATTTTCGCTGTCAAATTTATTGTTTTGCATATTAATTTCTTTGTTTCTTTAACCCTGTATAGCGTGTGTAAGCGTACCCCACGCAACGAAAACGCTCACGGTATGGAACAGCATGGGTACGTAGTTTTAATCGTCAGTGCTCTGTTCCTTACAAAAACTGCAATGATGTTTATTCAGTTTTGAGTTACACTGTGTATTATCTTTCGAGTGATATGTAAATACACCCATAATACCTAACTTTTACATGGACACCAGTTCAAATGTCAAAGGTATTTACATGAAATTTAGACCTAATGCCGTTTGTGAAACTAAGCATGAATCGTCGATATTGATTCATCGCTGAATTGCTAACAACGTAAACTTCACAATAGTAACTTTGGTTTTCCATTATTCAACACTCCCCATAGGGAACAGGCCAATAAAGCAAAACGTATGATTATGCATTAGTTTTGCACCAATGAAATGACGCCTGATATTTGCAAACAATCTAAACTTTTTGCATCACAGAAGAAAAACTGAACGTGCACGTTGTGTGTATAACAAAAGAGTGTAATGGTGCATTGAATTATAGAAAAATTGGTCACGCCCATCGAAAAATCATGTATAGGGGATAAACGTCTGTATGAATTACATCACATATCAGTTAAGCAGGAAAGTGTTTGAAAAATAAATTTGTAAGGAATAATGAACGGGCATGGAATGTTATGTGCAATAACAGAGTCCTATTTCACAAGATTAAACACCAAGCTTAATATGTTATGGTGGTTTCTGGCTATTTGTTTTAATGAGGAATTTCAAGAAATAAAAGTGCGTTATGATAGGCTGTTCACTTTTGGTGTATATAATCTGTCAACTTAAGACCATTGTGTGCTGGATTAGAAGTAAAACTAAGCCATATAACAACATATCTTACATCCGAAAAACAATCACTTTTCGGGGTTTGTCAAGAGTGTGCCAAAATGCGAAATACTTCATAAAATTATCTTAATCTCAGTTTCAGCAGCAAGGTTATCGACAGCTTCAGTCTTTTGCATGGGTTAGGTCTGGTGTTGGCGGGGCACTGTATAGGAATAAAGCAGTAACTCGCTCTACAATCTAAATGACCCATAAAAAGTTGCTTTGTCAAATAATTCACTGTATTTCCGTTTTCGAATGGGATGAAAGCAATTTTGCTTTTGTTTTACTGGATTTTGAGAGAAAAGGAATCAGACTAAATATATATGAATCAAGTAGTCTTTATGTAAGGCCGCAAAAACATATGATCAACAGGCTCAGAGAAGGAGAAACAACACTCTTTAGTCTTTTTAGACGATGTTCGTTTCCGCCGGTAATCGTGTTTTATCTGCCAAATTCTTAACTCAATGCTTCGATCAAAAAAGGCTGAAGCATTACCGGAATTCTAATGAAGAGCTGCATCCCTTAACTTCCTATTCATTCAAATGTCGTTGCCAGCCGTCAGGCAAAGTTATGAAATTAATGCCATTCGACGCTATCCGAAATACCACGTATTTTTCCTTTGTAGACAGGAGCAATTTTCAAATTAGTTGATTTCGTTTTCCTAATGCTGTCAAAATTATATATTTATCTGCGGGAAATATATAGACTTGAAGAGTGGGCGCAATTGAAGCAAAGATGTGTAACTTTTGTTTCCAGTCGTTCTAAAGAGCGTCTTATTGGAAGCTTCGCCTTTGGCGGACCCCCCAAATCAAAGGATATACAGAAACTGTCTTTGTTCGGGGATTACATGGAAAAGAATGGAAGAGATCGTCATTAAAAGGACTTAGTCACAAGGGACTTAACAATAGAAACAAAGGGGCCTGTCCGTCAAATAGTTACGCCTCAAAAAATATAATCCGTTTCAAGTGAATATTGTCTCAAAAAAGTTATCGTTGTTTCCTCTTTTCTTTCATTTCCCTGTTGTGAACTACTGAGTGTCTTTGTCTTGCAAAGTATTCATGAAATAGACGATTTCATCATTAACAATAATCTCTTCCATTTTTCCATTAAGTGGACAAATTACAATTTGTAAGACATTGACACGCATTACTGCGGTGGCATGTAAATGCCATGTAAATGTCGAGCGATAGTGGATATATCTTCACTCTCTGAAAAGACTGGGATGACTTACACAATCATCCACTCAGATATTAAAAGGTGTGATATAATTTTTTTAGAACATTTAATATCATCATGTGATGACTTTTTTGACGCTGCTATCTTCAAATTAGGCCCTATTTTAATGTCCGCCTATGGTTCTCTCAAACCACCAAGCTAGCAAAAAGCTTTCCAAATTAACTGGTTTTCCACTCGGGTACAGTATCCATAACCAACTCATTCGCCTATCCGTAGTTCCTAATTTATTAAAGCTCAGCAGGACTGATCAGAATGAACCCTATATTTCATTTAAAAGCCACAGTTCGAATGCTCTTGTGATGGAACTATAGGTATTTGATGCAACTAGACGAAGTTTTGGTCTTACACTTGAAAGTAGCGTGACATCCAAATTCAAATGGTGTACTTGAGGCAGACGCGTAAAGAAGGACTAAACCTGTTGGAGTTGGTGTCAAAGATGACTGGCGTATTGACTGACCAGTCTTGCATCGCCGCCACAGGTCTGTACCTACACTTGATCATGGTGTTGCTATCTTCAGCTCCGTACGTGAGTGGTATCGATGGGAGCTTCTTTTTTATCTTTTACAATTTTTTTCTAATCTGGAAGGAAGCTTTCCATACCTTTCAGGTAGAATATTCGTGTATTGATGCTAAATTAGCCACCCCTTTATATTAGCTGGAGAAGTGTTTTTCTCTAAAATAGGGGAGCTATATAACCCCGCACTGTGCTTGAGATGCATTTTGTAACACTCCCGTCGCAAATAAAACCCTCATAGTTGTCTCGTATTCGTTATTGACATGGATAACAAAATGATCGTGACCTAAGATGATCACCAGTTTATACTCCCTGGGTTCCGCCACACAGTTTGACCATACAAAGAACCTTACCCTTTGTTTCATCATTCCTTGAAACTTTTTGTAGCTTGGTCAGACTACCAAAGGAAGTGATTATACCGTTGGTTTCAAGTTACAAAGGTATACATTACTTGCAAAAAAGGTCGACTGATTTGTGAAAGAATTCCTTCATATGGACATCAGCAATTGCCACGTGCCTCACCAGTGGCGTAGCAACGGGGATGTTAGGGTTTAAACCCTTCAGAATCCAACCGTGCAATGCAAAAAACACCTAAAATAGATGTTTTTGCTCTCTATCCTTAGACTTTTCCATCATATCGTGCCCCCAACATCCATGACACCACCCCCATAACACAATTATGTCTACGCCCCTCCACCAAAGACAAATTGTACAGAGTCAAACTAGTGGTCCAGGCGGTGTCGAATGCAGTTACCAATAAAGTTTAGTTCAAGCAAAGGCTCATATTGGTCACAATTTTGTCAACTATGCCTAGGTCCTTCACTGGGGTGACAAACCATATTGTAGTCCCTGTGACTTTGAGGTCAGCGTCAGTTAAGTCGCTGTCACACTTAAGCGGATCCGATCCAAATTTTGAGAGTTTTTGCTAAAATATTCTGCCACATCACGAGATTATAACGATAAATTAGAGCAACTCCCTGATTAGAGTTTCATAGTCGTGCGTTACAGTTTATATATGTGAACGGCTTGGGGAAGTTTTGGTTGTTTCCGACCAGAGACGGAGAAGATATTATTTAAAACTCACAAAAGTCGTATCGGACTCCGATCTGAATTCTTTGCTAGTGTGTGACTGCGGCTCTGCACTCTCTTCGACTCTCATAAATTACGCTTTACTTTGGACTTTCTCAAGGAGAGTGTAATCTTCATATGAAATTTTACACATGGGTCTTTTATTTGTGAAATTGCTTGTTAATCACTACACGTAGCTTACTTGAAATGGTTAAAGCGACCAAATAAAAAAGTAAAGCAGTGAAAAACCACCAATGTCAAAAGATAATGAATGTCAATTTAGCCTTATGTAGGCTAAGTCTACTGGGAGGTTTATTTATGCTTTTAGGGCAAAGTACGTAATGTGGCTAACATGCTGCTATGGCGACCATTTTGGCTGCAACTTTGGTAGCCATCTTGAAATAAATTGTCACTTTAGATTCCAGTGTATTACAAAAGTAGACAATTTAGTACTGTGACCCAATCGTATTCAAAGATATTAAAGTTTTTGTCACATCTGCTTCGACAGCTGACGTATGGCTGCATTCAAGTAGTCATTTTGTATATCTTTTTATCCCCAAGAAAGACTTTTCCCGATGATTTTTAACATGTTGTTCGGTAGTTTTAAGTGTCGCTTTTGTGCAAAACTCAACAATTTACTGTAACAGTCAACAGCTTCTAGCGGTCACACCAACCTTTCAACGCCAACGCTTATACAATGTGGGGTTTCATTTTGAATAGTCATATTTAACTTGTTTACTCAATAATGTTCCTAATGTTATCATAGGTCTAGTTGACATTGTTTAAATAAGCTACCAGAGGCCAACCCCAATTTTTTCTTTAAGTAGAAGGCGTAAAATAAACTTTTAAAAATTCACCAATGCAATGACTAACGATCAAAGTGCGAAAATTACGTATAACCGCGAAATGTAACGATACAGAAACATTTCATGACACTGCACCAATTTCCTTTGTGCAAAGCGCTCATATGCTTGTTAAATTTTAATCAACTCCATGAAGAGACTTAATTAATCAATTATTTTATGTTTCAGAACAATTTTCCAGACATTGGATCAAATGAAGGTGGCGGTATGTACACATTGCCTTGAAGCATACAACAGACTTTCCATGTGTGACCACTTGTTTGATAAGAAAATAATGAGCAATTTTACTTTCACCAACAGTCCATAGTGAAAGTGATTACATTCTATCTCGAACTATATCGACTGACTTATATTGGTATTAGTAATCCTAAGGTGTTTCATATAACATTCAGAATAATTTCTAAGAGAGGTGAAGATAAAACAATCTTCAAAAGAAAATGGAAGTGTTTGTCAATACCCTCTTGATGAACGAACTTTCAGTACTAAAAAAAAAGGTTTTTCTTGCAGGCTCAACGTTTTTCCTTCACCAACAACCAGAATATGAATAGGGACTGTGCCGAAGCTAGAGGTCAGTGTGCCACAAATATGAGTGGTGTATTTTTCATAAGACCAGATGGTTATCCAGACCCATTTGAAGTTTATTGTGACAATATGGCGGATGCCGGAGGATGGACGGTAGGCTAAGAAACTATTGTATCTCTTAAACCGGTCAATATATTAATAATATGTCCGTCTGTGGCTTTATCAAGGGAAAATCATACATTAACTAGTCATGCTTTCGGCTTTAGAAATGCTCAAGTTAAAACCATATTTAGACGATCTAAATTATAAAGTTGACCCTGTAACCTCACAACGATCACATGTTAAGGCCCTCCATCTAAACATTTCATTATTTTCATCTAACAGGTTATAATACACCGACTTAAGGATGGATCTCTCCTTTTCAACCGTACTTGGGAAGAATATGAAAATGGATTTGGTTTTCTCTCTCAAGAGTTCTGCATCAGCATTCGTAAACTTTCATATGTGACGAACCAAGAAATCTACGAACTGCGTATTGGCATTAAAACTGCCGATAGTCAGTCTTTCTACGTAACCTACAACAACTTTCGCATAAGCGATGAGTACGGACAGTACAAGCTGATCAGCGTTGGTGAATACAATGGTACCCAACGTAAATACCATGCTTGTAAAATTAATTTATTGTTTAACCATTACGTTTCTCATTCCTTTTTTTTCTGTAACAGGTGAAATGAATCACGTTTTGTGCCCTCCAAATACCGTAAGTACAAACAAAAGTAGTCTAGATGTAGTAAGTTTCATAATTTAATATTTATGCCACAAACGATGGGTTTACGGCCCTTTACCTGTCTATTGTGTAAAGAAAGTGATATTAATGTCAATGGAATTCCAAAAATAAAAGAAGGTAAGCATAGGTAAGCATTTATTATGTATGGGAACAAGAAACATCGTTTATAGTTAGCTTAGTTGAGTCAGCTGAGATAGATTTTTGCTACTCCTAGGAAAGTAAGGTTTGCACCTCTAACAGTCAACGGTGTTCATGTACTGACGGTATATTTTCTTGTGAAAATGCGAGCCAGTGCAGTATCAATGCGGTTTGTGAGCAGAGGAACAATGTCTTACGGTGTTATTGCAACCAAGGCTACACAGGTGATGGTGTCACGTGTACCATCGACAACCCAACCCCAGCAGATTGTAAAGATGTGTTTAACAGAACTGCAACTGAAAGTGGCGTCTACTCCATAAAACCGACAGCTTGGGAAGGAGACCCATTTGACGTATACTGTAACATGTCAGATGGAGGTGGCTGGACGGTGAGGACTAACTAGTTATCTCTTTAATTAAGTAAACGTTCATATAACACCCAATACAATTCATTATATTACAAAGAAACCTTGCGTATCGAAAATGTACTTATCGCATTTCTTAAAAATATGTTTGACGATTTCAAAAGGCATACCTATACATTCACCATCCTCTAGCCATTTCAATTTCCTACTTAATCGTCATCTTCTTGAAAGCAATAGTTAGCAAGTTTTTGTGAACGTTTAATCTGTATCAATGGGGAAATTTTATTCACAGGTTTTCCAACGAAAGGTCGATGGCTCTCAAGATTTATACAAGAACTGGGTCAAATATAACATGGCTTTGGGACACCAGATCATGAATAAGGACTTGGAAATGACAAATTGAATAGTTTGACATATCAAGGAGAACATGAACTTCGCATTGATATGGTTGACAGATTTGGGCAACCACTTTATGCTAAATACAGTTCCTTTGCCATCAGTGATGAAGACGAAGACTATCGTCTTAGCCTGGGTACTCACAGTGGCGACGCAGGTTTGTTCGGAGTTCTCTATGTGCTCTTGACGTCAATGTCTGTTCTTTCATGTAAAATTTTGCTGTTGACTTCATGAATACATATGAACTCAAAATAGAAGTTTACTATTTGAAAACCGTCAGACGTGTTTGAAAAGTATTAATCGTGCAAATACCGAAAAATTATTGCGTAACCATTGGCACTGGTTAAAACGAATTCCTAACTTGGAGTTTTGGTGTCTGTTTCACTCCACTTAAAGTTGTGAGTGTCTAAAAGGTGGTTTACAGGGCAAGATTTATTGCATTGCCCAATTTCATGCTCATGATCACTTTGGTTTGTTCTGAAAATGGCTCAGGTGGTACTGCAGCGGAGTCATTTTTGCGTTTCCTTTCAAAAGTCGCCAATAGGTTTAGGTGTATTTTGGTCACGTATTGTCCTTCAGTGGACGTAATAGCTTCTTCGGGAAGCAGTGAAAGTTTTGGATTCGCCGAACGGCCCTCTGTCAGAGGATCGGGGAAAAAGCTGTATAATAAATAATTTCTTTATTTTCATAGAGCAATGTCATTTTCTGTATTTTCCAAGGCTTTCGTCTTTCATACAGCCTCTGGACTTGAACGTAGGTTTATGTATAAAAAGAAAGTTGTGTTTCCACTGAAAGTTAAGTCTTAGATTTGGAAATTGAGACACCTGAAATATTGTTTCAACACGATACTAAAGCACAATATTATGACAGACAATGGTATGGGAATGGTTGATTTATCCCAAAACCTGTTTATTTTGTAGTTACCAATTTGAAAAATAAAAACATGTGCCACAAGGTATCCTACCCTTTAAAAGTATGTTTCATAATTACAATCGTAACTGCAGAACCTATTATGTGTACTAAGTAATCACTTAAATGCCTTTGCCCTGTTTATATCGTCGACAACCAAGAATTTAAAACTCTTTCCAAATTAAAATATATCCCCGGACACTTCAGTGAAAAGTAAATATTATTGGGACAATAACATGAAGTCAAATAATCAAATTGAAGATATAAATTGTTTCCAATGAAGTTATCAACATTGTTCATATTTCGTGACAGTCCTTTTCGAATATTTGTGTACATCTGTATAATTTTATTAATTTCTCTTTAAATTTCTACTCTCAGATGGTTCGCTGACTTATCACAGCGGTCGACCTTTCACAACTAGAGACCGTGATAATGACGAAGCTTCGTATAACTGCGCGACTACTATTATTCTCCATGCGATGGAACTGATGTCTATTACCATGGGGCATGGTGGTACGGTCGGTGTGCTGCTTCTTCGCTCAACAGTCCTTACAGGACGGGTTCCTTCCGCTAGTCGTTTCCTTCTTTCGACTCTCACTGCTTCCTCAAGTTCTCCGAAATGAAAGTGCGACGGATTTGACGGCCCAAAACATGTTAAACACATGTAATATTCGTTTAAAAGCAAAGAAGATGCAGCGTGACTACACATTACTACGTTATTTTACTGCCCAGGGACCTCAAAAGTAAGAGAAGGGAAACGTTCTGACTGATATAATGTTTCTCTTTCTAAACGATGGTATCTTAGCAGTTAATATCATTTGTCATAAGAACGTTCTATTTGTTAACAATGGGGGAGATGTAATTAAGTAATTCAGTACATAAGATGACAGATTTTGTTCAGTCTTTGAATTTTATGCATAAAGGGTGTTTGATACAGAATATGGTTCTTAGCTTGTAATATTTTGATGGAGGATATATTTCAAGAAATGAAGTTGTCCTGTTTCTAATACTTTCGGTAAAGAAGAATATGAAAGAGAGCCTTGTTTTTGTGGACCGAATCCAAAAAAAATTCCTTGAAAGTGGAGGTTTGCCGGTTGGAAAAGAATAAATCGATGGTTGTGTTAACAACCATCGGAGCACAAAAATAGCTTAGTCAACCCCTAGAGATGACATGGTCAGTGATCACAAGACAGTTACCCTTGACCAGTAAAGATAACGATTATTATATACATTATGATACTGTCTGTCAGGTAATTCAACGAACAAAAAAAAAGTAGAAGAAAACCGGACGTCCAGTACCTATTACATACCAGGTGAAAATATTGCCGAAAAAGTGGTAAACTAATAATAAACATTCACAACAGTGTTTTGTTAATACACCGCATTAAAAAACATGCTAACATACAAATGGAACGTGCGATTAACCTTTTTTGTAAGCATTCATTTGGCTTTCAAATAACGTTAGTGGGAGGATCTGGAAAGTTTAATGCCTTCCTCATTGGAACCTTCTGCTAGTTGAATAAATAACCAGCTTAAGAAAAAGGACAAACACACTTAGTTTTTATGATAGTCTATTGCTTTGGACACTGTTTATTTCCTTGTAGGTATCGGTAAACTTGTTTCTCTATACAAAGTGTTAAGTTGAGTAGATGAAGTCACTGCAGCTTTGAACAGGGCTTACCTTGGAACGTGCTGAACTTCATTTCTCTTTATTTTTTTTTTCCTAAAACGTATTCGAGATCATTGAAGTTAATTGGCATTTCAAAAAATAAAAACTGGTAATGTATAATGACAAAAATTGAAATTAACCCGTCATGAAAATCCAATTAATCCAATTTTGAAGTAGGAGCACTCCCTTAAGGGCATACTATAACAAAATTGATCATACAATAAGACGCCGGAAAGGTCCAGGAAGTAAGTTAGTAAGTAATGAAAGAATTGCTTAACGAGGTAAAATATAGCTAGGGAGACAAATAAACAAGGTTACCTCTTCCCGTCCCAGATATTATCAATTTACCCTGCCTTCACATTAAATGCAGTTAACAAGTTGTGCAAATGTCCAAGACATTGCTGACTCTAATAGAGAGACCACGAGATGGTTCTGGGGGTTGAACCCCATATGACATAACCTTGAAATGCTAAAACACTTGAAATAGCGATTTTCTCTCTCCCCTCCTTTTCCTTCAACCTCCTTGTGACACAATGCTGGCAATGCTAGTGGCTGACTTCATAATTACTAGTCTTAACTTCGTTCATGAGATGCCGGTCTTACTTTCACATCATTGATTTCTTTGCCTAAGTCTGATCAATGTCGGTTGATTACATATAAATGAGTTATATAATAAATGATACCTTAATTCAATAACATTTTTTGGTTTGTTATATAAAAGTAAAACAAAGTAAAACACGTAATGGTTATTTTTTGTTATAGTAGAATGATTTGTTTAATGAACATTTGAACAGTTCAAACCATGCATCTTATACGTACTCTAAGAAAAGTTTAGCAAAGTAGAATCAGTGTTGGAGAAACGAAGCAGATGTAACATTTTTTAAGCAAATTTTGGGAAATTTGTTGGACAATTTTTTGAAACTATTTTTGTATTTTGGAAAAATCATGATTGCAATTTTCCTTAATATACGCAATTTTCACCCTCAGCAATTCAACATGTGCTGATTGCTGAACTGTTTGAAGGATGTAATCATAATTTCGTCAAATGAATCATGAGAATATTTGCAGGGGTGTTGGTTTAAGGGCAGTCAAACCTCAGCCCTAAATACAATATCTGTAGTGAAATAAGAACACAGAAATCTCAATTGACAGAGCTGTTCGATTGACAGTAAGTTCAAAAATGCAGTCCTGTTTCTCACACCAGGGAGCTGCTAGCAACTCCTTGCTCACATTACACGCGCGATAATGAGGTTTAAACAATTGTAAGAGGAGCATTATGATGGAAGCAGGTTAGGAAAGTTGGAACTGTTCAGCATTAGAGAATAAAAAGGATAAGGCCTTTCAGATTGAATGGTTTGATATTGACAAAGATCTACTATTTTGCAAGTTATGTTGGAAGGCAAGGTGAAGAAGTTACCCGTCCCAATCAAATACTTAAAAGAAATGATAGTTGTGGATCTTAGAGGGAAATAGACGTCCTGTAAAACGCTGCTTTATTTTCCCAAAATATGTTTTGCAATTCTTCGTGATGACTTCCTCAATTAAAACGATGTACACGCTAAATACTCAGCCGTTTTCATTTTCATCTTGCAGTCTTTACAAAATCTGAAAGCTGTCAAGGAAGGTATTTTGTTGAATTCCCTCTACGGATATCAATTGATTCTCCTTCATCTAAATTTTTGTGTGAGCATTGACTTAACATGCGCATGTCTCTGTTCACGTGAGCATTGAAGACACAAGCGTCCTTTTTAATATCTGGGAAATCCGTATTTCTTTGAAGGTTGCCCATTAAGTCGAAAGAAAAGATCAAAGTTTACAATTATAATAGAGGAAGTATCATATGCATCACGCCTAATCACACAAACAAGGTCTCTTAAGCAAGTTATTTCTGTCTGTTCTGCTATCAGTCTTTCTGCACTTATGAGGTATTTTAAATGTTAAACAAACTTTCGTATTCCTTTCCTTTGTGATAAATTTTATTGAATGTTTGCAAACAACCAATATTCCAATCTACTTCGAAAGTTCCACCTAAGTTGTGACAAAAATACTTGGTTTACCTTTCCTTAATTTTCTCTATTTTTTCATTGGCCGTCGCATAGGTAAGTGGCTTGAAAACTGGGAAGCTACCCGGAGTATTTCTTACGATTTCTTCTAAACAAAAAACCCGAGTTAAAGTGTTTATAACTAGTTACATACGTGTAAAACATTTAACATTATGCTTCAAACAGCAACAAAACTTTATTCAAACACTCCATTTAATGCCCTCTTACCATCCACCTGTCGTCTTCCTTCTCTTGTAGTTAATAGCAGCCTTACAAAAAAAAAAAAAAAGTATTCGATGCGTTTTGAAATTTTGCAAGTTTTAAGATTCTGTTACAGTGGACACCACTAAAACAATATTGTGTACTTCCCAACAGGGTCTTCGCCACCGGGATGTGGGTGACAACCCGCAAACTTCGTCAGAGCAATGATAGTTCGAAAATCTGAAATTCTGGGTGCAATGTTAAGACTTCTGACCGGACTAGTGCATTTCTCTAGGAATGAACCTATGTCGACTTTCCAATTAAATCAAGTGCCGTAGACTTCTTGTTTCGTTCATTAGTTTAGCAAGACGGAGACCTCTTTTAGGTAATCCTTTACGAATTGCCAAGTTTTTCGCCGGCTTCAGTCTTATTTAGTCCCGTTGATGTGCAATAGGCGCGGATCCAGATAGTCCAAAAAGGGGGCTAACAAAAGGGACAACTGGGTGTGAGGGAATTTAACTGCTAATTTTTCGTATGTCCTATTGCTAATGTGCAAAAAAGGGAGGACTGAGGCCGTTAGAGCCCCCCCCCCCCCCCTTCACCCCATCCGCGCCTGTACCGTACCCCGATAGTATATGTGCGCATTATGTTTGATGTTTCGTAGGCATATCGTGAGACGTATCAATATGGAATCCACCATTCAACATCTCAAGATGATTAATCAATTATTCTCGCGCCTCATTCATACGTTTGGCTTCATTTTGCCCGAGATGGTAGAATATTGGTCAGCCGAAATTTCAAAAGAGCTCCAGGACCTTTCCAACAACCATAATACACAGGAGACTGAGGCTACCCAGGTGTTTACAGAATCCCGAGTTTTGTCCTGAAAACTGTAGTGATGGATTTTTATATGGTAGTTTTCTGATCACATTGCAGATTGTTGACTTTTCATGGAAGTGAACATTTTAATAACAACGAAAGAAAAATTTTCCGAGGATTGATTACATATTTTGACAGGAAACATCTACCCTAATAAAACATGAACAAGATTTAAGTTCACATTTGACGTTCTTAACTCTGTTTTCGTGAAACCACCGCGATAACATGATTGGTAGCCATTATTTTGTAGAACAGTACACCTACAAGTTTCCAATCTTTGTCAAAGCAAGTTAATCACGAATAATTTCAATCCTTCAAAAAGTAACGTTTCATATATTTGTTTAAGGCAGGACTGTTATTACAATAGCAACTGTGAAATAAAAAAAAGCAACTTCTCCATTCGTTACACCACTTTTTATCTTTACTTCAAAATGAAAGTAATTATCAATCATATAAGGTTATACCTTTAACCATACTTTTTCGCCGAACGGGAACACGCCTTTCTCCGAGACCCATCCAACAGGCTTCAGTAATGTTCCACGTTTGTTCCACCCTTGCAATTTTTTTTTTCTGTAGGGTTTGATTATGCAGACTTTAAAAATGCATTTCGGCTATTTCAGGTATTACGATATATGAAAAGTGTATGTTTGCTCACTTAGTTTGTTGTTAAGTTAATACCACGTACTGTATGCTCCGACTTCCTTGGGAAAAAATATGATTACGCCACCACCCTCAAGGCCGATGGACTTTACCTTTTGTGCACTTATTTTTGTCAACTTAATATGTGCATTCATTTTTTCTTTATTAGACTATACCCTATAAATTTGTTTCTTTATTTGTTACAAAAAAGAAACTTTTAAGAAAAGAAACGCACCTCCACTTAGGCTCCTTTCCGAGCGCAACGATTCCTGAAACTGTCCTTCCCTTTCATAGAAACTTCCTAGATATAGCTCTGCATATTATGTTGTGGAAAATGGCATTGTTGACGTGTGAGGAAACGCATGAAAGGAGCAAACGTTCATTGAGAAAATAAGGGGAAAAATAATTAGCCTTGGTAGGGAACAAAATATATCTGAACCACGTTTACCTGAAAAAATGTATTTGTAGTCATGAAATCTTGCCTGTCCCTAACCCAGTTGGAAAACCATTCGGCCAGTCGGAGTCTTGGATAAAGACAACCCCTGCACATGAGATCATAGCGAAGCCCGTGCTACTCAAATGCGATTTCCCCTTTAATGTTTTTTATATCCAAATATACATTTTTAGCCCGAGTAAGATAAGGCGAATTAATCTGAATACTTCCAGAGAATAGAAATACTAGTTCGGCATAAATGGTAAATTGTAACACAGCCAAAACAGTGGCGAATTAGGTTTCTCTAAATCTCTAGATACCATCCCAGACAAAGAACTTTTTAGACAGTGTAATTGCAGAAACACATGAAAATACGCTGGGTACAGTTTATACACCAAGATTTATCAGCATATTGTAAGTGACCACGTAACGTTGCTAACGTAGCTACTGTAGTACAGTGTTAGCCTCTAAATATGTACAGTACATTGTCAACGGTAAAAATCTCAGACTTTTAGTTTATTCCCGCGGTCGAAGCCCCTAGCCTTCAACCTAATAAGATTGAAATAAAAGATAAAAAAAAATGGTTTGCTTTGGGATGTAAAGTTAAAATGTTGAAACAGTTCAAACACTCTTTTCGGCTGACTTTGCTTGTTTTGCATGTTTTCATACAATTATTGAAACTTATGACGCAGATATAAATGATAACATTCCCATTTTCAATAGAGAATGCTGGTATGGTCCATCCTACCGTTAACAAATCCGAATACTCCTGTGCTACCCTTTCTAGTTTTCACAAGGAATTTTTCCAATAGATCCACCGGGGCGATGCGCACTGTTTAACAAGGAACTTCCTTACTGGCTAACGCCCTGGCTAATCCCTAACCTACTCCCTAATCCTAACAAATAGTACAATCGATACGATACAATGGCAACAGCCAATCAAGGGACACTTTGTTAGACGATGCGCATTTACCCGATCCACCCCAACTCCCAAAGTACTGCTGCTTTCGCCAGCCGTGACAATTGCATTGTAACATCTAATCGGATTTGCCGTTAAAACATTGCCAGCGTACTTGTTCACTATTTTCATCACAGCAATGAATTGGTCAGAATTTAGAGTGTCAAATTCCAAATGCACTATGTTTTTTTCCGTACCCAAGTGGTTGTATTTACTTTGACTTATTACATACACACTGAAACCATGTGGAACCATAGTGGAATATGACCCTGATAGGAGTCAAAGGTTATCCGTGCATTTCCTGGTTTAAGACACCAAGACATCCTGTTCAGAGTCAACCAGCACGTGTTAATTATCGACCAAGTTAATTTAAAGGGTCATGACTGTAACTAGGAAAGTGTTGCTCCCACCCGGATGCCTGGTCACTTTTACTCAGGAAATGCAAAGACACCTATTTTCCCTTGAATTTCAGAAGGATTTTTTCAAAGTGTACGTTTGTTATTTTTACAATGATATTTTCGGGATGTTATCCTCATCCAACCTCCAAATCATGAAAAACTTAAATCGTTGTCATTTACTTTCCACGTAAGGTGGTATGGGTTGCCTGACTCGTCATGTATTTTAACAAAATTGAACTTTTCTCACTAAATGATGAAACTAAAGCAGAAATAAATGAAGCGTTATATTGAACAAACTCTTTGACTTCAATTGGAGACATTACGAAAAAACCTTATGCATAAAGTGTTACAGAGCAAGAAGTGCCCCCTTCTATTGGGGCAAAACAAGCTAACGCCGACAAATGCAGACAGCTGATTTGTCAATCACTCGAATACTCCCATAGTCTGCTACACGCTTATGGCGAATTCTTATACATGCGGCCATGCGTTCCATTGTTTTGCCCCCAAGGATGATTCCATTGTGTCGTCAATGCATAAGGTTTATTTTATTGTAACATCGTATGTGAAACCTATTGAAGTCCTCACAAAGATATTAGCACCAGGTCCTCTACAACCCCAAAACACTGCTGCGATTGCCCGCAGGTGACATTGTAACAACTAACCCGTGTCATTAAATAAAAAGATTGTAAACGTAATTGTTCATTCCTTACATCACAAAAATTTGTTCAAAAATGAGTGGGTAAGATTTTACCGAGTTTCAAGGTCCAAATGGTATAATCTTTCTTCCAATGGGTAGACCTCAGTCATCATGTGATTAGGTAGGGGAGATTTTCTTTTCAGCCACCAGAATGATCAGGGGAAGGGGGGCGGAAGACTCGTATTCCTCTTCTTATTGAAAAAGAACACCCCCTAGAAATTCACCCGTTTTCAAGAGCAATGAATTTTAAACTTTAATAAATTGGACGTTAAAAATAAAACTTATGGAAAAACTTTGCTACTTCGACAAGATGCATTATCAATATATTTCAACCCCATTAGAAATTGATTAAAAAAGTTACATGGTGGTGCAAAGTGCAAAAAACGGGAACAAAGTTGAAACCCCTTGTACCCTTGAGATAAATTATTTCGCCAATTAATTATTTTTGAAAAACCAGTTATGGTATTTCCAGAACCGTAGTTTGCACTTTTCGAACAGCTCTTAAGATTCATCGAGAAACTGCTACAAAGGCATGGTGATGATATGGTCCCATATTCACGTTATTATTTGGACGCTTACTTAGTGCAGTGATTAAAATTTTAGGGGTCTTCGATGAGATGAAACGCTGCGTTTTTAATGACAAAACATGAACTAAATTTGTCAATTTAAAATTGAACTCAACAATAAGCCTTTTAAGGGGCCAATGTACCACGGTGACCATACTCCACATGGGTGTAAACACATACAAAACAATATTATACACTCTTAGATCCTCCCCCAGGCAGGCTAATGGCGAGAGGGGACAGGTCCCCCACACTCTAGGGGACGGATGGATTAACGTCCTTGTTGTTACTATAATTAAAAATATCTTTGTTGTCGCAGCTGGGTTTCAACCTTCACTCCCTTCACTATATTTCTGTTATCTTAAGTTAAAATTTGATGTACTTACCCACACTATAGTGTCGGCACTACGGGGGTAGGTTCTTCCAGTTTCTCGCGGAGCGACAGTTTTGCCACGAATCTATTCTTTTGCCCATTTTGACATTTTGATGCCGACACTGACTTTCACGTGTCGCTACATAACAACACCTACCATATATATGCCCTAAACATCGATGATCCTGACTTCTTTTGTGATATATCTAGCCGTCTTAATAATTTTACAGGTGATTCCATCATTGTCGCGGGGGATCTAAATTTCGTTTTCAATTTAGACTTAGATAAAAAGGGAGGTAATCACCGGACGAATTTTAAGGCACGGGCGAAATGTTTAGATTTAATGGGTGCTTTTGATTTGATTGATGTGTGGAGAGAAAGAAACCCTTGCGTAAAGAACTTCACCTGGAGTTCGAACATAACTCCGGGTATCCATTGCCGACTTGACTATTTTCTTCTCTCAAGACATGTACAACCTTTTGTTACAAATATTGAGTTCGTCCCCGGCCTGCAGTCAGATCATTCTTTTGTGTTGATGTCATTCTCAATTGGTAACGCTATTAGAGGAAAGGGTTATTGGAAATTAAATAACTCACTTTTGTGCGATTCCAATTACGTTGATTCGGTAAAGGAACTGCTACACATTGAATTATCTAGTAATACTTTTGATAATCCTGCCTCACGCTGGGAGTACTTAAAATTCAAAATACGTAATTTTACTATATCCTTCTCAAAGCAAAAGGCAAAGGAACGTCGTGAAAAAGAAAACCATCTTATTGCTAAGATTGCTTCCCTTGAGCAGCAGATATATTGTACTGAATCACCGGAGTTACGTTCTCATTTAAAGGAAGCCCAAAATGAGTTATGATTACAAACTACAAGGTACTATTTTGAGGTCGAGAGCCAGATGGGTTGAAGAGGGGGAAAAAAACTCAAAGTATTTTTTGAATCTTGAAAAAAGGAATAAATCACTCAGTTTTATTTCAAAACTTGTGAATGACCAGGGTATTATGGTAACAGATGAAACAGAATTACTTGATTATATCAAAGATAATTATAAATCCCTTTATACATCTCGCTCTTGTTCCCCAGACAGCTTTTTTGAAGATCTTCCAGTACATTATGATGACAATGAAGTTATGCTAGCATGTGAAGGCGAACTTACAGTTGCTGAATGTTTTAAATCGTTATCCTCTATGAAGAATGATAAATCCCCTGGAAGTGATGGGTTGTCCGTAAATTTTTATAAAGTGTTTTGGCCATTAATTTGTAATTTGGTTGTAGAGTCGTTAAATTATGGCTATTTCTGTGGACATCTAGCCTCTGAACAGAGTAGGGGTGTCATAACTTTGATCCCGAAACCTAATAAAGACCGTACCTGTATATCCAATTATAGGCCCATAACGCTTTTAAACATTGATTACAAAATTGGATCTAAGGCTATTGCCGCACGCTTGAAACCTGTTTTACAAAATTTAATTGGTCCGCAACAAACTGGGTTCTTAAAAGATCGATTCATTAGGGAAAATATTCGGTATGTTTTAGATGTAATTGATTACACGATTGACGAGGGGATTCCTGGTTTTATTTTAAGTGTTGATTTTGAAAAAGCTTTTGATAAGCTTGAGTGGGATTTTATACACAAATGCCTTCGTTATTTTCAGTTCGGTGAGAGCATCCAAAAGTGGGTTAAGGTGTTTTTTAATGGTAGTAGTACTTGTATAATGAACAATGGTCATTCATCGGGTTATTTTTCTCTGCATCGTGGAGTTAGGCAGGGATGTCCATTAAGTCCCTATCTTTTCATATTAGCAGTCGAAACATTAGCTTTGAAAGTTTTGCACAATAAAATTATTAAAGGAATCTCAATAAATGAAAACGAAGTCAAGATCTTGCAATATGCAGACGACACTAATTTCTTTCTAGATGGTTCTGAGCAGTCTCTTACGGAGGTCATTCGGATTCTCCATATGTTGAAAGTCTCTTCCGGTCTAGTTATTAATTTACACAAATGTACTCTGTTTCCGTTGGGTCCATTTTCTTCATATTTACCTAATTTTGTCTACGATATTGATGTCAATGTTACCTCTGGACCGATTCAGATGCTTGGTGTTGTTTTTACTTCAAATAGGGATGATCTTTTTCGGCTTAATTACCAGCCGAAGCTTTCAAGACTTAAAACAAATTTAAGACTTTGGGCATCAAGAGACTTAATACCAATTGGTAGAATTACAATTGTAAAAAGTTTTGCATTATCACAGCTCGTTTTTCTATTCCTTGTACTTCCGGATCCACCAAAAAAATTTATTAAAGAGTTAGAAAGTGTTATTTTTGATTTTATTTGGGGTGGAAATCCTGACAAAGTAAAACGTTCTGTAATGGTTAACTCAGTAAGGGACGGAGGACTGAAAGTCACACATATACCCAGCTTTATGAAAAGCTTAAAGTGTACATGGGTCAAGCGCTACTGTAACAGTAGTAATAATCCCTGGAAAACTTTTTTTGATATTTCTTTGGCGAATGTAGGAAAAAAGTTTTTCTTTCATTGCAATTGCAAAACCAGCGATGCCCCAATTATTAAAAATACCTTTATTAAAGAAGTTGTTAATGCATGGTGTATACTGACCTTTTGTTCTCCGACGGAATATTTTGATAATCAAGTTATCTGGAACAATTCTTTTATTCGTATAGATAATAAACCTGTTATGTATTATAATTTATTTCACAAAAATGTCATATATGTAAGAGATTTTTTTGATGATAGAGGTATGCCATTGACATATGGTGATTTTATGACTCGTTTTGGTATCAATAGATTCCCCTTTTCACTATACTTTGGTTTGATTAACAGCATTCCAAGAGGATGGAGACCTAGAGAAGGGGCAGAAGGTAGGGCTAATAATGGCAGCTGTTGGTATGAAAAGGTTATGAACGCTTCCTCTACTTCACAGTTCATTTATAGTAATCTTATTGAGCAAATTACGTGTCGCCCAACTGCAATGTTTAAATGGGAACAAGATTTCGCTGACCTCACAAATCAAGACTGACAAAATTTTTTTGAAATGGCCCAGGTTAATACAACTGAAACGAAACTACATTACTTACAGTTCAGATTTTTACATAGAATTATAGTTACTAATAAATTACTTTTTGCTATGCGGAAAGAAGAAAGTGACCTTTGCTCTTTTTGTTACTCAGAAACGGAAAGTTTAGAACATTTATTTTGGGATTGTCGTTTGGTTTCAGGTTTTATTTTGGATGTAGAAGAAGTCATCCTTAAGAAACAGTTTTTCTTTTCCAAACAAGATATATTTTTTGGTTTTAACCAGGGTAAAAAACATCCATATAACTTTTTAATTTTACATATGAAAAACTATATTTATCAATGCAAGTGTAAAAAGGCGCAACTTTCAATTCAAGAATTTCTTTACAAGTTTAAGTTTGCTATTAAGGTAGTAAGGTTCAATTCAAAAAGAAGAACAAGCAGATCAAGAAAACAGAACAATTACTATGATTTATGCGATGTGTTTTCTGACTTAATTGATACATAATTGCTTATGTCAAAGTATGCATAGTTTTTGTGTTTCTTCTAACTGTAAATTGATGTCTGTCATACTTGTTTATATGATTTCTCTTCCTTATAATTTACCGTCTATATGTACAGCATATGAATAAAGAGGAGGAAAAAAAAAAAAACAAACAAACAAACAAAAAAAAAAACAACACCTACCATGCATTGTAGGAACTCATAAAACATAAAGTACTGCCAGTGCAAATGAACTGATTAATGCAGTTTGGTAGCATTAGTAACCTTTACTTGAGTAACGCATCATTTTATTTCACTTGAAATGTTTTATCCATATTAGTAACAATGTCTAGTCCAGATTCCAAATAAAATAGGGATTTCCAATTTGGTTAACATAAGCCATTTTTGTATCCATGAGAGCTCATATCTCTGTCACTTTTCAATCACTTTTGATTGAAATGATGTTGACGTCACAAGTACCTAACCGGGCCATATTCATTTCTAATTATTCTCAACAGCGTAATCGACTTGAATCGTCACAAAATAATATGGCACCTTCGTATTTAGTAATCTAGTAATCCATCTATAGCGTTTTTGTCCACATTAAGTAAAAATTTCACCCATCACATCAGCCAACTTTCACATTTTGAAAAAACATTGGGCAGACAACATTACTACACACGACAAAGGCTTCAAAATGATCCAGTCAATTAATCCCGATTTTTTATTTCTCACACTTTACTTGTGCTGGACTTCAGTCAGTCTTATGAGTCAAGATGCAGTAAGGTTTTTGCTCATCCATAGTGTGTATGATGCGCTATTAACTGAATTTGTACATTTTTATTTAGCCTTGTTACTTATTCGACGTTCAACAACGAAGAAAATTTTGGTCACTAAAAAGCATTAGGCGCTTTGTTCTAAATTTGAATGGACTTAATGAAAAGCAATTCTCGTCTTAAAATGAGAAAATTGTATGATCCTTTCACCTGGTAGAAAATAATATAAAGTGCTAGAAGTAAACAAATACTTGATTCTTTGAAAATTCAAAATGAGATTATCATGCCACCTTCTGGTTATCAGCAATAAGAAAATAACCAATATTCCCTGGAGAGCAGAGGGCTTTTTTCCTCAAAAGAACACTAACACTTAGTTATTCACATTCCAACCACTTCATAGAAAAGTATACTTCATACACCTTTCCAAGAAATTTACAGGTTTGACACCGCGGAACTCATGTTTTCTTTGTCGAAAAAAACGAAACTTTTTAGACGGACGTGGGTTTAATTTCAATAGCAAAAAAGCCTTGAAAACCCCAACCTCTAGCAAAATCAAAAGCTTCAAACATTTTAACCGATCGACTAAGGCTACAGAAAGCATCAATGACTTCGCATACATTTTAACGAAATATCCGGCTACACGTAGGCTTTCTGGTAAAAGCCTAGGCTTTCTAAATGAAGCAAAAGCACTCTATAAAAACGTCTGTCACAAGTTGCATTAGAAAAGGTTTTAAAGTTCATAAAAATGCAGCAGAAGCCCAAATGTAGAAAATAACTCATCTGTCAATGGAAGACCTTATACGCAAAAAGAGACTCTGGTACACCTTTCAAAACTAGGACTCAAAAAAAAAAAAAAAAACAAAAAAAAAAAAAAAAAAAAAAACCCCCCCCCAAAAAAACAAGGGCCTTTCTCAAAGTTCCTTTTACTACTTTAACTTTCCAGTTAAGTGGTCATTAATGGATACAGTTCATTTTTCCCTTTAACTCACAACGGAGATCTCTGAAACTGAGGTAACCTACCTAGATTATAAAATCTATTAAAAGGCGAGAAGTTTCAATCAAGCGGCCCACCTGACACTTAAGTTTATACCGTGCGCCCACTGAAACCTTTCAATAAAGGCCTACCCACATGCCAATTCGAAGGCTTCATAAAAAGGGATTGCCTAAAATACGCTAAACTACATGCAGCACAGAGATTGATTCCCAGGGGTTAAAAAGGGGACTCGATTTTCTTATCGAGAAACTTCTCACTAGAAACTATACTTGTCTGAAGAGATCGCCTCAGCCACTGACGGCATTGCCTTAAAACAAAGGGCGTACCTCTTTGTTTTTGAAAAAAAATTTAACACACCCACCACTCGTTCTCAAAACAACCTTCATCCAAATATGACACCTAAAGCGAGCTTTAATAAAGCACTGAGATTTAGTTGCATGGTGACCAGCAACTACTCTGTCCGTCTCCCGAATGTCCGACTGTTGCCAATGAAATGACACGAATTAAATCTAAAAGATTTGATTTCTAAATCAAGGCCCCCCAGACCCGTAGTCGGTAGAAACAGAGGAGAGGTACATGGATATTTTGTTAGATGCGCATTAAACTGCCTTACTAACTCTCAGGACAAATCCCTCCATTGTGATAAGGCTATTGCTGATGACTTTCTGCCGTATACAGTCAAGAAGGGAAACCGGTCTGGTTGTTTTATAAAAAAAAAAAAAAAAAAAACGCTGAAATGTCATTTTGAGAAGGACTTGCATTCCTCTATAAGAGTGGAACTTGAAGCTTTTGCTTAACGCATGCATATATTGACATGATTGGTGATACTTCCGAAAAATAAAGAATTTTACCAAAAAGGTAACGTCACATAGTGAACCACCTACCCCCCCCCCCCCCCCCCCCACACACACACACACTCCACATTGCAGCAAGTTAAAGAAGTGTTGTAATATTCGGGAGTAAGGTAGTCAGTTAGATATAGTTTTACGGCCCAGTTTCCAACCTGTTGGTTCAAGTCGAGCCCGCCACGGCATTTTTTCCAGTAGTGGCTCACTGGCTTGTGGAGCCTGTTTCTAATATTAGTAGCATAAAGCAACTATATTCAAACGAATCTAGTTGCTTTTCATTGCAATCTACATGTACGTCTTTTGGAACGCCAATGTAAACATTTTCAACGAAAACGAACATTAAATGTGTATAATATTGTTTACTTTAATTTAGTGCTATTATTTTCATAAAGCTAATCTTTTCATACAACAACACACTGTCTATTAATTCGATACAAAGCGACAGCTATCTTCAAATCACTTCACATTATTTTTCATGAACCTCCCATTCCTTTCATCAACCACCAGGTTATTCGCAATATTGTGCAGAGGCTTTAAATAAATGTTCTACAAATATAACTGGTGTACATATATAATTAAACCAGGTGGATATTATTTCGAACCGTTCGAAGTGTACTGTGATAATTAAGTAGATTTCTCTGGATGGATGGTGAGCGAAAGTGGTTCTTTCATTCAGCATAAAAATACCTACGTTTATGTTAAACTTAGGGATTGAAAAAAAAAAAAAAAAAAAAAAAAAAAAAAGCCTGAACGTCTAAACGTGGATTAACAGTCCATCGGGTATTAGGAGCTAAAATCATGGTAACATGACCTTACCATGACCTAAAACGTTGATGAGAATTTTCCTTCGTAAAAAGCTCGTGACAATGTGGACCATGCATTGTGGTTAGTTGATAATGTGGTATATTGATATTAAGGTGAATTGATGTTACAGTAATTTGATAAAATTCTTTACTGTCTATGCATTGATTAAATCTTCCAAAGTGCACTTTTCCACTTGCCATATGCGTGTTTGGTCTAGCGGTAGAACATCCCCCTCTCAAGCGGAAGGCTCGTGTTCGATTCCCAGGTTAAGCCTTACCAAAGACTCTAAAAATGGAATCTACTGCCGTTGTGCGTTATGTTCCGCATCAGGAATGGAGTATGTAAAACAAGCCAGTGAGCCACAACTGGAAAAAAGGCCCTGTTCGGCTCCACTTGAACCACTTGGTTGGAAACTGAGCCGTAAAATTCTAACTTACCGTATGCCGCTATTCCATTTTGTTTACTGTCAGTTCATATATCGCATATACGATGGATCTATTTTGTTTAATCGCAACTGGACAGACGATACGGACTGTACGGGTTCGGGTTTTTTAATCGAGGTTTCTGGATTGGCACTGAAAAGCTCTCGTTTCTAACAAACCAGAAGTCGTATCAACTTCGTACTGACGTTACAAGTGACTCTGACCTGTTTTTCTACGTAACATAATACAAGTTTCGGATCGCCGATGAGTACGGGAAATATAGGCTAACTAGTGTTGGACCATGGAGTGGAGCAGAAGGTAAGTATATTCATCATACTATTATACTATTTTCAACCTATTCAATGGTTTGCGTAGTTCAGTTTTAATGAAATTACATTTTCGATACATACTTATCATTTTTATTGGGTTCCATCTACAGACAAAATAAACCACGCGGACGTACTGTCCCGTTAACAAAGAAAGTAGTCCTTGGAAAAACTTGGTATAATAGCACCATTCTGACAAATAATTAACATGTTCATTACCTGATTTTTTTTTCGTCAAATCTGTAAAAGAAAAAAAAATAATTGTCTATATTTGTTAATTCCTTTTTAAGTATGTTACGTCTTCTGGTCGTTTTTCTTTCAGGGATTTTAATCTCCATAAGCCCTTAAGCTCTTCCGACCCGTTGTTAATCCACAATACTTTCCCTTTGCTACTTTTTATATAAGTTAAATGGAAGTTATGATGTTACTGAATGTAAGGTTAGTCGGAAGGGATCCAGTATTGTAGTTGTTTGCATTTTTGAGATTACAATGGTTGCGGGAAGGGTTTATTTTGGGTTTATGAATGTCAACCCAATAATTGTTACCCAGAACTCGGTGTAAATTTCGTCGTCAACACAGATTGTCAAGTAGTTTATGACAAAGTTTCTACAGAAAGTTACATCTACAAGGTAAAACCAAAATCGTCACAAGGAGAACGATTTGATGTGTATTGTAACATGACAGATGGGAAAGGCTGGACTCTAAGTATGTTTCAAATGATTTTTTTTCATATAAGGCTTTTTTTGTAATTAGCACAGACTGACGGATCCAGTAGAGTGTGGGGTTATTCACCTCCCTTTTCAGTGAAAAAACTGGAAGACATTTATTTTTAACAATTTCTTCATTCAATTCACTGCTTCAGTTATGATCAGTCGAAATTTATTGAACAATTTAAGCAAATGTGTCTTACTAAAAGACGTTTGATCCTAGCAGGCCTTTACTGTTCATTGTCGACGATTTTGAATATTTAAATGTATCGCATGCCAGGTTGAAAAAAAAAAGACATCAAACCAATTGTACTAGTTTTAGAAACAAAGAAATCGTTTGCTCTCAGTTTAAAAAGGCAGCTGTTCTTTGATTTAATCAAAGAGCTGTTACTTGATGTAGATTGTTGTTTTCGAATTGAGGTTTACACCGCGAAAACCACACTATAATCTCCCTCTTGTGTTCCTTATGGTATTTATTTATATTACACTCGCAATGGAAAAAGACGTTCATATCAAACAATTTGTTGCCTGCTACGCCAACGTCAATCTATTTTTTCGCTACTGCCATAACAGTGCAAACAATAATATATGTTATTGACAAAGTGAACAAGGTATGGCATCTGAAAATTTAAGGAAACTTCCAAACTGAAGCGGTCGTGTTGCCTCATTTGTTTAACGTTCGTTCTTTAGGAAGAGGCAAGCCAGACTGGATGTATTCAGTTAGCCAGTCGTCTTGTAGCAGATGCTTCTCATTGATGGTTGTTTTAACCTAACAAAGCCATGTTCTCAAAAGACCGGTTATGACAAGATTATGAGACACTAACAATGTTTCTACCCTACTGATACCAAATAACAGACAACGAATAAAGAAAAGATTTTTTTGCCAAATAGGTTTGTTATCAAGTATACCTTCTTGGGTCTTTAACCATTGGCATCAATTATAACTTTTCGTTAAGTTAAGTCCCAAGTACAGCTTCCTGTTTCAAATTTGAAATCAGCACGTATAAGACTCCACGACCTCACGCATCGATTTAAAAAAAGTCCCAAACAAATAATCATTTATTCAAAATTAAACTGAAATATGTCTTCCTCCTACTAAAGGTTTTCCAGTGATTGTCGTATGGGCGGATCACAGGATTTTTTCCTGTACTGGTCTGATCACAGGTAAGGTTTCGGAATACCGGATGTTACATTATGGCTTGGAAATGATAAAATACACAGCATGACATCACAAAAGAATGATGTATTAAAGGTTGGCGTTTCTGGCAGTGTGAATGTTCCTTTTTACGATTAATACGATTTTTTTTAGTATCGGTACCGAAAGTGACAAATTCAGATTGAGTCTGGGAAATTACACCGAAGGAACTGCAGATTCGTTCGCAGGTCATTTCTCTAGTACCTAATATTTCCGAATAAAAATCTCCAATTTTAAATGATGTGTAAGAAATCTTGTTAAATCGTCATTGGCAAATAATTTCACAGCTTTTTAGGAACGTAGAATAAGCGTCCTTTAGAACATCCATTCAGTCTGGATGTCTTACACTACGTACTCACTGAATTCAAAAGTAATTTTTTGTAGCCTGTTCGAAGATCAGATCACTTTTAATGTCTGAAACCTTAGTTCACTGTTTATACTTCTTGTTGTGTTATAAATCTTAGCTTACCTCAAGTCCTCAATTTGATTGAAATTACTTAAAAAACTGTATCAATTGAAGTTATGAAACATAAACTAACAAAATGAGTTTATGACAAGCAGAAATACGTGAGACAAAAAGTCATTGAACTAAGAGACACAAATTAGTTGTTTATAGACACTCCAAACTAAGTTTAATTTTCCCTGCTTGGTGGAGGTCAATCGCCATTTGAATGTACCAGAGATGAACTATTCATGCGTTTATCATAACACGTTTTATGTATCATAAATATTAGACCAAGCACCCGTTTTTTCCTTAACACACACAATAAGAATTATACCAAAAATGAAACTTGATATGTACTCCGAAATATTTCGATGTCCAGTGTTTCAATGCAATTTTCATCTCCATTTCTCCATAAGCACGTTTCATTGCATACTCCTTGAATAGTACTGGCATAGGACAAGGGCGTAGATCTCTCTGGTTTGTGGATGTCTTTTCCAATAACCGGATACCTGGATAGTATCCCGGACCGGACTGTTCCATAAGCAACCTAAACCACGAAAGCGAGCCCACGCGTACCCCGAAACAAGCACACATACACTTACTTAGACAAGCTGTTCATATGCCATAGATGGCACATTATAATTACAGTATAACTTCCGTAATAGGTCTTAACTAGACATTGTTTGGAACCCTAAAGTGATTTCTACCCATCTGTATACCTCAATATTGTGTTTTGTGTACTTGGCTTGATGCTTTAAATCCTTTTTTATGTGGCTAAATTTCTTTTGAGGGGACAAAAAATGTTTACACCCAAAACTTTCACTGAAGGAGCAATTCAATCTCCCCGATCTACCCTGGTAATGGAAGTTATTATCATATGCGTCTAAGCATTCTTTTTGTCGATCGAAAACCATAACCTACATAGAAATAAAAGAGACCGTACATAACATACAATTATCAAGATGATTTTGTCACTGCAGTGAAGCATATCATTCATGTTAAGTTTTGCGTGTTTGTTAATACTTAATTAAATGCTCTCTGCGTACTAAAAAGACTCCAAGAAGGGTTTTAATTACACTTAAGAATTTTAGAAATGGTGTAAGCCGACGTGGCACGTAGGACCGTGTAGTATGTAAAAGGCAGGGGACTGCAATATGGTTGGCCTTATCACGTCCTTTGTGTCGTTACGTAATTAAGAATTTTACTTTATTGTTTAACCGGCGAGAGTTTTCTGCGCTTCGTTTAGGAAGGTCACTGTGTTTTTGATTGCCATCAAGTCAATACGACGGACTCTGTCCGGCCTCTAAGGCAAAATCAACGTCAATTAACCGTGGTTACGTGTTGAAGGGCCGTAACCCTACCGAGTAAAGTCGTAAAGGGGAGACGTAGGCCACGGTATCCAGCATGGAAAAAAGAATCGGACCGATTAATTTAAAAGAAATTAGAAAATTTTAGTTTGAAGCTACAACGGAGAAAAGAACAGTCTTATCTAGGGGTTTGTAGAAGAAAATGTGAACATTAATTTTGAAACAGATACGAGAAAGTTAAGGGGTGCCGAGGCCTCGCGTGAAGTGGTGAATTATTTGAAGAATTTTTTAAAAAATTACCTAAAAGAATAACAAAAATTGTTGGTATTATTGAAACTTGCTTGGAAGATATTTGTGCATTTTACGGTTAACCAGAATAGAAGAGAATAAAGCATTGAGCAAGGGAGAGAGAGAGAGAGAGAGAAAAATAAAGGAGGAAGGTTCGGCAGAGGGCAAGGAACCCCGTGTAAATATTATTAACATTTGTATGATTTTGTGTCTTAGTCATTTTTGTTTGTTAACATCACGCAAATTCCATGTACATTACTTAATTTTGAAGGGAACTCGGGCATACCCGTGACAGATTTCAACAGTGAATATATGTACAATAAATACATCAAATTTAGCCAGAACATAGTCTTCTGTTGTTTTTCTTTTTTTTTGCATTTAATTTTATTGTGTGACGGAAGAGGGAAAACGGTGAAAACACTGTAAGCACGATCACCCGCCATGATAACAACGACAGACAAACATATATAGGCCTAACAGAGAATACCTTCAAACAAAGATACAATGCACACAAAAGCAGCTTCAAGAACAGCAAAAACAGAAATTCTACTACACTAAGCCAATACATTTGGGGTCTAAATGACCAGAAAATCAATTATTCCACCCAATGGAGAATTGTTGGAAGAAGTAATCCCTACTCAAATTCGACCAAAACCTGTAATCTCTGCCTGAAAGAAAAATACTTCATTATCTACAAGCCAGACATGGCCAGTCTGAACAATAGAAATGAGTTAGGATCTGCAGACACAGAAAGAAATACCTATTGTGCAACTTTAATCCGAGCTAAATCTGAAATAAAAGGAGCTGACTCTGCCCTTGCAGCTCATACAATGTTTTATCCTGAAGAGTGATGTTCTTATGAACCTCACGAAACAAGCTTGTAGATATGACATTTTAACTTTTAGATTGACTTTTAGCATTTTATAGTACATCTGCTCCTACTTTGTTGAGCACTGTACCATCTGTATGGTCCCGACCTTCATATTTATATATATATATATATATATATATATATACATATATATATATATATATAAATATATAAATATATATATATATATACATATATATATATATATATATATATATATATATATATATATACATATGAATTCATAACTTACCGTGGAATAGGGGACAAATTTCAAAGAAGCCGTTCATGAAAATGTATATACTCGATTAACTGCGTACCTATAACCAAACGAAGACAAACAACGCCTATGAATTCAATGGCATTCTCATTTGTGTTTTTGTTATCATCTTGTAGATAATTTTGGATGATGACAAACTACACAAATTTGAGCATGAGCTCAAACAAACTTGTCCTTCATACACATTGAGAAAGCAGAGTGGTCTGATGACAATCTATACATGTACTTAACATTATCACTAACATTATATGAATAGTTATGGAACTTAATCTATACATTAGTTTTCAAGTTTTTGTACCTCAGTCTCATATCCTCTTTCCAAGTTCAATCTAGTCATTCCATCTTGAACAGTCGTGAAGATAACATCGCCACAACTTACAGGAAGAACAATGACACAGCGTCGTTATCTTGAAAAATTTCAAATATTTTTATATCTGTTCTGGACTTCAGGGAGTGTGTTGAGCCAAGAAGTGGTAAGTCGCCATTTTTTTCGAAATAAATACTATATTTAGACCCATGTGAAAGTATATATTTCGGAAGGCGTATGTTTCCCAATTAGACATATTTAACGTTTCATTGGAGTGTTATCAAGGGTGCATTGTAAGAGAGATGGTATGACTACAGTGACTCTTCATTTCGTGCAATAAAAGGCTTAAGACTTTGTGATAAAGCTAAAAAAGCGCCATTTGTTCAAACCGAGAACAGGCTCAGATATATTGCTAGAACATATAGTTAAAAAGAATTATGACTTAAAAAACAAATGCGTCTTTTTTTAGTTAAAATCCTGTTTGAAAGAGCGGAGCCTATCATATAGGAAACTTTTATCTCCTGAAATAACCCTTCTATATATACCAGATTTGACTGAAGTGGTGTAGTTAGCATCACCTAAAAACATGGCAATTATTTCTTGTGGTAGTGTGTTAAGTTTTGCAGCTTTTAAGAAATGGTGCGTTATTTAAAACAACGAAAACTTTGACATTCTAAATAATCAGAAACTATATAGTGTTAACTCTTCCATTAGAGAATTATGCCCCTTGAAAATGGACGTCATTACTTGGCCGATTTTTGAAAAATTTAAAATCGCCAACAACAATAGGCGCTCGTTGGACCATCCAGTCTTCTACAATGTTGCTTTCTGTTTGTCGTTTAACAGGCAAAGACTTCAAGGACAAGATAAGGTTGTCCACGTGTTAAGGGACATGATGCTTTAGGTTCCATTTTTCCTTCCTCTGCGTTATTCAGAAAATAGGAAGTCTACCTTACAGTGAAGCAATTTGCTTAGCAAATATGTACGCAAAGTCGAAATATAAATTAAAAATTTTCTTGAACTCCCCCAGTGGAAAAGAATAAGTCGAGCCAGTCACAGCCTTTTTTCCAGTTGTGGCTCATTGGCTTTTGGACAAGAAAGTAATGTAGAGGGGGGATTCAGCTACATGGAAAGAACCATTATCATATCTATGGGCACCTACATATCAAATTTAACTACATGTAGGCCCTATAACGATTTAAATTGGTTTTCTGGATTAAATGGGTATATTTTGAAACATTGGGATTGAGATGTGTCAATCTCTAGTGGTCGCCTATATGTCAATTAGATTGCTTCATATCGATTCAGGGTGATGTGATGCTAAATATTCGTCATGTTCCTAAAGCCTGACGCATTAGATAGTAAGTTAGATGAAGATTAACACTACATGAACAGGATTGTGTTAAACGGTTTGGAGAAGATAAGAAGATTGAATATGTTTTCAAATACGCTTCAAGTTCAAGTTTGCTTTCAAATACGGTCAAATTTGTCCAGGTCCTTTTCTTATTCGCCTCTTACGACGGGAGGGGGATGCCTTGTGTATGTTCTAAAACTCCAATCCACAGTATGATAAAGCTGAATCGGTTACATACAACAGTATGTTTTGACCTCTAGCGTAAGGAATCTTTAGTCATCTTTAGATAAAACAGCTGAATGGAATGGTTTTCAATAATATCTAAACAATATTTAATGTAAGCAATATGATTGTAGCAATGTCACTGTAAACCAGTACAAAAAAATGAAATGACTTTATTTCACGCCAATTTTCTTAAGCTTCACTTGATTATATCAAATTTTTATTCCTGATTTATTTAACTATCCCATTAATTTCTTTCTGCTTCATGTTAAGTGTTTTATTTTCAGTTCTCAAATAGACAGTAAAAAACCTGATGTGGAGATATTTGAAAGACAATTTAAGTTCCTTCAAAATATTGAGCTTTATATAATAAGTAAGAATGATTTGCAAAGGATAAGATTGAGCAAGTTTTCTTTTCAGAAAGTTTGCAACGTTAAGACTTCATCTTCATTTTTCTATGGAATTTATGCTAGTTCCTACGTTTATTGTTTTTTTCTTGCCGAAGTAGCAACTTTAGCTGACTCAATAAACTTGATGACATGCAAACAACTTTTACAAAATGGGTCCCATTACTTTAAGAATCGTTTGATATCTACTTACCTTTATTTCAGAGTAACAACAACCCAAACAAAGGATCTAACGGATCTAACGAGGAACGAACTGGTAAGTACACATTCTATTGACATATTTCTAAATATCCATATGGCATGTCTCCTTCGCTATCTGTTTTAAAATAATCATGACGGGCCCATCTTATACACGAACACACTTTTATTTAAAATTCGATTCGTTTACTGTAGAGGAAATGCACGAAATAGGGCAGTCAATTAAGCTTTAGAACTTATTTTTTACCACTGTATGCGGAAATGGCTAACAACGGTTTTTTTTTACAGGTTCCTTGTATTTCTTTTATCAACAACCAGCATATCCAAGAGACTGCGCTGAGGCTAGAAATCACTGTTCTTCAGATATTTTGAGTAGTGTAAATGTAATAAAACCAGACGGCTATCGAGAACCATTCGAAGTCTCCTGTGATTTTTCAGTAGATTCCACGGGATGGACGGTGGGTGAAATATTTGTTAATTATAGGTAATGGGTTAATTACAGGTCGGTTTAGTTATAGGTCGGTTCAATTATAGGTCGGTTAATTTGATATGCGAACAGAACTATCACACATCTTTATTGAACAGGGTTGCTCATTCAATTCGATTCTAAATTCTTTCTTAGAGATTAGTGTTGCCTTTTAAGGTAGTAGTATACGTAGTAGTAGTACTGTAGTATCTCACACAGGATAAACAGTCCCTCCATTTACCGTCTTTCCAGCAGAGTTCACTACTTGGAACGTTCGGTAGTTCGAAAGTTTTCTACACTTAAGTACTGACCGATTCCTCAATTAGTAGCAGTAATCATAATCTTAACTCTACCCTAATGCTATCCGAGGGTAATCCTCAATGCAATGCAAGGCTTGTTCTGCATTTAACCCGAATCATACCTTGGGTTTTATCCGAAACAGTTTTCGGGTTTTTCATTCATTGAACTTTGAAGCAAGTTCATGTAGGAAAAGTGGACAGTACCAAAAGATGTCTGACTTTCTACAACGATTTAGCGAGTGCACGTTAATGTTGACATTGCATCATTTTGCAGGTCATCTATCGTCGCCAGGATAGCTCCGTTCTTTTTAACCGGACTTGGAGAGAATATCAAAATGGATTTGGATTTCTCTCCCAAGAGTTATGGATCGGCAATGAGAAGCTGGCATTTCTTACAAATCAAAATAGCTATGAACTCCGTATTGACTTCACAATTACTGATGGTTCAACTTTCTACGTCACCTACAACAAGTTTCGTATAAGTGATGAGTATGGTGAATACAAACTGGCTAGCGTTGGTGAATACAATGGAGCATCAGGTAATAAATGACTTTGTTACTATTAGTTTTTGTTCCTTTTATGTTTCACTCTAAATTAGTCAAACTTTTTTTTTTAAACATTGTCTCTTTGCAGGTAACATCACCTCGTACCTATGTCCTACAGTCTCTGTAAGTACCGATCAAATTATAATAAAAAACAATATCAATCATAGCTGATAATGGGATTGGAATTGCACCAATCTGGACACTGTTAAGTACTTACTTAAATGTTAAACAAATTCGTGTGCAAATTTCTTCGGATCTTATTTGCAGTACAATAAATATTTTAATGTGTTTTTGACATATAAGGCAATTTCGTCCATAATATTCGATTTGGAGTTTCAAAAATCTCAAATTTGTGCGAGGGCATTTGTACTTCTACCTCAGAATCATCTAACTTTACAACATATAACTCTTTTGTGTTCAATTTTTCTAACGTTTCTGTCAAGATCGTATTTAGCATGGATGTTATAATTTCTCCGAAGAACATTTTGGGGTTCATACTTTTTTCTTCCTGTGTTTCTTTATCAAACAGCACTATGTTATAGTGTAACTAAAACATCACTATCTAGAATTTGGTAATATTTTCAGGACGAGATTGTGTACGTCTCTCCCGATTGTTCAAAAAGATGTTCGTGCAATAGCGGTCAGTTTTTATGTGATGATTACGTGTGTAGCCCGAATGCAGTTTGTCAGAGTAGAAACAACGTGTTGCAATGTTACTGTAAAGCAGGATATGTTGGCAATGGGACCAGTTGCAATCTAGACGTCCCACCTTCAGATTGTAAAGATGTATATGACCGGATCTCTGCTGAAAGTGGCGTGTACACAATCAAACCAACAACTTGGACTGGAGATCCATTTAGAGTTTACTGTAACATGTCAGACGGTGGAGGTTGGACAGTAAGTAATGCAACCAAAACCCTTAATTCCCATTTGAAACCCCTAATCCCTATTAACACTGTTCGCTGAAATAATTATTTGCGGTGTTTACCTAGCGCAGTTTTGACTTAGCCTTTTCCGTTAACAGCTAAAGCACAAGACTAGTGTTGAATCAGACGTTTTCCTATTTTGCCTTCTAATGAGGACAAGATGTAAAGGAACATCACTGTAAATACGGAAATCTAAAATATACGATTTTTTCTTTCAAAATAAATGTCAAGGTTTTCCAGCGACGTTTTGACGGATCTCAGAATTTTCACCTCTACTGGTCTGATTATAAACATGGTTTTGGGACTGTAGATGGTGAATTATGGCTTGGAAATGAAAAACTGCATAGCTTGACAACACAAAAGTCTTACAGACTTCGAATTGATGTGGTTAATCAGTTGGGTGATCCTTACTACGCCATGTACAGCTCAATTTCAATTAACGACGAAACTGATAACTACCGAATGACGCTGGGCAGCTACAGTGGAAATGCAGGTACTTGGATGTGGTGAAATTTTGATTATATCAAGTCCTACGGGTACTTTCGCCCTATGATGCGTTTTTCAAGCGGTTTAGAACATAATTATGTATATATATATATATACAATTATAAATTACGGCAAAAATCATTTAAGCAAACAACCGGTGGTGTGAATTTACCAATATGGCAAAAACCGGTTTCTTTCAAACATTTTAAGGAACTTTTTCTATAAGAATGCGTAGCCCTGTAGTAACATCCAACTTACAACACATAGTACATGTAATTAATTCAATGTACACCATCTAACGTACGGTACACGTTTATACAAACGTATATGGGTCATTAAACGTATATATATATATATATATATATATATATATATATATATATATATATATATATATATATATATATATATATATATATATATATATATATATATGCCTACAATTTCCAACCGACTCGCATAACTACCTATATATCTATATATATTTCCCTTATTCGGCACTGAGGGGGAAAGTTGTTGTTGAAAAATCGACCTTAGGAGGGAAAATATTTTGGGCGAAATATTAGTTTCGCCTTAACGTTTCCACACACTTTTTCTATAGGAATACGTAAACTGACAAAGTTGATGTTGTGTTCCTTGGCATATGAGACCCAGTCCGTTACACTGTCCAGGATCTTTCCGCGTAACTTGTGGATCTTTGGTAGTAGATAGAAGACCCTGGTTCCGGAGAGACCGGTATCAACTTTTCGAAGGTGTCCCTGTACATAACAAAAACCTTGATGTCTTGTCAAAAAAAAAAAAAAAAAATGTCAAAAACACCACCATTGAGCAAAACGTCAGTAGGACGGAGAAAACGGAAGCCAACAGTTTCAAAAAAGATAAAGAACCTGCCGATAGACAGGCGCTATAGTCATCCAAAACAGGAACTCGTACGTCACGGAGGCCGCGAGACAGCTGTACGATGAATAGTCACATAGGCCTCAATGGCTCAGTGGTCAGAGCATCCGCCTTGTAAGCATAAGGTCGCTTGTTCGAATCCTGCTTGAGGCTAAGTTTCCCATTTCAAAAAAAAAAAATAAATCCTCTTTCAGTATAAGGCAATGCCCATGTTTGAGGAAGAAATGACCTAAGGTCTTCATGCAACTATTCAATACCGCACTGGTTCACTTATTCATACAAGGTCGCTACGTCACTCAACTTACTTAATATTACAGGGGACGCGTTCCTATGACTTTCCTCTGACGTAACAATGGAGAACATAACCCAATAGTACTTTTAATCAGTTGACCGCGCTCAGTCCAATAGGCCTCGATGCCTCAGTGGTCAGGGCATCCTCCTTGTAAGCGGGAGGTCGCCGGTTCGAATCCTGCTTGAGGCTAAGTTTTCCATTTCAAAAAAATAATTCCTCCTTCAGTATAAGGCAATGCCTATGTTTGAGGAAAAATGACCTAAGGTTTTCATGCGACTATTCATACTGCACTGGTTCACTTTTATATATATGCCTAGTTCAGCACGTAGGGGGGAAGTTGTTGTTAAAATGTCGACGTTATGGGGAAAAATTGTTTGGGCGAAAAATTAGTCCATTAATCCGTTATTTGTGTTCGTTACAGGTAATACAATAGGCAGTAATAGCGGCCAACCATTTACAACTCGTGACAGAGACAACGACGATTGGAGTAGGAACTGCGCTATCGACAACTCTGGTTATTGCTCTTCTTGTTCTCTTAGTGGCGGATGGTGGCACCGGTGTACCAGTGTTACTGTTTACATAAACGGGTACTACGGCGAATGCGTTATTTTGAATAGTCTTCCTGGGAGTATTTGCAACATTGGATATACCGAGATGAAAATACAGCCAATCTAATAAAAAGAAAAAGTTAGAACAGCAAGCATAATTCTCTTTTGAATTGTACTTATAATTTGCTCTTGATACTAACAATATCGAACAGATTAAAATAACCTGTAAGTAGCATGAACTTAAATGAAGCTTTGTGATTTTTGGAATCGCATTTGTTCAACCATGGGGTTATTTCATAGTCAAAGGTGGCACAAGCTCGGTGCCGGCCGGGGATCCATTGGCCCAGTTAGGGAAGGCTTGCATCCCGTCGGAAAGGAGATCCGATCTCGTCGGAGAGCCTTCATCCAGACGATAAATGATGTTATTCCGATTAACTTCATTTACAATTATTGTCCCATTTCGGTGGACTCTCCATACAATAAAATAATAAAAAACAATTGCACAAAGCCAACTTCAACCACCCCCAAATTCGAAATTGGCCTTAACTCTTCAAGCAGATTACTTTATGAAAACACACACTTTTTCAATTTTTCTTAAAGCACCCAAAAGACCATTGATTTTTTCATAGAAGGGATGTCTGTAGATTGCAAGAAGGAAAAACTGTTAAAAATCGAGTGTAAATTTTAAGTCACTTACCTGAGTGTACCATATAGACAGTGAGGGAGACAATAAGTTCTATGGTACAAATTCCATCACCTGCCTTAAATATTATCTTAAAATAATACCAAACTTGGAAAAATAGAAAACTGTTCACCCCACAAGCGTTTTCAAGTCTCAGATTGGACATCCGTTGATCAGACCAATCGGAAGGAAGTACGTATTAATATTCAGCTGATTGAATTGGCACAACGACACAAGTCAACAAGCCTGAGGCTAACGTTAGTGTACTGCGGCCACTGGTATATTGATGGACTCAGTGCTGTGTTCCTGCCGCCGTACATTCTCAAAGTGGCCGGGCAACGAGTACACCTATATCACCTAGTAATGTAACCAAGGGGTTAATTTAGTTCTCAACGCAAGACCGCGTCCCACAAATACATTAATTTTCAAATCTTTGTTCGAAAAATGTAAAAAGATGTTTTCGAGCAAATTTTCAGATCCGCACTTAAGACTTCGTTCGTAGTCTTTCAACAAAAATGCGTAACTCCAACCCAATCTCAGGTTGCTTATTAACCTCAATTTGCTTTTACTCACTTGAAGGGCAGATTCTTAAAAAAATATCCCGATTGTTGTAGTGCTCCTAAAAACACAACTTTCTTCCAAAATTTTTAATTTTCTTCAGAACATGTCAAGCCCCCGATTTATAAATACTTAAATGTTAAAAAGAAAGAAAACGATATCGCCGCCTACAGCGATCTAAGCACGCCGCAAAGTGCAGATTCTAATTAACCATTGTCTGCTGATACTATAAAAAACAGTTTCAAAAACGTTTGAGGACTCAGGCGATGAAAAAACGGAAATTTGCCCGATATAACACCGGATCATCAGGAAGCACAGTTCTATTATATACAGTTTGGAGTTTTAAGGTAGAAAATGAAAAACAGCATTGCTTTCATTAAATTTCAAATTCTAGCAAGAAATGTCGGAGAAGAAAAAACCTCTAAAAACTGTCAAGTATGCACCAGCACATCAAGTGACAATTACCATAATGCCGTTTTCCTAAATTGTGTTTCATACATTGATAAATTTTCTTTAACAAATTGTTTGATATATTTTGAAAGAATTTGAAGTATTTGTCTGGAAAGAGCAACGAAGTAGCAAAACTTTAAAAAATTATTGGGAGAGCTTCAGTCCTCAGGGTTACGACACATAATGTACAACTTCCATGTTGAGTCGCCCTGCAATATATGATATCCTAAGTGATTTCATGTGAAATTTTGAAACCGATCTCGTAAGTGGTGTCCATGATATTGTTTAAAGCGAAAACATGAAATATCACGTTGACGGGTCAAACATCTTTTAGAAACTACAGGGGGAGTCGTCTTTCCGGGGCAGTTCTTTCGAGTAAAATAAACGGGCATTACTCCCATGGATGTGAAGAAGACCCATTGCTTGAAGTTCCTCTGTAAATGACAATACATTCTCTGAATGTGAAATGTATGCCATAGCACCGATTTATTATTAAATTCTTCAGGCTGGCAAGGTCGATTATTATATTTAGAGAAAATATATATCCTGTCCTCAACTATTAGCCCCACTCCCTTAAAATAAGCTGGCTTTAAAACTGAGCATCCCGAGACACAATGTCTAAATCGTAGCTTCAAAATGCCTTGTTGTCCTTTCGGAATAATCCTAGTTCCACCGTTGTAAATAATAGCTCTTCAACAGGCACGAATCTTTCTTAAAGTTCATTACGCCAATTGTTCATATACATGAGCACAATTTTATCTTTTTGGACCTTGTTTTGGATACCGCTGCAAATAACCATCCTCTTTTATGTTATTAGTAGAATTAATCATATCAGTTGGGGGCGCATGTTCGAAAAGTTTAATAATGCACAAAAGGCTGTCTCATCGGGGTTACCATTAGCTACACTCTTAAAAGGTTGGTCAACTTTTGTTGGGAAATTGTGTTTATGACCATTGTTGGGAGTTTGATTACCAATATTTTTTTTTTAAGTGGAAGACAATAAAAGGTGATGAACCAATTTTTAGTAAAAGTAGTCATCCAACGTTGGTCTTTTGGCCAAAGTGCTGCGTACACCACACAAATTGAAACCATTGACAGTGTAAAATAAGTAAGGACACGTATGTCTCGTACGCGTAAGCTCCTGACACCTACAACGACCCAAGAAGATGGAAACACCTGTCTCAGATTACCTTGAAAAATGAGGAGTTGGGGAATGGAAGGCTGTGTTTGAAGGTAATTAAAGGCGCAAGGTGCAACTCCATAAGAATAGAGTGGTTGCAATTAAAATACACTTCAATGATTAGTGAATAATTGACAATTGAAATGCGCAGTCCCATTTTCCGAAGGACGGTCGCGTTATTGCTCCCTATGTATAGGGAGCAATAACGCGACCTTCCATACATAGTCCTTTACTGAGGAGCAGGCCAGGCCTAGGCCCCGTAACTGACGGAGGCCTAACGTTACCTCGCAGTGTACGTAGCATTGTACACAAGCGAGTATAACTAGCCTAGGTCGGTCACTTACATACGTATGACACAATCAACTATTAAGAACAATGTTGTGGCCTATCCTAATTCTCAATCAATGTCCAGTCAGTGGACTTTGCTCCATTGGCAATTCCGGCCCTCTTCAACAATTAAAGTCAGGAATTCCTCCAAAAACTTAAAAGAGGCGGGGTTGTTACTGATAAACTTTAAAAGGGAAAGAGCAGTCGCCCAAAATTAATTTGGAAACAACGACTAAATTTCACAAATATCTTTCTATTTCACTTACAAATATTTGTCTTGATATTTCAAGACTTAACACTACATACGAAAGGTAAACTAAGGGTTTACTCCTCATTAATTTTCCAATTTTGAGAGAGAAAGATTGTCGCATGATTGTCAAGAGCCATTTCTGAATTAGGATGAACTAGGTCTCTTTAATTTAAATTGGGAGGACTGCATTTTCCCTTTAAGTCTTAATTGGTGATGCCGTAATTGGCTTAAGTGACAAGTGGGTTCAGGGGGACTAAAGCTTGCTTCCAGACCCCTGTAAGGTGCAATCTGAAGGGTTTTAAAGGCCCTATTATGTAGGCCTACTGAATTAAAACTGCTGCGAAAGTGTCCACTTTTTAAGTGAGAAACCAAGATATTGACAATTTTTTTTTTATATTTTTATATTGAAATAAAAAGGGGGATTTTACCCACCTTCTTCTGGAGAGGGGGAGACAAATCCCCCCTTACCCCCGTCTATCGGAAATCCTGCTTACATAATATTACTAAATTTTATCAATGTATTTTATTTCAGTGTCTTTTTACCAGAGCTAAAGTACGAAATGAACATTATTTCATTGGAATGTCACTGTTTTTACTGTAACCAACTTCCTGTATTTTTTGGTTTTGGGGCCATTTCTACTTGTGAATCTCCTTTTTTGTCAGCCATATTAATTACATTCATTATGCCACAAACTTAGTCTTGCAAAGAGGGTAAACATCTGAAGTATTCACAACAGAGTATTATGACTGACACTATTGGAGGGGAAGATGGGACTAAAAGCAGTAACATTGTAGGTAATGACGTCCAAAATTAAGCTGATAATTTGGTGAAGTGTGAAATATTTGGCAAGGCTGATTGGATGTGAGTTATGCCCCAGTTCAAAAATTAATCTTTTGACATTCATTCAAACAATATACTTTTCACAACTGGCCAATACTGACTGGCTTGCAAAGTTCCAATATATTATTGTAAGCATGCACAATGTATGAGTGACAAATATTTTGGGGGAAAATACCAATGTGCACAAAAATGAAAAGGTTGATTAATTTCATTCATAGGAAACCATTTTGACAATATGCATCTTTCATTTTAAGGAAGCTTCAGTAGAACCATAAATTATTGCCCCTCCCCCCTGGCCCCACACCCAGTGGGAGCAGGATCAATACAAAAATTTAAATATGATTTGTGTATTCTTATATAGTTTCAGAAAAAGGATGAATCACATTTGCTGATAGATATTTCAATCAGCTTCGATGCATACTATCAGTTCATAGCTTCTGACAGCCAGCTATCAGACGTTACACTTGAAAACTTGAATGTATCCTATGAACTTGATGGCAGCTTCCAACAACCCCCTTTAAAACGAGAGAAACGTGCACATTTTTTTAGTATTTGTCATAATTTCTGCAATTTACGTCTTACAAAAGTACTGGATAGACAGTATACAATTGTATCATGACCATGGCATGTGTGAGGAAAATTATTGGCAAATTAGTGGGCCCTAGAAAGTTGGGGGAAGAATTTCTCCATAGCATGCTGAAATGGATATTCTGGCCAGCTTTTATCTATCTCACAGTAGGAGCTTATTTTCCTAATTGATATCATGGGGTTAATTTCACTGTCCATGTAGTGCTGCTTACATTTATATACATCAGATTTGCGATGTAAGCATCTCAAATCTCACGAAGTTTTGAAATATACACCCGTCAGTGTAAGTGCAACATCTCACAGATGAAGCTTTGTAAAATACATGGGTGTACATGCAAAGGTGCACACTATCATCAAATTATACGCTCCCCCTTACTGATCATGTATTTCCAACAGAAACTTCATAGTCAAAACTCAAAACAAATCAAAGAGCCTACGTTACATGGCTGTGGTGATCAATGAAGACACCAATCTTTTCATAGGTCCTATATTGCTTGGTTTGCCTTTTTTAGAATAGGCAAATTGTTGCCGGACAACTCCCACCCGGACAAATCGCACCCGGAAAACTCCCACCGGACAATTCGCACCCGGACAGTTCCCACCCGGCCAATTCGCACCCGGACAATTGCCAACCCGGACAATTGCCAACCCGGACAATTCCCATTCCGGACAATTCCCACCCGGACAACTCGCACCCTGACAATTGCCAACCCGGACAATTCCCACCCGGACAACTCCCACCCGGACAATGAACATGCAGACAATATATGACCCCGACGATTGGCAAACCGGGCCGTTGTTACCCTTTCAGTTATCACAGTTATATGCAGAGCGGAAATATGTGAATGAAAAAATACCGGTCAACACGATTTTGAGTAGGATATTTCAATGAAAAAAGCGGGATTCAGAATTTACCGAAGTGGTGGCAAGCAACGATAAGAAATCTTGAATGCACTGTGAGTAGTCAAGCACGACTTTGCAAACATTCGGTGCAAGCCTCGGCGAACCAACAGTAAGTGTACGATGGAATCCTTGCTAATTTAGGGGATAACATATATGTCATATTTTAAAAACAAAAAATAAATGCACTTTTGTTCCATTTTGTATTAAATGTGAAGTTAAGGGACTAGTACGGGTCGGAACATTCTAGCCCTTTCAAAGAACTGGCTTCCTCATTAGCCGAGTACAGTACATCAAAGTAGAGTGACTAGTTCACATGTCCTTTTTCCCCTTCTGATGGATGAGAGATGTTCTTCATCCTTCGAGTTACAAATGTTTAAGAACGACGGGAGACCCTCTTAGAGGGCCGGTGAACAGCTTCCTGTAAGGGGTAGATGCGCACTGTTTAACAAGGTGTTTTTGATTGGCCTTTGTCATTACATTGTATCGACTGTATTCTATGTTCGGGTTAGGGATAAGGTTAGTGACTAGGGTTATCGTTAAACAGGGAATTTCTTGTTTGACAGTACACATGGGCCTCATGAAAGAGGGTACTCAAACTCAGTAATTTTATTGCACTGTGGTTTATCTATACCACGCTTTCGGCGGGCATTTTCACCAGGTCACATTTACTTGTTTTTAACTATACTCTTCCCCCGAATGACTCCGCAAGTAATAAAGGAGAAAAAAATCAAGTGCCCAACACTTAAAGGTGCCCCTAGATGAAAGGTTAGATGTTGAGGCTTCAAACTCCAGCAATCTAAACCAAACTAAACCAAACAGAAGGCTGAGATTATCAATGCAAAGGGATTGGAGAAGTAGGGGGATTTGGATTATTTTCAGGTTTTCAAAGGGCTTTTTGGGACAACGATATTAAGAATGAAATTTCCGGAACATAAATACGTGGTAAAAATCTCTTGGTTTGAATATCTAGCGAAATGGGTACTAGAACTGCCAAAAAAGTGTCGAAAAAGAGAGTCTGCATCTCCTTTCGCTAAGCTCTTGTCCAATTTTATAATGACACCTACCGGAAAGGACACTTTATGTGCTCACTAAAGTTCATCTTACAAAAGTTGGAAAAATAGCTGTCATTTTATACAGGTGAATAAAGATGATAAAAAACTTTGAAAATGTTTGGGGGTGGGGACCATTTCTTCCGCTGCATGCGACTTTAAAGGCAAGGCATTACTGGTTTACAGTGATATAGTATAGATTTATATGACATGCGAGATGATCTACGAGAAGTGAATTAAACCTGATTCATGAGGCAGTATATTTAAAAGTGGTTAGCGCGAAGAAAAACAACGCTGGGACCAGAGAGTTGCTAGACGATCTCTAGCAAGTCCCTGTTGGGACAGCGTTTGAGCCTGTAATTTTCATTTCCCGAAAGGGATTCGTATGTAGTCGCGAATACATGACCTTTGCAAAATTAGTGTAGGTTTGTGCATCTTAGTAATGGCCCTTAATATGGTTAGTTGACTTCTCTAACGTTGGCATTAAGGAAACGTTCCAAAATTTAGTTTTGAATTCAAAAATTTTAAAACGTATACGTTACTAGGTCACTAAATGCTCAAAAAGGTTAGATACATTTCAAAGGATGTAAAAATATTTCTCACATCAAAAGTTATCGTACCTCAATGTTTCAAAAATGTAGTAAAAAAATCCATTCATGACTTACAATACATTGTGAAACAAATAGTTACAATATGTGTTTTCATTCCAAACAATGCTATCTTTTGAAACACAGTGTTAAAGTGAAAATTTAAAGGAGTGAATCAACAAATCCAATTTCAATCAGTTAAGCTCGGTATTGGCTTCAGACAGTTAACAAAAGTAATAGCTCTGTCTTGTTCTCCAATAATTTAGGAGTACCTATGGGGATTATGATTATATTCCCCTATCTCATTGGTCCCCCGTTTCATTAGTTCCCCGTCTCACTGGTTCCTTAACTCTAACCCTAACCCTAACCCCTAACCCTAAACCCTAACCCTTAAACCTAACCGGGGGACTAATGAGACGAGCTGCGTTAAATGGGGGACCAATGAGACGGTGGACTATAGAACGGACCCTCCGTAGTATACGCCAACCAGGATGACACACACCTCCCTGCGCCAACACTAAAACGCGCGATCCTGCTACCTTAGTTTTTGCAAACTAGGTCATGCCCGCACGACTACAGAGGTATTTCCTTTCGAGAAACCAAAGAGTCCCACTTTCCCAAGTGCCTGTTCTTTCCATAGAGGACATGATATAGAACACTACATTCTGTTGTATGGTTTTCCTTTCAAGTTTGACTTTTGCAGATGTTCTGGGACAAGCCCCTACAACTCAGTGTGAAGAATATGGTAGTGTAGTTTTGAAGGTTGCGAAGTGTACGATTTTGAAAAAAAATAATCAAATGTTTTGTGCCGATTTTTAAGTGGACGTTACCAAAGGCATCGCCAGTGCAAATGGCGGGGAAGGGGGTAATTTTCAATGGTGACTGCTTCCAGAATAATTGACTGGGGAATTTTTAACCCCGGCTTAGCGGAGGAATCGCTAAACCAAAGCCTCGGGGGACTGATTAACTCTTGTCAAGCTATTTGTCTTTCATATGACATTGATTCGGCGTAATTCATGGTTATGTTTGGGGGAAATCATGCTTACTCCAGCGAATGAAACATTCTCTCATCATACATAATGATTACAATTTTAAGTTCGTAAAAACATCAGTCAATTTGCTGAGGATCATAGGCGGCGATCTGTCTTTAAAAGTGGGAGGATATAGTTGTTGTCGTACCCTCTCAGCGGAACGCCACCATTACTTGGCGCGGAACGTAAAAGGATAATTTCTGCCAAAAATACGCACGAGATCACGTGCCCTTTCCGGGTTATCTAACGTGATATCATAGCAACTGTCAGAAGCGTATTTTATAAACAGGTAAAATGGACTATCGTAAAAAAAATATTAAAGTTAAATTTGTCTGATTGCCATAAAGGGGGGGGGGGGGTAATTTTCTGAATCGAGTGAAAAGAACACCATCAGATCATTAAGCAGCGGCGTAGCTATACTTTTCCGGTGGGGTGGGGTCGGGGGCAAGCACCCAAATTTACCGACTTTTTTTTTCATCGTGAACGTCATTGCTCTGGGGTCTTGATTTGGGGCGCGCGAAGCTCTATTAAACAAAGTTTTGAAAATGTGGAACTTGTATGAGAGAAAATTTTGGATTCTGGGTTCTCTATACAAGGAAATGTGAAAAATTTGGTGAAACTTCAAGAACCTGTTTTCTTATTGGCAAGTTTGAGATCGCACAGCTACCAAAGATGGTTTTTGTTACACAGTGTTATCTATGACCTACAAATTGAGGCTGTAAATCGACATTTTAAGGGTCAAGAGCTTATATATGGGAAAATTGGGAATTAAATGATAGAAAATTCATGAAAATAGCACTTTATTTGTCGATATCACTTGATGATCTGGTGATTTTGTCATTTCCAGAGGTCAGAAAGTGTTACCAAACTGATTTATGACGGAACATGACTGCAAGAAGTTTAATGAGAATTTTAGGGCGCAAAGCGCGGGGGGAGTCTTTCATATTTCAAACAAATAATTACATACACTTGGATTTTATTGAAGAAAATTAGATTGAAGAAAAAGTTAAAAAAAAAAAAAAAAAAAAAAAAACACTACAGTTGACTGATGTCACAAATAACAAACTTCCGAATTTTTCCCTTCATAAAGAGCCAGGGGGCAGAAAGTGAAAGGTTGACTGCCTTGATGATATTTCCAATGTTGTTGAAGAAAGTTCTCATGTGAATTTGTCACAACCATGTGGTAGAGAAGACGGGTCTGTTATTGTTCCAACATATGACTGGATGACCTTCCTTGGCAGATACTTCCGCAAAATTCCTGCCATTAAAAAGTATCATCATTTTTATTTCACAAGTGGTAATTCAAGTGTGAGTACCAAGGAATTTTCAGACAGTGTTAGTGTAGAGCATCATATTGTAAAGAAAGCCTTGTTAAATAAAGAAGAGATGCCACCATTGATTCAACCAAAAGGTCTTGATGCCAAGCGGCAGTGGTATCTCTTTGAGGAAATAAGGCAATTCACGGCTGAAAATTGCAAGGATGTGACAGCACCCCGTCCAGTCATGCCTTAACCTGGTAGAATTGTTGATTCTGAGATACAAGAAAGCTCAGATGATGACTTATCACCGGAACCCCCCGAAAAATCTCGTAAAACAAAATCTAAGCACTGAAGTACAGTAGGTGTTGTGAAGGTGTCTTCCAAAAATTGTTGTTAAACATCTCAGTACACCCTTAAAATAGTGGGGTTTAATTTAACCAGGATTGGTGTTCTATGTATTTTCCAATGCAACCCAGTTCATTTCCTAGTTAAATTGACTCAAATCCTAGTTAACCCAACCAGAATTTGTGTTAGTTTAACCAGGATTTGCAGTAGTTTAACCGGGATTTGCAGTAGTTTAACCGGAGTTACTTAGAAAATTTCACCAGGATTATGGCGGAATAAATAAAACAACCATCTTGGTTAAATTAAACCCAAAACTAATGGGACAAGGGGTTATTTCATTGTTTGTTATGTGCCTTTTTTTTTTTCAAAATTTGAAAGCTGTAGAACTTGCAGGTTTGTAATGTATTTTACGTACCTTTCGAACTTCAGAATATCTCGCTGTTTGTGCTATTAGTGACAACTAAATTATGATGGGTTTAACTTTCTTTAATATTGATTATAGAATTTTGCCAAAGCTGCATGACAGGGCAACTGCCATATGTTTTGTGTCTTTTAAACAATCTGATTTTATTTACCTTTGATGAAAATTTAATGCAAAATTTTTTTATTGTTTCATTGTTTTAAAACAAGTGTTTTCATGACGATCAATGAAATATCTGAAATTTAATTCAGTAGAACTTTTTTGTTTCAGTGAAGTGAAAAACTTGTATCCAGGCAATAGCATATATATGATTCACCTCCAGGGGAAGGGGTCATTTTACCATGTTACCACTCTTTCTGGGACTGGTCTGCCTAAGAGGATAGGTGATGCATTTTTGAAAATGTTTGGAAACTTTAAAATGTTTTAACATGCAATCAAATGCCACATATAATGAGAGTTACTACATGTAATTTAATTAAAGGGGTAAAGGAATAACTGGCATTAGTGAGAGGGGCGTGGCCGTGTGCCCCTCCCATCCCCTTAGACCACACCACTATTAAAAATCTTATTGTTGGCATAAATTTTTGTGCATTGAGAGTACAGCAGGATATTTTTTTATGAGGGTTTTCTTTTGCAATACAAGTAAAGTTGTAATTTCATTCTTTTTTCGAAACCATTCCAAGGGGTAAATAAAAGTACATGCTTTCTGATGTTACCATGGCAACCAAATAATTTATTGTATGTGTCTTTATTTAAAAATGTGTGTTACTTTGGTTAATTCTTAGATGAACATCACATAATATCTCTTTAGGGGAGTAAAACTGGTATAAAATTGGTTGTACCTTACCAAGGACTGTTTTTTACTTAAAAGAAAATAGTTTTTTTCGCCTAACTACTTTAAAGGCATTTTTCTCAGTTTTCACTTTTTCACGGTTGCATTATTCAAATCGACATAACTTCGGCTGTGGTAGAGGTACAATAAAAATTTAACCAGTTTTGTAATCAGCAGGATGTGCTCTTTAATCACTGAGAAAATTAGAAATTTGAAAATTTTGACCAAGTGAAGGGTTTTCCCAGGCCACCACACATTTGCGATACATTAAACTGTATACGGTAGCTAAGATACATTTCCCCCGACAGTCAGTTGCGTAGTCAAATCCTACTGTCACGTGCCCGACGCAACTGAAGACGGGGTACTTTATCCCGTGAGAGCAGTCAAGGTGAGTTGAACCACATTATAAAAATCTTTAATATCACGATGATGCTAATTAATTCGATTGTAACGCAATGCTATTTTCAGACAGCCTGGATTTCAACGAAAGATAATGTTTTCTACAGTAGAAATCACAAAACGTACAAACTTGACATGGGTCATTTCCAGAAATATGTACCGTAACACTGCATGAAAAACAATAATTTCCCAATGTGGGTTCATCTGGAAGGGCTTTCCCCTTTGATTCAATGTGTTGAAAGGATGTAACCACCAAACTCTAATTAACCTACATAGAAGGTGTTCAGATAACATTTCTTCACATTCCTGTAGCCACAAACTAATGATTTTCCGACAATGGTAAGTATCAAAAAAGGAAGTGACGATCATCATCCATCCCTTAAGTATCTCAAAAGAAAAAAAAAAATGAAAACATCTAAGGGCGAAGTTCCTCGATCTACACCGGGAGGTGATGCGCGAGTGCCAAGCCCGACACGCCTATTTGCCCTGATGGAGTGCAATTTAACTCCAGATTTTATTAGCTTTAATAGCTTTAATATAGGTGAGAGATTGATTGATGATTGTTTTTGCATCTGGTATCAACTCAAGGGGACCAACTTTCACTAGGATGTGACAACTCAGCACGCAGTATCACCGTGGTGTATATGGCAGGGGATAGGGATATATTCTACAAAAGATTTTCCAAAAGCCTGCCGAGTACCTCGACTGTAGCGGACCGTGGCCTTCTCAGCCTTTCAAAACGTTAGGGATATGACTAAAAAGGAACATGCCGTACAGTCTTCAACCAGGTAAGCCTAACCCGGGATCGTGCCCAGGACCGGATTAATCTAGAGGCAATGTACCCATACGAAGGCAAGCGCACACGTACATACTCAAAAGACCAAATTTACATACACACTCACAGTGATATGCACATGCACTCAAATTGAAGTTTTTTGGAAGTGCTTCCCACAATCTTAAATTTTGTCTCTTCTGCTTGTTGTTTTTCTTGTTATTTTAAATCTATTTGAATTATTGGAGGGGCAAAAACATGTTTACCCCCATATTTTCATTGGAGTGGCAATTTCCTACCTGCCCCTCCCCGTTCCAGGATTGACGTCACTGTCCAAACATGGAGTGCAGCAAGTGTTTAATAACCTTTGTTCTAATTTAGAATATGCCAATTGAAAATCAAATGGTTAAAACATTTGGTAAAATACGAGATTTGCATCGAAAATTCTTACTTGAGGTTAGATCGCTCTTGCCTTCTGTACGTTTGTTGATTTGTAATATTTACCTTAGACACGTTAGAAAACTTTGTTCAATCGGTCACATCACTTTTACACGGATCGCAATGGGCCGTATACATGCTTGCTCTCTACGATGCATGCTCCGAACCCCGGGCCCGGCGTGATATATACGTGTATGCCACTAATATACACATATCAGCATATTGTACATTCTTGAACTAAAGGCAGTTCAAACGTAGAGAGACATCGTAGCATATTGCTCTGTCGAAATTCTAGGAAATTGGAGAAACATTAAACGCAAGTTTTTAAATGTATACAGGTGCCGTCATGATCAATTTATGAAACGAATGTAACACTCACAAATTTTGTGACCAAAGGGTTCTAAATAAATTGATGATATAAATACACATAAAACGATAGCAAACACCATGCGATCTGGAAAGAGAATAGAAAAACGGACCAACGTATGACAGCATCCCTCTTTCATGACTGTGTCATATGATAAGTATCTGGCGTATTAGTCCACTTAATATTGTAATCAATCTGCTTAATATTATAATGAGCTTACTTTATATAATAATAAACCTAATTGACCTACTTAATGCCGCGCATTTGAGGAAAAATGTCCCATATTTCGTAAATGGCGACATTTCCAACCAATCTTGTCACTAACAAGTCTCTTCTGCTGTACGAAACTTTTTCTAAAACATCGGTTTGTTTCTTAACGGGAATCGGCTGATAAACGGAACGAGACAAATATGGTCATGTGATCGTAAGAAACCAACCAAAATAATGTTGTCATGCTTATTAATGGCCAATTTTGTTTGCGTTTCGCGCACTTTAATCTTTGCTTGTTTTGACTTTTTCTTTTATATTTCATTAATAATTCTTTCCCGTTTTTCTTGCTATGATTTACACTTCATTCCTCATTGGGACCAACTTGCATGGGGAAATGGGTGCGCGTGCCATTGATTTTTCATTTCCCCAAAAGACGTGTTAAAAGTGTCATTAAATACCTCCCTGGCTGAGAAATTTCTTCGACAGAGTCAATGGTTTATTTTGATTATGCCCTTTTATAAATCTTTCTAAAAATGTCAATGTTTTGCCCGCTGTGTGCGTTTCTAGCCTTACCTTGGTGTTGTCCATATTACTAATACCTACATTTCAACTTTGGTAAAATGTATACCCAAGAAATCTCCTAAATTTATTCTGGCATAGCCATATGGGGCCAAGGGATCAATCAAATACGCACTACCCATACACACTTAAAAGAAGTACAAGTCATTCGCCGACGTTTATCCCTTCAGTCCGTTTGAGTCCCCCCCCCCCCAAAAAAAAAAAAAAAAAAACGAAAACAAAATTATTTGAAAGTCTAAAAGATTTGTTATTAGATTTGTTGTTAGATTTGTTTGGCAAGAGTATTGTCGTCAATTTTCTTTAGTCACGGGAACTTTTCGAGCTAGCTATTTTATAGAAGAAGGCTTTCTTTTACTAATGCTTTAATTAAACAAATAACTGAAGTATTCCAAATTTAGCGTTGACAATTTGCAAACCGTTATTACATTTTTACTGACACACTCGCTGTTATTTTCTAACTTATTTGAAATTTCGCATTTTTGGGCAGGAAATTTACCGAATACTTCTCAATGTCTCTTACATAGTAGCTTATCTGCCAGGGGTGGGTCAGGGAGCAAAGAGCCTCCCTTCCGATTGGTTTGATGGGGAAAATGAGCTCAATCCACCGCGTTCAAAAAAATAAAAAAAAAAAAAAAAAAAAAATAAGGAAAGAAGAAAGGGAGAAACAAAGAGAAAGGGAAAAGAAGAAGAATGAAAGGGAAAGAGGTTATTTAACTTCAGACAGGCTTCCACAAATTCTTTTTTCGTTACTTGTCTATCGGGCTGGCAGTTCTTTAGGTATCATTGTCCGCATGCATATCTATTTGTCCACTTTTAGTGTGCCCTTGTGGCGGAGACTTTCAAGCGATACTTGCCCGACGGGCTATGAGACACTGAGCAGTGTACTTGCCCTAGTAATTCTTACTTGTCTCATTGTGTGGGGCGAGGGATTTGCCTGCTTCAGATATAAAAGGAACTGAGAAGTTCTGACCCTTTTCTAAAAACCCGTGGAAGTTACAAGTGAAATTGTTCATGAATGTCCTTCAGATAAAAGCGGAGAAAATTCTTGAAAATGTTTTTGGTCCCATTGTCTACCTATAACATAACATACAGGTTATATCGTATGTTTACCTGTTTAGCTTTGTTATCGTACTCCAGAGAATCAGTAGTTATAGGGACCCACTTTTCGAAAAGAAGCTAACTCAAGCTAACTTGAATTTCGGGCAAGGGCGTGGAAAAAGTCGGGTTGTCATTTATTTAAGAGTCCCCAATCTGGAAAGCCCCAATATTTTCAAATCGTCAGGCTGCAGGCTGCAAAATTGGTATGTGACTTCCTTGGGGCATACCTAATCAATCTGGAAGGGTTGCCAAAATTTTGGGAAACACTCATGGCCAATAGGGGGCGTTTTTCAAAATGGCCGACACAAACCCCCAAATTTGCGTTTTTTTTTAGGAACAAACGTCGTTAAGAGTACTGACGAGGTGTTTGAGGACACACCGTGCACGCCACAAGCATTCAGCATTAATCTGAGACGGAATTCCATGGTTGGGTAAGGGAGGAGGTTGGGGTGGGGATGAGGGAGGGGATGGGGGAGGGGATAGGGTGGGGTCAGAGGATAAGCCATGGTCAGTCTTTTCCTTTTGAGTGTGAATATATTCACCTTATTCGAAAAGATATGAAATATATGCTATCATTTTGCCAAACTCTTTCCTTTTGCCCGGAAGATAATTTTTGCAATGCTTTAATGCTATAGCACCCTCTATTATCTTACTTTGACCAATTTACATGGCCTGGTTACATTTTCCCTGAAAGTTTACTTCATTCAAATTAATTGGAATAAAAAATCACCTAGTTTCCGGAGAAAGTTATTCACCACACCAATGAGGTAATTATGTTTTTTCTATAATTATAGAGTTACATAAGCTTGCTCCAGTGTAAGCATCAGTATGTTCCAGTTTCCCACTAATAGTAACACTGGATGTAACCAGGACTCAATAAGTATTCATAAGTCTGAAGCAAATACAGATCATACTTTACCTGAAAAGAACAGAACGGTACCAGCTGTTGCTTTCAAGAAGATCAATGTTTTTGTTCCTAAGCCCCCCAGAAGTACTACAATAATAGACGGACACATGCAGGAAGCACAAACCAAAGAGAAAATGTGGTTGAAACATGGCCTGTGTCTATTGGAAAAATCACAATTGGACCAAGAGGACATTGCGGCATGGTCAGCATCCCATGCCTCTCTGCAAGATAACTGTCCTGAAATGAAAATCGCCCTTACCCAGCTCCTACCTCTTTTCTATAAGAAGGCAGCTACAGCCGCTATGATCAAGCACGGAATGGATGTGATATTTCAAGCTACATAATTCCTAAAGCCTGGTCAGATTCCTGTCATTGCAATGGATGCACCACTCTTTGCTCTAGGAAAGTTTGTGCAGTGGCAGTGGCCTGACACCCATGGTGAAAATACTTAAACATTGATGTTCGGGGTCTTCACATTGAGATGGCGATATGAAATACACTGGGAGACTATTTAGAGGAGTCTGGATGGACGACTGCACTAACAAATGCTGGCATCGCTTCTTCGGGTACAGCTAATTCGTTCCTCAAAGTCTCACATCTTACTAGGACTAGGCACGCTCACCAGATTAGTGCTCTTGCTCTAGCTAAGCTCCAACGGGATGCATTCATGCAGAATGGAGCTCCTCACAGTGAAGAGGACGATTTAGCCTGGAAACAGGATATGACTGAAAAGAGTCCAACATTCCATTCCATTCTAAATATGGAGATAACGGGCCTAATTTTTTATCAGATCTCATCAGGAACGTAACTTTCGTCTCTCTGTAGAAACCCCCAAAGTCGTTACCCCTTGGTTTTTTGCATTAGACCACCAGACCTATGCCAGATGGATGCCAATTCACATTCTTGATATGGAGAGCCTGTCCCCATCTATTCGAAAAGAATTTGAAGAGCTTGGGCACATTCGATGAGTATGCGGACAAAGTATCTGTACCCAACATCAAGGCTCAGTTAGACAACTCCAGCAGAGTGGATGTCGTATGGGATACTTACATCAAAACGCGTATTAAAGAGTCTACAAGGGAGAAGAGAGGCAAAGGCACGCGACAGAAAGTAGAGGGAAAAAATGCTCTTCCAGGCAACTGGAAAGATTTTCTGCGCCACTCAAAAAACAAACAGGAAATATTTGCACTCCTCACTGAAAAGATTGCAATGACAACATGCCCAGATGATGAGGAAATTTTCATTACCTCTTGTACAAGTGTGGTTGGTGCAGGCTGCAACCACCTCATGATTGAATGCGACCATGAGGAGGCAGATACCCGTATACTAGTTCACCTACAAGATGCACTAGAAAATGGATCCACTCTATGCCAGGTACGCACTGTGGATACCGATGTTATAGTAATTCTCATCGGCAAGTTACATCACCTGCTAACCTTGAATCCAGATGGCGACATTTGGGTTGCATTCGGTACAGGCAACCTTTTTTCTCCTACTTCCATGTCGATGAAATTTGTGTGACACTTGGCCATGACACGTCTGTAGCACTTCCTGTTTTCCACAGTTTTACTGGATGTGATACCACATCGGCTTTCTATCGTAAAGGTAAGAACGTGGCATGGGATGCCTGGAAATGCTACCCTGCTGTGACGCAAGCTTTTACCTACATGGCAGTTAATCCATGTGCCAGACTGGAGACAGAGACCCAGCATTTCAAACTCCTGGAACGCTTCGTTGTTGTCTTGTATAACAAGACCAGTAATCTTGAGTAAATTAATGAGGCGAGAAGAGAGTTATTCTGCCAAAAGAACAGACCCATGGAGAACAACCATCCCACACAAGACGCTCTGTTACAACATTCAAAACGTGCTGCGTTCCAAGCTGGTATATGGACCACCTGCAACTTGAGTATACAGGAAAACCCTACTCCAGAGGTCTGGGGATGGACTCGGGGCGGAGACAATCAGCCATGGGTTCCAGTGTGGATTACCCAACCCATAACATCCTAGGCATGCAATGAACTTGTAAAGTGTGGATGTAAGAGCAACCGTGGATGTGGTGGCAGGTGTGCATGCAAACGAGCTCAATAAAGATGTACTGAGTTTGTAGATGCATCTGTGAAAAGCGAGTATCCAACGAATAATGCACAGGTAAAGATCTCAAATCAGATATGTTCTCAAAAAGACGCTCTAGAGTTAGATTCCTTGTACAAGCTTGTAAAGATGTGGAGTGTTTTCAAGAGTTCCCCACTTACATGTTACTTGTACAGGAGCGGTGGAGTGAATTTTCCATTGTGCCGGGGTGACGGGGTTGCGGGGGCTGGCAGGGGTGGCGGGGGACGGAGTACTACCTGGGCACAAAAATTTTGGGTTATACATAAGGATTAGACATTTCTGTCATTTAACTGTGTAGTAAAACATTACTCTTCAAAATTTCATCTCAAAAGGAACCTTTCTTACGTATTTTCACAACTGGTTGAGCTATTGAGGGACTGAACCTCCTAGTCGCCCTCTTCCTCCACCCCTGTTGTAGTTCACATTACAATTCAACTTCACAAATAATCACAGTGGCTATTTCAGATGATATAAATAATAGTCACCATGTTAAAGGGTTTTGACGGTCATTTTGAAGGGCGCCCTCAATTTATAATTAAGTGCATATGTGTAAATATTCATTGGGTGTACGTTCCTAACAGTGAATACATCTCATCTTAACCAGAAACATTAATGGAGTGACCTCGTTAAGCCAAACCTTCAAATTCATGATTTTAGCGGCCATTTTAAAAAACGCCCTCTATTTTCCAAAATATTCACCCAAATTTTGGCAACCCTTCCAAAATGTATTTTGTATGACCTACGGAGCCACCAGAACGAATTTGGTGCTTTTGTCCGGAGTGTCCACATTAATTCGCTATGCTGCCTGACTAAAAATTTTGTCTGAACGAAACAACGCTTTACAGTATAACAGTAAAATTTTCACGAAAAATCGAAACGATTACAGCAGTTTCGACTCATTCGGGCAACTTATTTAAACAAGTATTATTCAGCCTTATTTCATAGACTTGGTCGACACTTTGCCTGCCCGTTTCGGGCAGAATTTGCAGAAATGTGTGAGTTGACCTCAATTGCCAGATTAGGCCTACATGGGAAGACGGGAGTGTGCAGGTGTATGCATGTGCTAAAAGTTTGCCCGAAAATGGCATTTATTCCTTCTATGTGGTAATATTCTGATCATTGTGAAGGCTAATTTACTTATTTGTATCAAAGTGAGCATGTTATTGCAAACAAAAACTCAAAATAATGACTGCTTAGATTCTATTCACGAGTCTGCAAATGCAATTTCCGGCCATCTGAGAGGTCGCAGTGTTTCAAAATTTTCTGTATGCTCATGCGCTAACTGAAGGTTTCGCACCGCTTAGTCTTTCGCATGGGCGTCCGGAAGGGAAAATCAAACTAGTGAAATAATTAATTAAAAATTTAACTAAAAAAATCAAAAATAAATCACCAAAATGTATTCACTCACAGCGTCAGCTTCTACTCGTGGAATATGCGGACATTTGACCAGGAATAGCAAAAGAGAAGATAGTATGCTGAATATTGGAATCGTACTTTGGGGACCTTCATTCGTGATATCGATTGAAAATTTGTAATTGTAAAAAAAAATTGTACTTATTGTCAGGTATGTAGTGTGCATATGGTATCCAACTATTGATGAATGGGTTGGTCTTGGTTTCGTCCCGTGCTGATCTCAAGTGGCGACGCGAGAATGTAACTGGGATATACAAGGCAAATATGGGGGGGGGGGGATTCATACTTGGGTAACGAATACAGGCCTATGTAGGCTGTTTGGCAGTTGTAAGTTTTATCGTGCATAGGCATGCGAGACCGTGACCAAAAGGCAAATTTCCCTTCAACAATATTTACTTTGAAAATTACTATAAAATCTAAAAATTACAGACATGAAATTCCTGTTTCAGGGCTGGGTACATGCAGCTTAGAACACCCGTCAAGTGTCGTTTCCGGCCATCTGAAGGGTTTTTAAGGCCCAAGTTTTCTTGGACGCTCCGCGCCAACCTATGGTGGAGCTCCGCTTAGATAATGTACACAATTCAATCATCCATGAATGACCTTGCCCCCCCCCCTTGTAAAAATTTCTGCGGACGCCCATGGTCTTTCGTGTGGAGTTATATATTTCGGGCAGAAAAATCTCCTTCCCCAACTGGAAAATGCTCCTTTACGCCTATGGATACTGATGAGAAGTAAATTAGTGTTGGAAGACACCTGACTATGTAGGTTATATTTCTACACCGTAGAACTGAAACCTTTTGATTTGCTAGGCAAAGTTTTCCTTAGGACAGTTCAGTGCCGGACTCAGTGTGCCAATGTTTCTTTGCAGAGCAATTCATTGTTTGAGTAATAAAAAACCAAAAAATGACTTCAATTGATGTTAGATGTTACATCAGATTGCATCTGAGGGTACTTAAATATTCAAAAATTCCCTTAGACCCCCTCCCCCAGCCCGGCGATCAGACCCTGTGCAATTGGCAACTCAAATAAAAAAATCCTGGCTACGCCATGGCTTAGGACAGTGTTATCCGGGGCTTCTGAAACATCAAACCGCAGTAGCCGGGGGGGGGGGGGGGAGCTTCGCCCCCTGAACCTCCACGGCGCACGGTAAAGCAGACAGACCTTTTATAATTGACCAAAGGATAATTCTCTTAAAGGCCTTAACGGTATCTAATTCGATTTCAATTTTCAATTCTAACATATTTTAGATACCCCAGTTATATGAATGTAAAACATTACAATCTGATATAATAGCAGTTCAAACCTTTTTTGCAGGAAAAAGTTAAGTCTACATTTTAAGTCACATAGTATAGTATGATTTCGTGGAATGAGTTTTCCTGCACATATTTCAGGAAATGACATGACTGAGAGCAATTCGTGGCGGAGATTCGTACGTAAGAATGGAATTGTTCGGCGGGAATCGTCAGGGGGCAATTTGTCCGGGTTGGCAATTGTCCGGAATGGGAGTTGTCCGGGTGCGGATTGTCCGAGTTGCCAATTGTCCGGGTGCCAATTGTCCGGGTGCCAATTGTCCGGGTGCGAATTGTCCAGGTGGTAGTTGCCCGGTCACGAGGCAAATAGCTATATATAAAGGTAAAGGTTTAATGGAAATTTTAATAGAATGCTAGAACTTTAATTTTCTCATTTTCTACAGTGCCAGGGATAAATTGGATTTTAGTCAACAAAATGGTTACATTGAATAGTTATGGTGTACTTCAAACTGGCAAAACCCAGAAAAGTCATGTAACAATCACAAACTATTTGTTAATTTCAGCAGGCTCAAAATTCTACGTTGGTTATGCATTCTCTGTGGACAGACTTTGTTGTATGCATGAAAGTAGTCCTACGAAAAATCCAAATAACTATTTCATTCGTTTCCAATGATCAGTCCATCCTCAGGTTTTACGCAATTTTAAGTTAAGAGGACTGGTTGTGATACGGTTAAAAGTTTGATAACTATACAGACTGTTGTCAACAAACATTACTGATATTTTCAGCATTAGATATTAAAGGGAAAAGTTTAATTACTAGCCAATTAACTATATATACAGCTAAGTTTGTACTAAAAAATATGAAGTTATCATTTGCTTTATAAGTCCGTTATCATTTGCTTTATAAGTCTGTACTTGCAGGAAGCATGGTATTGTAAAGATGCCAGAATGAGACCAGTAACAGAGTATTTAGAGGAGCACCTTCATTACATTCGTAAAAGAGGGAAACATGCCGCTCCTTCATCATCAGAGAAGAAAGATGTGAGAAAACAAGAAAATCCTTTTCAGGTTTTTCTGCTATTTTGATTAACTATGATCAACAATGATATTGAATACACAAAGAACAGCCACCGACAGTTGTGGGCGGAGCAAAGACTACTATATGTGAGATTGTTGTTAATTTCTTGGGAAGAGAATTTCCCCTTTGAAGGAGCTCATTGAGGTGATACTGCTAACTCAATGAAAGCGTTAAAGGGTCACTACCTCATGGGAATGCTTAGGGTTAGCATAATGAGTAAAGTTGCATATTAAATAGTTATGGAAAAGTTAAAAATTTGAATTTTTGGTTTTTGTTTGTAGCCTAGCCTAATTTGAAAGTGTCTGGTCACAATTTTTTGGAAAACCAAGTTGAAGTGTTTAGTGTTCACACATAAAACAGTTATTTGTCTGAAGGATATGTGGATTGTTTATGTTTGACCATTTGTCATTGGTATGTGAAGAAAGCTTACGAGGTTTGAAAAATTTGTTGAATTTCATATACCAACTCAATGAGCCTCTTTAAGAATAGTGCTTTCCTTACCCCTGTCTGACTCTTTATGAAAATGTAGTTCGATGTCCACATCTTCAATCTGAGTCAAAAGATCGTAAATTTTACGGTTACTTGGTTTACAATTTCTGTTTAAGGCAGCTAATTTTACTGAAGAAGATCCTTTAATGATGATTTTTTACCTTTTGAGAAATAAGTTCTACATCCTGCAGTTTTTTATTTTTGTATTAATTTTATTTTAATTTGTGTGTGTGTGTGTGTGTTTGTGGTGCTAGAGGCTACTGTCCTCTCTTACAGTGCCCAACTGCTGGTCTATTGCTTTCAGTTAGTTACTTGAATGAGCTTTTGTGGGCACTCTGGTTCAGAAGCAGTTCAGCAATATACAATGGACAACATATTCTGCACATAAATTACTTGCATGATGTGTCAAAGTATTCGTTGTTATTTTAAGAGGTTAAAAGACCTAGCTGGATCTGAGATAATCTGCCATCTAATGGCACTTCTGATACACTTTTAGGGTTTGCATGTACACATGTTTGAATGAGAATACTTAATTGGTAGAAGTCCACTTACGTAGAGCTTATTACTTTTGCCATGGGAAATTTTGTCAACAACAGCCATTATTGTATGAGCTCTTTCCAGAATTGAATTTTATGTATGTAGGCCTACAATAATCTACAAATTATGATAGATATTAAAATAAAACTTTACTCAAAAGTTGAATTTTATTTTGGCAAGCATAATCGTGTTCATCTCTTTACATATGAGAGGAAAAAATATTGCCTTTTTCATAGTAGCAGCCATCTTTAAAGGTAGAAGTAGTGAGGGACGGAAAGGTGTATGCCAGGAAAATGTCAACTCTTTCATTGATGTCGTGCCTGTAAGTACTTTTTCCTGTGCAGATATCATGAGGGCACTTTAACTCTGCATACTTGTAAATATTTGCTTACCTTGGAAAAGGTTTTAACAATATATTATGTGTTTTTCTTAAGCCATGATACTTTTAATTGCTTTAATATTGTACATAATGTTAAATGGTTCATTATACACGACTTCTGACCTCCACTTATAAGTATATACAGTATGTACCAAATTTTCAGTCATGGTATCAAAGAGTTTTGATAAAACCAATCATTGTATTGGTCTTTGATAATTTTATACCTATCCTGAGGACATTTTTAGATCAGAGTAAAATGCAGCTATGTAATACAGTTCTCATTTTTATCCAAAGATGTCAATAAATCTTGACATTATTTTGGTGATTGTTAAAGAACTCTATTTCTGATGATGCATTGATACCAGAGGCAAAACTGCACTGGTCCTTAAGTCAGTGAAGCGTCTCGCCTATTAGGAGTTAAAATTTGTGAGTGTTCATTTGAATAGTTTCATTTCAAGGTGAAAAGAGAACAAGAATTAGTAAAGTTGTGAGAGTTCCTTTTTTATTGAATTGCTTCAAAAATTACTATTCATCTGCAGGAAGTTGCAAACATTGAGGAATATGTGAGGAAAATGGATGCATCACTTCGTCCGCAACCATTCATTGTCTGCAGAGGTAGTCGCCTTGCCCCTACGCAAGTGTATGTAATGTTGTAGAGGTATGCGATGCTACAGCCACCACTCCTTAAGGCTGTGGACATCTGTTTGAAATTGATATACATTATGGACGTTGGGTTTCAACCAAATTGCGAACTGGTTTGGCAATTTGTTGGAAGGTTAGAAAGCTTTCCCACCGCGTGGTTCTACAAATATTAACATCAAGTTCAGCACCGTAGTCTTAAAAAAAAAAAAAAAACAGAAGGAAGAAAAACATTCCTTGTCAATATGTGGGAGTAATAATAATAATAATAATAATATTTTTAATTCTTTGCTATTTGTTCCATTTATGTGTGTTTTTGTGTTTCTTTTTTCTGTATTTTATATGTGTTTTGTGGTAATTATTTTTTGTTAATATAAGTCTCTGTAAAGGGGTGTCAACGTACATAAGCTCCCTGGAGCTTCTTGTTGTCACTCCTCAGTCTCTTCTGTACCCTGTACATACAAATAATTCATTACATATTTCTCTATATGAAAGACTGAAATAAAGTTCTATGAAATTGAATTGAATTGAAGTGATATAACCTCCACTGCACTGACGATCACCTTGGAACACAACCTAGTGAATTTTCTTACTGATACCTCGAGTTAAATATGTCCGATTTATAAGAAAATTTACCACACTGCGTATTTTGGTTCTTCTTTCACATTAGAAAATGAAGTTTCTGTTTAAACGTTCGGTTTAAGTTTTCAGGTCTACGGCGGTATCTAACTCCACATAATTCAGATTGCAACAAGTTTTGTGTCATTGAGGAACGATTTGAGTAAAAAATGTACACAAAATTATTATTCGCCTCTTATTATTCCCCTTTCGCATGAAAGACATGATGGAAAATACAAATGGAAACTTGCTCCATTTCATCTGTGGTAAGGAAGTGCATATTCATTAGGGAAATAAAGTTACCGAAATCTACACATTCTGACTATTCATTTGCTAATCGTGTCTCAACAGGATACGGGTAACTCAGTCTACCGTGTGATCTACCTTACCACAAAATAGTCTAAAACGGAATTTGACTGAGATTAACACCAGGGGTCTGGAAAGGAACGTCCCACTTCTTTCTTCATCTAAACGTGAAATAAAGTTTTGCGATTTAACTAGGCTTAATAGCCCCAAGTCTCACGAGATGTTCCTTCTCAACTATAAGGATTCTCCTCTCTCTCCCTATTCCCTCCTAATGTTACCCGTAAGGCCTCACCCGCTGCAGACAAACCAGCTTCTCACCCCCCCCCCCCCCCCACTCCACATCCACCCATTATTACAAAGCCAATACACACTGCGATAACCAACATACATCAACCAACACGCCTTGGACCGTCATGCACGCTGGCAAGTTCTCACCTTCACCGCTTTCTATACAGCTAGTCATTGCAGCAGCCGTGCGTGGCAATGGGAGGGCCGGTGTAACAGAGTAGTCTCGCCGGTTGAGTAAATCAGGGCGGCGATGTTGCACTGCGACCCTTGCACTGAGTAGGTTAGCCGGGCAAATGCGTTCTATGTCATTATATCTCTATGGTAGTTTTACAAAATATTGCGATCGCCCCGCCCGTCCCCATGCTGTACGCTAGCTAACTATGTATCTATTTAAAGCTAAAGCCTTTCAAAGTGACAGCCGCAAGAGACGCCTCCGGTTTCTGAGAGCCAAATATAAAATAGGTAAAGGCATTCTCTATACAACTGAAGGGAAGTTGCGGAACAGGTTTCGTTCACGTCATGACGAAAACCACTGTGACTGTACCACTCTAAAATATTTGTGTGATCAGCGTGTCCATGAAAAGGAAAGAGGGTGTATAGACATAAAGTTAACTTTCACAAGAATGAAAAATTCAGTGTGATCGATGTTTACGGACGCCTCTAATGTTATGAATTACTAAAGGAAAAGCTAAACGGTAATGGATTGCAAGCAAGTGACTGGCGCAAATCGCAGCGTGGTATGAATATTTAGTCAAAGCTGTGTGGGGATTGTGTTAGAAACAAAGATAAAATTATCATATTTTTTAAAAATGTGAATATTACGTCCCGTTTACGAAATAACAATGTACGTGTACTACATGCAGTTTTCTCTCTTTTCATGAAAAAACTACGTTCAATGTTGGGTGAGGTATACATCCTAGTTACTGAGTTATTTGTTTGAATGTAATACCGACGTTACTGTAAGTAACTGTTTATTTCATTTTCTCGTTTACACTCGAACACTCAATTTCGTTCAAACTGCTTCGTTCAAAAATGTACTTACATTTTGCATGTGATGTCTAAATCCAAAAATTAAGCGCTAGCTTGCTATAATGAGTAAGATAGCACACGAAACAAACTAAAATTAAAGACTGACTTTAACGTGTGATTTGCTTTGCACTGGACATTGAAATACTATACCAAACAAAGAGATATTATGGGGAGCAAACATTTCAATAGAGTTTCATTTCGTACGAAGTAGTAACTACAATATGGTACAAACCACCGAAATTATTATTAGACATGCATGCAACTTCATACGGAAACGCACAAAGTATTGATTGTGATATATTGATATAAAATTAAACAGCAAGTTGCCTTTATTTTTATGTGAGATAAACACACGAAAACAACAAACTTGTAAAAGGCTATTGGACACTTCAACTTCTCGGCGGGGTCGCGCTTTACTGGAAAAAGCTGGTTACCAACTAGATCAAAGACGAATGCATATCGCGTCCAAAAACGATTTAAATTTGTTTCTTAAAAGGTTTATTACAATTATGAACCTATATCTTGCTGAAAATAAACTGTTTAAATCATCTACTCAAAATAAATTACACCAAAACTTGGGGGAGTATCAGCGTACGTAGAGTATCCCCTACCGGAAACTTGACCAACTTTTTCCTTATCTCCCTGCAAAGGGCCACGGTAGCCTTTGTTACGGCATATGGGAAAAAAAAAACACTTTAAGATTTTTGGTCTCTTATGCAACTTGCGGGGGAGGGGGTAATATCCCAACAACCATTTGGGGGTATTCGAGCCAGTATTCTCTAACAAGAAAATGGCAACACTTTTCCCAGGTCCTTTCCCTTTTGGCCTCGATGGGACTTTAATTAGAGGAGCCTTATGATTAGTCCATGGTTTTCTTTAAGCAAACAAACAAAGATTAAGACCTAAAGATGAGGAAAAATATAATCCAGTAAGACAAATGCATATATATATATATATATATATATAAAAAATATATATATATATATATATAAAATATATATATATATATATATATATATATATATATATATACATATATATATATACATATATGTATATATACATATATATATATACATATATATATATACATATATATATACATATATATATATATATATATATATATATATATATATATATATATATTTATATATAGGTTCCGGCTGAAGGCGGAAAAATTAATTAATCTTTGTTTTTAGGAAAATGTAATAATATATTCTATAAAGTACTTACATAGTAATTTTCGAATTCATGCAGTTTCGTACGAAAATGTTCGGAGTATATTGCTTACGATGTATATATCTAAAAAATGAGTGAGAAGCTCCTTCGTTTTTAAAGTAAAGTTGCTTACGAGAAAAGCCAAAGAACTGACACTTCAACGTGCGGGGTAGCTTTTCACTCGATTTGATTGGTCAGCAATGGATCCAGTGAGATTAAAGCACCTTGTCTGTTCCGGCTTATAGGCGACAACAATGTAATACATAGGCCCATTGTTTCGTACAAAGTAGATCTATCAAAAACATGTTTACGAGCTACTCAAATTACTATTTCGCATGGATACAGCTTCTTACAAAATGTAGGAAATATTGTTTGGTAATACAAACATAAATTTGAGCCATTGAAGTACCCTTAAATTTGTGTAATGATGATGCACCCGGGAAAAAGTCAAAATTATACTAGACATTCAAATTTATAGCTTTTCGCTTAATTTGTTTGTTTTAGGAATAGATCTAGTGAGATAAATGCACTATGTATATTCCTGCTTAAGGCGGAAAAAAAAATTAAGTTTATGTTTCGTACGAAGTAGTTGTAGTGTATGTTTACAAAGTGCTGAAATTATTAACACCACGGACTTCCTAAAGATGGACAGAGGATACTGCACGGTAGTTTGTCGCTACTGTACGCATGAGAAAAAGCGCACCAAGATGGCTGTCTGCTGTGGGTTTGTGTGAAAGTTTGGACTTGCTCAAGTATGTCACCATATTTTGCAAGAAACTTGAAATAATTTTGGAATATGGCAAGGTAAGATCATAATCACTTCACGTATTGCAGGAAAATGACATTTTTCCCATTAAAGTTTAGTTTCTGTTTAAAATATTACAGAGTCTTCGTCAGCTCAAAAGATTTATAGCTTCACGGCGGCCATCTTGGTGCGCCATTTTGGTCCCAGCCAGTGGCGACAATCTACGGATAGGACGTACACGTTACATGCTATGTCCATGTATATAAGTCCGTGATTAGTACGCATTTATACAGCTTTGTACGGAAATGTTCGAAGTATATTGTTTACGACATATATTTAAAAACTGTCCAGGCTTAAAGGCGACAACGATTTAATAAGTAAGTAAAGCAAAGATATGTTGTCCAGCTACTCAAAACATTATCGAAATTAGCGAAAAATTGTTTGGTTATACGGACCTAAATCTAAGTGACAGGTTGCCTCCAATTTTCCCCTTATGGAGTTATTCACAAGGAAAAGGCAAAAGAAATGACATTTCAATGTGAAAGGTAGCTTTTCAATCGATAAGTTTCGTCAGCAGATAGATTTTCTAAGATCATAAAGCGTTTCGTCTGTCCATGTCTACAGGCAACAACAACTTAATTTTGGTTCGTACCAAGTTGAACTTAAGTTTGTATACGAGCTACTCAACTTTTTATTATCTTTGCATGCAGGTTTGTATGAAACTATACGAAATATTGCTTAGTCATATAGACCTTAAATAGATCAATAAGTTTACTTCAATTTTTGTAATGTTGTACCCGGAAAGACAAAGTAAAAAAAGGACAATTTAATGTAGTAGTTTTTCACTCAACTGGTTTGTTTAACAAATAGATCCAGTAAGACCAACGCACTAAAGCAGTTCCTTCATGAGGGGGAAAATTAAAGTTTATGCTTCGTACGAAGTCGAACTAATATATTTTGCAGAGTACTAAAATAACAATAACAGATTCATACAGTTTGGTACGAAAATGTGCGGAGTATGTTGCTTACGATATATCTAAAAAATGAGTGAGAAGCTCCTCTATTTTTACGTGAAGTTGCTTACGACAGTACGAGAAAAACCAAAGAAATAACATTTCAACGAGCGGGTATACCTTTCACTCAATTGTTTTGTTTAACAAGCAGATCTAGTAAGACCAACGCGCTATGTCGGTTCCGGGTAAAGGCGAAAAATTAAAGTCCTTGTTTTGTACGAAGTTGTACTTATATTTGTTTTCGAGCTACTCAACCTATCATTATCCATGTATGCAGCTTCGTACAAAACTGCACGAAGTATTGTTTAGTGATAAAGACCTTAAACTGAGCTATAGTTTCTTTCAATTTTCCTGATGTTGCACCCGCGAAAAATGTGAGTGTCACGTCCCGCTTATGCAATAACAATTTATGTGTACTACATGCAGTTTTCTCTCTTTTCATGTAACGAAATATGTTCAATGTTGGGACATGTATCTTAATTTTGGAATGCAATTTTTGTACGTCATATGTTAACGTACCGTATGTTAATTGTAAATAAACCATTTATCTCGTTTACTCGTACATTCATCCTAATAACGTCATACGAAGGAAACAAAAAGTTTCATTTAGCATAGAGACATATATATTTCATAAAAGTTCTAACATATTACGAAAGTTTAGGAAACAAAAAAATTCATTACTTGACATTCAAACAGCTTCGTACGAAAATGTACTTACATGTTGCATGTGATGTGTATAAATCTCAAAAAGGGCGACTTCAACGCGAGATTTGCTTTCCATCCAACAAACAATATACCCGAAAGGCGGAGTACATTCGTACGAAGTAGTACTACAATACATTATAAACCACTGAAATTATTATAAGACATGCATGCAACTCTGTGCGAAACCGCACAAAATATTGATTTTGATATATTGATGCTAGATTTGAACGGTGAGCTGCCTTTATTTTTATGTGAGATAACGCAATGAACAAATTTATAATAAGCAGCAAATGGATCCAGCAATATAAGGCATTTTGTCTGTCCAAGCCTAAAGGCGACAACAATTCATTTCTTTTTTCGTACGAAGTAGAACATAAATATATGTTTACGAGCTACTGAAATTATTATTACGCATGAATACGGCTTCATGCGAAACTGGACGAAAAAATGTTTTGTGATAAAGACATCAATTTGAGCGATAAGCAGTCCCCACTTGTTATGAAATTGTTCGCTCGAGAAAATCCCTGGAAACGTCTCAACGTGAGATTTAGCTTTTTAATCGCTTGGTTTCGTCAAGAAATATATCACGTAAGAATAAGGCATTTTGTCTGTCCAGGTCTGTCCTCTGAATTTGGTCGAGGTTGTTTAAAGATATGTCAGGAAAGTTGACCAAACTCTGAGTTTCTTATTTGATCCCTGATATGAAACGAAACAGACTGATAATAAAGTCTTACTACAACGTGGGGTTCGCACACAAAAACAAAAAAACCACAGAAGAATCGGGCAAGGTATTATGGGGATCAAAAAAGACACTTCAGCGCAAATAAACGGTTTATTTCTCATTCATTGAACTATTACACGATGAGATGGAAACAAAAGGTTGCATTTCAATTGGCATATATATATTTCGTACGAAGTTGTTACATTTCGTACGAGTGAGTGAACGAAATAAGCCGTTAGGAGGTGGCTTGGGGGCTCGAGCCCCTTACTGAATCGCCTTTCCCCTAGCAGCCCCCACCCATCCACTGGAGAATTGGTCCAAAAATTATTTTCGAGCTGGCCGGTGATAATATTTAATCCGGGCTACCCGGCTACTATGGCGAAGAAACGCTTGCGTTAGATCAACCCTGAATGTCGGAATAAATTTAGGTAGACTAGGGCAAGCTTCCTATCTTCCGGAATCTCTTGAATTTTTGCTCGTCGGGTTTCTGGATGGATAATTTTTAGCATATTTGGAGTGGTTGAAATTGGCTTCCTTGGTTTGGAAAAGAGTGCTCCTTTCCAGCTCATACCATTTGGCCTGTTTCTATCTCCTGTAGGGATTTTTCCAGTTCCTTGGAATGCACAAATTTGTTCCAAAATCAAACTTGGTGTGGTGGGTACACTTTTTGAGTCAAAGTGGTTTGAAGAAATTTGCACTTTCACGGCCAGTGCTGTCATCCATTTGCCAGTGCAACAACCATCCCCATGTTGGGTCAATGCTGTCCCAAGGGTCGCAACGTTACCACTATTACCTCAGTGACACATGACCTCACTTATCTCTTGGGTGGAGTGGACATAGCCAGTGGAGTAAGAGACGGGTGCAGCGGCAGACTGGCCCCAAATTGCTGCAAAATTTGAATTTGGGCAGGAATTTGGGGAAAATTCCGACAAGAATTTGGAGAAAATTAAGACAGTTCTTTACTGTGAGAAAAAATTGCCCGAAATGGTGAAAAATTGGAGCGAAGGTTTAATAAAGAGTGGGACGTTTTCAATTGCCAAATTAGTTCAACGGACAGACAGAAGGGTGTTCACGTGCACTGTCCAAAGGTTTGCCATCTATCCTGCCCTATAGCCAAATACGGGCAACGGTTGTGAAAGTCGGGTAATTTCTTTCTCGATACTCTAATGATGCAGAGTGAGAATGTCTTAAAAAAAAAAAAAAATCCCACAGTGTCTGTAATGTGATGAAGGTGCTCCGTATCAAATCCGCGTGTCATTTATGGACTCATCGTGTCCACCAACCCCCAAAACATAATGTGAAGTATCATATTGCTATCCCGAAACTGTTTTTCACCACCCCTTTAACCCCATTACCCGCCATTATAAGGAAGTAGGGGGAACTTTTCAGCTCGGACATTACATTTTTCAAGTCAGTGCCCCGAAAACCTTGGATACCTGATTTTAAGTCGCATCGTTTAAATGTTTGGGAACACAGCGGACCCCCCCTCTCCATGCGGAAGTCGAATGTGACGAAAATGCCACAAAAAATATTTAGGTAGTATTCATTCTGAAAGATGAGACATGGGCGGATACCCTTGGAATTGGACTCCCTATCTCAAAAGTTTCAGTAAAGACCCAAAAGTTGAAATGTAGGTTTTCCCATTCCCATACCGTTACACTAATTTGAAAGTTTATTCTCGATTTGTCTCATTAAATGGCCTCCCTGTGCCAAGGGGGGGGGGGGGTCATTGAAAAAAGTTCGTATTTCTTTGGTAAAAAACTAGGCCTGTGCTACGCCAAACAAAGCTAGTCTAAGACACACGCACTTGTTTCAGTTACGGGTTCAAAGCAGTGATGGTTTTCTTCATTACCAAAACCCGATAAGCGAACTTTAATATACCTTAGTTAAAAACAGGTATAATTAGTTCGTTGGATCGGTGATTTAACGACACACCAACACGAATGTTTTATAGAGTGTCAGCCAACTTGGTAACAAGTTTAAAGTTTAAATTTATTTCCCAGTTCTGTAAGTTCAATTTCAATTTTTGTTTCCCTTTAGTCGCCTCTTACGACAGACGGGAAATACCGTGGGTATATCCTATAACCGCCAACCCACAGGTGTGAAAACATATATGACGCAATGTTATAACTTAGCGATTGTTGTACAATTAAATGGAAGTTCTACCCTCATGCATGCAGCCATATTTTCTCCTCAGCATTGTTTTTCTTTAAACTTTGCAGGGATATTTTCTCCTCAACAATCATTTTTCTTTAAATGTGATTGCATAAGTGCCATGAGAATTTCACAAAGTTTGATTCGCCACAGGGAGGTCATGTTCCTATTTTCTTCAATGTCAATCCAACAGTCTCAAAAAAAAGGGGAAGCAAATCATTCCTTGTAAATGTGAGGAAGTGATGTAATCTCTGCTGCCCTAAGCTCACATTGGAATGAAAATTTCATGACACTCTCTACATTTGGTTCCTCTTTTACATATGAAAATTTAATTTTTGCTTCAACTTTCCCTTTAACATAGTTCCATGCAAGTTCCGTGTTTCAAACATCTGTTATTTACATCCTGAACATTGTGCATTGTGCTGACATTCACGTTAATATATATATATATATATATATATATATATATATATATATATATATATATATATATATATATATATATATGTGTAAGAACACAATACTGGCTTACAAAAGTGGGACATTTGAGTCTAAAGCAAAAGATAAGAATGATTAATGATTTAATTGCAGCAATTTGTTGATAAATGTACTGGGAAATGTCATCAAAATGTAAAGCATCGTGTTTGTTGGATGACAAAATTTTGTATGTCACAAAAACTGGTTGTAATGTTCTGTTAGTTACATTAAGACACCAAAGTAGAATTAGGTATCAAAAGTAAACTTAAAAGACTGAAATTGGTTTAATTTAACTATCAATTTGTTCATATTACAAGTTGCAATAATATATTAATATATCTTGACTACAGATCCTCACATTTTGCATCCCTAACCATGTATGCACCAAATCTAACGTTAGTTACATAAGACACCATTTTGTCCCACTTTTGGTGTCCTCGTAACCAACGTTAGATTTGCATTTAACCTTTCCTGGTCAGCCACCCATAGTAAAATGTTAGGGCAGAGAAGTTTATAAACATGGTAAATTTCTATTCCAACATATTTATAAGCAATTCACATCAAATTACATTATTGATTAGATTTTTGGTGCATAAATATGATTTGGTGCAAGTTTTGGTGTCTTTGTAACTAACGTTAACATTTTGTAGCCATCCTATGCAGAATACAAAAGAAAAGACAAACATGTTTAATGTAGAAGTATAGACCAGCATATCACCAAATCACAACATCAAAAATGAATCATGAAATTATGAGTAACAGTCACATTAAAGCCCAACAAAAGTAAGGAATGTTATGTTTTTATGCCAGTATTGTGTTCTTGCACACACACACACACACACACACACACACATATATATATATATATATATATATATATATATATATATAATAAGAAAGTAAACACTATTGCATTTCAAGATACAAGCTTGTTTCGTATAGGCTTACGTTTGTAGCCTACACTCCTCAGTCTACAAATGCGAAGCATAACGGTTATAAAATAACAAAATGAAAATGAGACGCGCGTGTTATAGACACATCATAGAGGTTAAGCGCCCATTATGACGTCCACAGAAGAAAGTATTATCTGCAGATCTAGAACGCGCAAAATAGCTTAAGAGTGCGCGGGTTATTTAAATACGCACAAAATCTAAGTGTTTTACAGATCAGTAAGGTAAGCACTCTATGCTTCATTATAAAAAGTTATTATTTACGGTGCCTACAGCTACTAACAAGTTCATTCCTATTATTCAAAAAAAAGACATATAAGGTTTGTGGATGATGAAATATTTCCATCCAACAGTCTGAGTGTATGAACTTTGAATGTCATATTGTCATAGCGACCTCATTTTCACTCTCTGAGATACATTCATTCTCTTCGCTTTGATGATAAAGTCAACAGTTGCAAAAGATACAAGTCTCTCACGACAATCCGCAAAATTGTACTAGCCGATCAGCCGTCTACACGTGTGTGTGTGTGTGTGTGTGTATGTGTGTGTATGTGAGTGGTGCAAGTATGCAAGAATCGTTGAAAACGTGAGGAACTTGGTGCAAGTGCACGATTTTACCCGCTCGTTAACATTTCATGTCCCTTGCCTACAACTTCACAAGTCCGCACTTTTTCAGTGGAATAACAAATGGATTAATTAACGATACTGACCTGATGAGATTAGTCGTATATGACAGTAACCTTATTTCCACAAAATGACTACAGAGATAACATTTACTTATTCCTTCTGATGTATTTTCAACCACATCTTAAGCCTGCAAATATGAAGATTTACTCGAAGAGGTCCTATACAAACAATAAAAGTGTCTCTTATTACTTACTTCGTGTGTCTCCGAAAAAGGGGACTCTACCGGACTGTCTGTATTTTAATATATTTGGGTTGTCTCTTATAACATGCCAGCTAAAGCAGGCATTAATGAAAATCCAAAAGAAATGTTAAGTATTTCTCCTCTTTTGCTCATTTGCATAAATCATCAGATTTGATGTGTAACCAGGATCATTGTGGTCATTAGCAATAGTTTGAGATGTCGGGACAGTGCTTGAAACTTCTTTGTCGGCAACTACTTACACATAACATCAGAGTTCCAAATAATCCCTTATGTTGGAGTAACCGTAGGTATGAATGACGTTGCCTAGGTGTCGAACAAAGGAATCCCATGCCCTTTAGTTCAATAACCCCCAATTAAAGGAAGAATGCTCCACTTTGCGATCAATATAATTAGAGTGCATAAATTAAGGATTTCGATGGATCTCTATCTGATAACTGGTTGGACTTTAGGTCACAAAATGCATGCCTCGCTTAAATGAGCTAGAATACTTGATATGCCTGACATTGGCGGAGCTAGGGATTTCGGTCAGAGGGGGCAAAAATGGTATGCAGTGGCGCTTCAAGGAGTAAATACCCTGAGCCTCAGCACGATGGAAGCCACGGTTTTTCAGACTTTCGATTAGATTTTCCGCACCTGGGAGAAGACTACTTTGCCATTCCTCCTAGGCAAGTTTTTGTATTAAAACATGTTTCAATTTTCTATCCATGGACCTCTGCAGAAAAAAATTCGGGGGAGGGAGGTAAATTCTTTTTTTTTGGGGGGGGGGGAAGCTCCGCGCCACCATGAGTTGGCGCGGAGCGCCCAAGAATTTTGGCCCAAAATGCACATAAAAATAGGGAAAACACTGAGTCAGCTGTTGTGAAATTTTTATGTTAATTTTTCTGCGTCTTTTTCTCTATGTTTTTTCGTTTTTTCAGTTATTTTCCAGGGGAGGGCAAGTTCTCCCCTTGCCCCTACCCGCGGACACCCATGTTTCTATCCCTCTCTTTTACATTCTAGTACATAGCAAACAATCTTGCAGGGAGGGGAGTTCTGGAAATCAATCACCGTCAGGTGTACATTTTTGACATCTGAAAATCACGATAAGTGCACGAAGAAACATAAATTGACGTAATTTACATCATGTGACCTCACTGAAATAGCCATTAATTAAGTACATTGAAAGAAGTAGCCAAGACAAAAGGTCTGCTTGCCTTTTTAGATACCAAATTCATACTTGATAAAAGTAGCCTTACCTAGCTTATTAGATGCAATGTTTCGGCTTTGGAGACCACAAAAAATACAGAAATAAGCATTTTCATGAGAATACCGTGCAGTGTCACAAAATAGCTTTTATCATGAGAATGGTCACTTGAAGAGAAGCAAAATGGAAACTGCTCATTAAAACGCTTAAACCGTTACCACTATGGCAACAGTAATTTTATTTAAACCTGAATGTTATCTTCAAATGATTTTGAAAAATGTTGTGAAAGCTATTTTGGTATCTTCATAAACTCTTTTTATTGTCTATGTTGATAGTTATCCCCGGGCTATTTGGGCTACAATTATTGTTGCACCCTTTGTAACACCTTTTATTGGCCGGGAGGGTTAATTTAATGTCAGTCTGTGTATTTTGTAAGCTTATAATATCGCTCGGTGGGGAAGCAATTAACTCAGTACAGCGACAACATCCATCAGTGCGTACAAAACGTGAAAATACGTTTCGGCAAAACCTATCCCTATATTACAGAAGATGATCCTTTTCATCAGAATAAAGGGCAGATAGTACAGTTAGCTGTTTGAGCATTTCATTATCTGGACTTTAAAACAACGCTATTAAATTATGTCTTTTACCAATAATGGTGCAACAGTAAAGTGTGTTGAAAGCCTAAAAGGGGCGTCGACAAACGATTTTGGTCCGTCAGGTGCGCCACCTCCCCCCCCCCCCCCCCCTGATCATATGGCAGCTCCGCCACTGATGCCTGAGACTATTTACGGAATACCCCTGTATTAACTTGCTGTAGACTGTGGAAATGGAGAGCCTAAAGGCTTGTTCTCTCTTACCCGCGACACTCGTTGTTACTCGGTGCTAACAATAAGCCAAAACCGCGGATAATGCCTGTGTTTTCCTGTGCTCCGAGTTTGTTTTCCTGGACATTACTACCATAGTAACGCAGCCAATTGCTTCACATACCGTACCACCCACAATTACAAACTACAGGACATCGCCCCAAAACTTCAAGCTGTGACCTTGTTTGATTTAAAAAGAAGGCAATAAATTAAACTAATTGTACACCCAACTGCTCTTAGAGACCAAAATTCTAATTCATTTTCTGATAACAAAAGCTAGTCGATTTAGTATTTCTCACATTTCATATGAACTTTGTAATAATTTTTTTCACCAATATGAGCCCATTATGTATAAAGCAATTTTCTTATTTAAAAAAAGGGCGCTTCCAAAATGCGAAAGCGAGCCATATTGTAAGTTAATATCTCACTCGCTGCACATGGAAAGTACACTTATAACACAAACTAGAACATGTGGTTACGTACAGAAACCACAATGGACATGACACTGCGCTACTCTCTGGCTGCCCACGCAGGTCAAGAATGGACTATCTGGTTTACCCGACCAACAACAGACACGTAGATCTGGTAACTATGTGGACTAGGGGCAAACATTTTCCAACAGACTTTCTGACCTTGGATCGTGTCCAGGACCGAAATCATCAACAAGCACTTCACCCTACGAAAGCGATCGCACACGTAGGCTTATGTACACACACAACCAATCACACATAGACACTAACTCAGACATTTACAAACACTCAAAGTAACGTTTTCTGGAAGCCATCCAAATCCTAAAATTTTATTATATTTTGTTTAGTCTACTTGTAGTGTTTTGTTACTTTATATCTGCATGGATTGCTGTAGGGGCAAAGCAATATGTTTGCTCCCCAAATATTTTTATTATTTAGAGAACTAGATATTAGCATACTTCAAATGATTTTCACTAGTCCATGTCGCTACAATGAACCTCCCCAGTAAAGTATGAAGTACAACATGCCTACCTTCTAGTCAACCGTGATGTGCACTGAGTCTTTTCCTCTTTACCTCAACTATATTACACATATCTTCAAAAATATCCAGGTACATACATATATATATATATATATATATATATATATATATATATATATATATATATATATATATATATATATATATATATATATATATATATATATATATATATATATATATATATATATATATATATATATATATATATATATATATATATATATATATAAATATATATATATATATCTATATCTATATATATATAGGTCGAGAAATTGGTAATGATTCGATCATGAATTTTAATTCAACCCAAGTACTGGCATTGCCTTTTGAACAAGGGAAGGAATATAGAAAAAGACCAAAAGGAAAATTCAGCAAAGCAGAAATTCGAACCCGGGACGGCTCGCTTTCCGGGCGAGTGCCTTACCACTGCACTGAACATGACTGACGTGATTTCCGGCTCGACCCAAATTACAAATACCGCACACTCAATTTCCCCTCCTTGTTACCATCGAAGTGTACAAATCCCATAATTAATTAGGTCGAACGTGGTAAGATCGACTGTAAATGAAGCTCGAAAAGTTGGTAATGATTCGATCATGAATTTTAATCTAACCCAAGTACTGGCATTGTCGGGATTTATATATATATATATATATATATATATATATATATATATATATATATATATATATATATATATATATATATATATATATATATATATATATATATATATATATATATATATATATATATATATATATATATATATATATATATATATATATATATATATATATATATATATTAATGCTTCAAACTAAAGCATCATCACCGAACATACCGGTGGCTCACTGGTATTTTGCGAGACAAAACATACAAAATCACACAGTTAACGGTCGGCTACAGAACTGATACTTATAATGCTCTAGGCTCCATGCTTAGGCTATCTTTGCACTTTCACAACCAGGTCCTGGAAATTTTGTCTTCGGCCTTTAGCTTTCCTTTATTCGTAGGCCACAAAGCATGCAGAAAGAGCTGGGTTTTTTTTCATCCATGTTTGTGCGCACAAATAATAAGTCATGTGTTTTCAAGAACGATGACCACAACATTCCGCTGTGAGTTGTAACGATATCATACATTACATGTGCATAAAACTGTAATGCTTGAACACACTGAGAGTGGACAAACGCGTTCACTGCGTAAACAATATGACCATTGTATGACATAACTCTAGGCCATCTTGCGGGAGGAAGCGTTTTTGCAGTAAGCCATATGATACCATGTATTACATAAGGGATATCCAGACTGTGAGTGAGTGAACCAAAGTACGGAACGACCGTTGCCAATTGCCAAAATTTTTTCTTCATGCTATTTTGGTGAAATTATTTATACATTTCACTTTTATAATTTGTAATAAAAAAAATAATTTGAATTCGCCATTTAGAGTATTAACTCTTTTCCTAGTAAAAACAAGACGCCTTGTGACATTTTATACGTGAAATTCTAAATATTACATGTGTGTTGGTAAAATTTCCATTGATATATGTATGGAACACTTTCGTCAATATATATCCGGGGTTGGAAGAATTCAAAGAACAATGGAGTCAATTTGTGGCGATATAAAAGTCAGTTTTTAAAGGTCGAAATTACAATTTTTAATGTACCTCTTTTGGAAAGAGTATACATTACAATGCTAGTTTTGAAGCAGGAAAAGATATGGTTGCTTCCTCTTTTAAAAAAAAAAAACACAGTGTTAAAACTGCAGAACCCAGCGATTTGAAGTTGATCGACGGTTACAAGGCAAAGGCATTCTCCTTAACTTGAAGAACTGTAGTACACTGTCGCATTTCAATAACTTGCTCTTCCCGGCCATACGACAGTATTTCTTCTCCTAAAATGTAAAATAAACTGGGAGTCTCTGGTCGGTTTATTTGAAAATGCCAAATTGAAGTCCTAAAATATTATCGAAGATACTTTGAAGAGTAATAAGGCGAAAATGGTGAAAATAATTTGGGGCGACTGCTCTTGCCCTTTAAAAACCGACCCCTAGTTAACCCGAGTACCCTCGTTACTCGAGCGCAGGAAAGCACGGTGTTACCTCGAGCGCGGGAAACGTAAGATCAGAGTCGAAAAATCATTTTAGATGGTTGAATTGAAACAGAAAAAATGTCACTCAATAATTTCCACTTGGCAGGACTTGTCAACTTAAAAGCATATTCTGGTGACATTTCACCTGGTGGGTCTTCTTGGGAAAATAAAAATCTTGCACACTATGCCCTTCAAACTCGGTCACAGTAACCTTTTCCTAACTCAAGAAATTTATTGCTTTTTGGGGATGGATTTTTGGTTTTTGGATTGATATTATTTTGTGGAAAATACCTCAGCTCTTCAACAAAGCCGTTGTATGTTATGCAATGAAGGCACATAGCTTCATATTCCCTTTTTCTTATTACTTTATAACTGAACGTACTGTTTGTTCTTGTAGTTTGATGTTGGGGTGTTTCAACAACTTTTTCTGTAAATCTAGCATTAACCTTCACCCCACTTAGGGTTCAAACCAACATTGTTGCTTTTTCTGGAGACAAAGTTCTTAACCTCAAAATATGCAGAAACATTTTTCCTTCAGTCGGCACAAAGTACATCTCAATAGCATATCGCGTTCAGAAGATACAGATTTTTAAACTAGTACAATTTAAAGATGAAAGTTAGATTGTACGCTGTTTGATACCATGTTTGAATTTTTTTCCACTTCAGGCACGTCCTGTGATGACTACATTGCAAGTGAAAGTATTAACGAATCAAATTCAAGTAATAATGAACGTTATGAAAGTAGTGTCTTGGACAATAGTTATTTCCTTGTAGATAGATAACTTGTTTCTGTGTACAGAATGTTTCGAAAATTACCCATCTGTAAAACATGAACGCAAAGCATAATTGCAAAAACTGAAAATAACGCTTCAAGCGAAACACAAAATGAGATAGAGCCAATTAAGTTTGTTGCTTTCAGTACATATATCGTGACAAATAATGAAAAACATGGCGCCTCCAAGGTATAGGAAATAAGTTAACTCTAGTTATTGTAGCTGTGAAAACATGACGTTACGTGGGAATATAGAGTGGGTGAGACAAAAGGTCACTGTTAACTGTAATCTCTTCTCGTCGCAGACATTTTGCCCTTATAATAAGCTCACATTCTGTGTAATTAAAGCTTAGTCCCCGTTACGTCATGTTAATTAAATATTCAATGTACTGCTGAGTCCACATCGTCATTATTGTACTTTTTTTTCTTTTTTGTCTATTTGGCAACCTTAGTGTTACAAGTGTATTCTCTGTTTAACGAAAATCAATTAAGGGTTGATTACACAGTAAGTTATAATATAAATAATACTTAAAAAATGACTTATTCTATAAACAAATCAAACCAGTATTTTAGCAGTGTATTGAGACTGTCAGAAAAACATATTTCTCAAAGGAGGCTGTGAAATTACACGCTTTCCACCTAGGTATTCTAACAGATAGGAAGTCACTTATTTGTTGTTTTAGATTAATCTGTTCACCAGGACTTTCAAAAGTTCAAACGATTCAACTTATTCGACACTCTTAGAACAGTTTCAAGAGATGTATTCAGTGTTTGATAAAAAATTGCTAAGTTAATTGTATGAGCAATTAAGTAATTGGGGAAATTCGTGGGTTTTTTTTACCAAACTTAAGCAATTTTGACCCTCAAAAATTCAAGGCATGCCCTATGTTTGCTCAACTATTTCCATAGTGTAATAGTCAAATCTACAGGTAATTATTAGACTAATTGCAAGGCCTTTTAATAAAGACAGTCGACGCTGACCCCAAAATGTATTTTTTGTATTAGGCCACAGAAATCTCAATTGTTACAGCTGTTTAATTAACAGCGAGTTAGAAATTGCAGAGAACCCTATTTCATAGGCCTATTGTACAGCATGTACTTAACTGAGAGTGTGTTGATGACATTTTGAGGTGTGTTATGCTGACCCTAATACAACATAAATTGAGATTTTGTCCGGGCGATGATGAGGTTTAAAAAAAATTTGGAGGGGGGTAATTAAGTACGTAGGTTAGGACAGGAGTTTTTTAGAGGTTGGGAGAATTGGAACTTTTCAGGGTGAGAAGATTAGGCCTTTCAACTAAATGGTTTGATAATGACTAGATGTAATATTTTGCATATCTTTTAAGAAGGCGGTGTAAACATCTAACTCTCCCTAATCAATTGTCGAACAACTTTGATAGTTGTGGTTCTCAGATAACAATAGAACCCCATTGAAAACGCTTTTTTTTACATTGTTTTGCATTTCTTCATTATGACCTTCTCAATTAAAACGGTAAAAGCCCCTAAATATTGGCTTATATTTTCATATTTATGTCTTCAAGAAATCTTAAAACTGACAAGCAAGGTACTAAGTATGATAATCGCTTCCTGCTATGGATATCAAAGGGTACTCCTTCTGTTAACTGCATGTGTGAACATCAACTTTACACGCTTTTTTTGCGCACATGTGGGTATCTATTATAAAAACGTCTCTCCTAATATCTGGGATGTCCGTATTTCTTTGAAGGTTGCTATCCATGAAAAAGTTGTAGTATCAGGAAGCAACAGCCAACAGAATATTTAATCTAAATAAGAAAGATCAAACCTTTCAAGCAAGAGATGTTTATCGTATAATCAAGGAAGAATGTATAAAGCTCTCAATGCTTTTTAACTTTTTAATCAAGCTGTGTTAATCAGGTTGTTTCTCTCTGTTTTCAGTATTTCTGCAATTATAGGTGTTGCACAAATTTTCTTCTTCCTTTCCTTTGTGATAAAATTTTGAAAACAAGTAACGTTTCTACTTTTGAAATTAAACTAAGCTTTTGAAAAATGTTATGGATCCCTTGCAGTTGACTTGCTCTAGAATTTCCTAGACTGTCATCCAAATAAAGGGCATGAAAACTGGTATTCTCACCGCAGGAGTACACTTCCATTTTCCTTTCTGGCACTAAAGGAGTTGTTTACTAAACAAAAGTACAGTCCAATCAAAATATGCATAGGTAACTATACGTGTAAAGTATTTAAAATCATGATCACAACAACGGAGAGAAGAACGTTAAAACCTCCAAACCCTCCCCATTTTCCTGTCACTTCCTCCTAGTTTCTATTGAAACTTTTATCACTGTACTTCTTCATTCATTGTAGTTTTAGTTTTTCTGAAAAAGAAATGATGTTTTGGAAACTCTTGCAGTTGTAAAATGTGTTACTGGATACCCCTAAAGCAATTTTTTAAGCTTTCAGCATGGTCGTCTCAACCGGGGCTCGGGGAACACGTGTCTTTACCTTCCCTCTCCCTACAAACTTCGTCTGAGTGATGATAGATAAGCTTAAATTCTAGGTTAGTTGTTCCAATGCTCGGTCTGCCACATGTTTTTTCCAGCCGTAACTGTGTCTTCAATTGACAAATTGCCAGCACCTCCGCGCTCTCCGGACGCTTCAGTCTCATTCAGTCTTATTGATGTACCCTATTGTCCATAGAACCTCAAAATATCTACTGTGTTCATTACAACGACTATGTTTGATGCTTCGTACGCAAACGCTGGCAGGTGTCATTATGAATTTCAACATCCCAGATTGCATGGTGATTGAGCAGTTATTCTCAAGCTTCACTTCATAAGTTGTGCACGATTTTGGCCCAAATGGTAGAATGTTGTCCCCCCGAAAGTTACAAAAACTTTTCCCGACACTTTAAACTGTCAGAATACAGATTTGACGGAGGGTACCCAGGAATATACAGAGCCCAGAGTTCGACCTGAAAATTGTAGTGTTACATTTTATGTCAGTTTCTGATCACATTGCAGTCTCCTAATTTTTCATTGAATTGAACCTTTTTATTTCCAACGAAAGAAACATGCTCAGAAGAATGATTACATCATTTTGGCAGAAAACATTTGCCCCAATATAACACGAACATGATTTGAGCACACTTCTGATGATCTTAATTTTGCTGCCGTGGCAAGGCAATGAAATGATTAAACACAACTTACTTTCAAGACCGGTGCACCTACAAATTTCTTAATTTTGCAAATCCAGTGAATCAATCACCTCAATCCTTCGAAAAGTGAAGTAACTTCCATATACATGTTAGAGGCAGAACTCTTACGAAAAAAGAAACTCTGAATTAAAACAAAAAATCAATGTGATTCATTCGTCACACGACTTTTCATCTTTACTTCAAGCTGAAATAAATATTTCATCATATCATTAGCTTAACCTTCGACATTTTCATTTCGCCGAAGGGAGATACTCCTTTCTCTAAAACCCATCCTTTAGGCCTCATTGATATTCTACGTTTGTCCCACCCCTTCAAAAAATGTCCCTTTGCGTCTTTGCATATACAAGCCTTGAAAAAAGCAATTTACGACTACCTGATGTACTCCGCGCGTACTCATGCATCTCACCTAATGTAGTCGTTTGAGTGATATCACGCCCTGAATGCCGTCAGTCCCCTTAGAAAATTATGGTAACACATCCATCCTCACGCTCGCTGCATTTTAACGTTTGTGTACTTCCTTTCGTTAACTTTACTACAATCATTCCATCGTAATTAAAAGCTACACACTTTGTTCCTATTTGTTTATGTATTAAAAAGAAAGAACAATAAAAGATTGTCACATTAACTTAGACCCCTCCCCAGTACATCAATTATTGAAACTGTTCTTCCTTCCATACAAAATTTATAGCTCCATATGTTTTGTTGTAGAAAAAAGCATTGTTAACGTATTGAGAAAACGCATAAAAACTGTCAATTGTTCACCCAGAAGATAAGTGAAAAACTGTTGTAGTTGGAAGGTAGAAAACTATATCTGGACCATGTGTATCTTAAAAACCGTTGTATATTTATTATGTATTTTTGCCCAAACTTGCCTGTAAATTCACTCAGTTGGGACAAACATCCAGTCAGTCCGAAATTTGGATAACGACACCCCTACACATGTAGACCATAGCGACGGTCATGCTTCCGAAATATGTTTTCCCTCCGTCCGTGTAATGTCATCCTAATATGAATTCTGCATATGCATTCTGATAAAAAGACGTCAGTGAAAAAAATCTTGATACCTCTAGAGAGAAGAAAGGCTAGCGAGACCGGAAGGAATGGTTAATGGTAACAGCCAAAATAGTTAAGAGTTCGGCGGACAAACTCCATATCTAGATACCATTCCAACGATGACAAGCACATTTTTACACCTGCAGTGTACCTGCAGGAGGACATGTTGGGTACACTCCATACATCAAGATTTACCCAAATAATCGTTTTCGGTATATCGTAGGTAACTACGCAACGTTGCTACCCTAGTACAGTGCTAACCTCAAGATATTTACAATGCAACATACATTGTACACAATGACGAAGACACTGGATTCCTAAGTCAGCTGTAAAAATCTCAGACTTTTAGTTATCCACGGATAATCAGCGATTACAGTTTCCACAACTCCTGATTAAGCCTATCATCTACTTTTTTACTAGTTACCCATTACCAGCCTTTATATAAGTTTCAGTCATTGTTACATACGTCGATAAGGAACACAGGAGTGTTCGAAATGAGTATTGTATTTTAACGTGCTCCGAAATGTCAACCGGCCCAGTGGCCATCTTTACTTTTTTAATCCTTGTATGGAGCGTACGTCGGTAGGATCGCACGAAAATTTTGCCACAAACCATTTCCTTTGCCCCATTTTGATAATCTGGTGCCGACACACATGTTCAAGCGATGCTACATAACTGCACCTGACATGCACTCTGGGAACTCATTAAACATAAAGTACTGTCTGTGCAAATGAAATGAACAATGCAGTTTGGTAGTATTCGTATCCTTAACTTAACTAAGTTAAACGTATCATTGTATTTCATTTATAATATTTTATACCATATTTGTAATTATCATGTCTAGTCCAGTTTCCAAAATAAAAAAGGGATTCCCAAGTGGGTACACATAAGCCCTTTTATAGTCATGAGAGCCCTTATCTCTGCAGAGTTTTTTTTGCAGTGTTTTAAGTCAAGATGCGGTAAGTTGTTTGCTCATCGATAGTATATGATGCGCCATGAACAGAATTTGTTCCAAATATTTATTTTGACTTGCTACTTATTTTACCTTCACCAACTAAGGAAATTTTGGTTACTTAAAAGCATTAGGACAGTGGATATTCCAAACTTGCATGGACTTAATAAAAATCCAGCCTCGTTTTAAAATGAGAAAACTCTATCCTTTCCTCAGATTGGAAATAATTTTATGAGGTCGTAGTGAACAAATACTTGATTCTTTGAAAATTCAAAATGAAATTATTATGCCACTTTCTGGTTATCAACAATTTGAAAATTACCAATATTCCCTGAGGAGCAAACGGGGTTTTTTGTTAGAAGAATACTTAGACTTAGTGTTCACACACCACCCACTCCAAAGAAAAGTATACTTTAAAAAAAAAGTTCTTAAAGAATCATACAGATTTGGTACCGCAGAACTCATGTTCTCTTTTTGCCAAAATACTGACACTGTTCAAACAGACGCACTTTTAATTTCAATAGATAAAGGAAAGTGGTCTCCTATGTTTTACTTGCTAGACCCAGTTACTACTGCTACCGTAACTGAAAAGAGAATGGATTCTCGTAGCCGCACAAAGAACTTAAAAAAATATTAATTCAGAAAGGGACGGAGGGTACTAGGGATATAGATATGGCGTGATTCGCATTTTTGTACATCTCTGGTTACAACTCAAACACCAAAAACGGTTACTATGATTAGTTACTAGTGCTGACATCTATGGTGAAGTTTCAACTCCCAATTCTTTTGATTACTAATTTTTGCTTCAAGGGGAAAGCGTTAAAATATTTTGCGAACTTTAAAAAACAGTACTGATTGCAAATTGGATTTTGTGTCAAAATTCGTGAAGAAACAGAAAGGTATTTTTTAAGTAAAAAAATAATTTAAGTGTACACATCTATTAAATACATTCAAAGAAAATTCAAAATTATAATGACCGAAGTCATTTTCGTTTGAGTTACCACACGTTATCTTGACGAATAAACGCAAATAGCTTGTACATGCTCAAAGAATATTTTGCTGCATTTTTCTGTTAAAACAACCGATTGATGAGCGCAGATGTTACTTCTTTTCAACAGTTAAGATTTACTCAGATATCCAGATAAGGAAAATTACTAAGAAGTGAGAAAATGCTAAAATGATCCACTTTTATTTGCCACCAAGCAGCCTGTACAGAAACATGCCAGCAAAGAAAATCCCTGTACTTAATATGGATAATTCAAGTACAAATTATAAAACAATATCATACCAATATCTTTTCATTTCAGAATCCCGGAAAAGTCGACACAAATTTAGGTATGTAAGAACAGAACTTAACAGCTGCATCTTCTGTTCAGTGTTGTTTCCAAATTGTTCTCAGTTCTACTTAATTACGACTTCGTCATTGTAAAAAATCATTTCAAAACTCGCCCTTTATATTTTTTCTCAAGGATTCTTATATTCAAAGCAAATAAAAAGTCGTTTCCATTACAACACAAAATTCCTTTCTTATGGTGACCTAATTCAGTACCAGTAATTATTAATGCTTATCCAAAAACAGAATTTTATTTTCAACAATTTTTCGGCAAGAGCAAAGAAATAAGAAATTTATAAAAGAAAACATGGAATGAAATTTGAAATTTCGAAGCAAAAGTAACAAATCGCAACAAAAGTTATAGAAGTGGGGTCATTTTGGGGCATGAGAGGCCTGTTTCTAATATAAGTATAATATAAAAAAATTCAAAGCAAACGAACAGGTGACGTGTATAATTTTTTTAAATTTTTATTTAGTGCTGCAATTTTGATAAAGCCATTTCTTTGATACAATCACACACTGTTTCTTAATTCGATTTAAGGTGACAGCTGTCTTCAAATCATATCAATTTATTTTGCAGGTTTCTCCAATTTCTTCTATCAACAACCAGTTTATCCGAGAGATTGTGCCGAGGCTATAAGTAAATGTTTTACAAATATTTCCGGTGTACATCTAATTAAACCAGATGGACATTCGGAACCTTTCGAAGTCTACTGTGATAACTCATTGCACTCCTCTGGATGGACGGTGAGCGAAAATATTTCTTAAATTAAAAGTAAAAATACCTACGTTTATGTTAAAATTATGCATAACGATAATGTCTAAAACGTGTAAACTTGGATTAAGAGTCCATCAGATACATGGGATATTATTAGCAATATTCAAGCAAACATAACCATACCATGTCCTAAAATCTTGCTGTGAATTTTCCTTCGAAAAAAGCTATGTACCATTTGGACCTTTACATTGTAATAAGTTGTTAGTGTGGAATATTGATAGTACGGTAAATTGATATAACAGTAATTTGATATACTTCTACATTGGTTTTATTGTCTATAGATTTATTAGATCTTCCAAAGTGCACTTTGTCTACTTACCGTACGCGTGTTTGGTCTGGCGGTACGAATCCGCCTCTCACGAGGGAGGCCCGCGTCCGATTCCTAGGCCGAGCCATACCAAAACAAAAATGGAACCTACTGCCGTTGTGCGTGATACTCCGTATAAGCAATAGAGAAAATAAAACAAGCCAGTGAGCCAGAACTGGAAAAGGGGACGTGGCCGGCTTGAATTGAACCAATAGGTTGGCAACTGGGCCGTAAAACTCCAACTAACTAATTAAGCTTATGACGCGATTCGATTTGGTTTTCTTTCAGGTCATATATCGCATATACGATGGATCTATTTTGTTTAATCGCAACTGGACAGACTATACTACTGGGTTCGGATTTTTGAATCAAGAGTTTCGGATTGGAAACGAAAAGCTCTCGTTTCTAACAAACCAAAAGTCGTATCAACTTCGTATGGGCGTTACAAGTGACTCGGGCCTGTCGTTCTACGTAACATACAACAAGTTTCGGATCTCTGATGAGTATGGCGAATATAGGTTTACTAGTGTTGGACCATGGAATGGGAGAGAAAGTAATCATATTTATTATACTGTTCCAATTTTCAACCTACTCTATGGTTGCGTCGTTCAATTTTTATGAAAATAATTTTTTGATAGAATACTTATCATCTTTATTGCGTTTCATCTACAGATAAAATTAACCAGCTGTTTTGTCCCGTTGACAAAGTAAGTAGTCTTTGGAACAACTTCGTGTTATAGTACCCCTCTGACAAATAACTCAATATATATATATATATATATATATATATATATATATATATATATATATATATATATATATATATATATATATATATATATATATATATATATATATATATATATATATATATTTATATATATATATATATAGAGGAGCATGAAAAGTGAATTCTAACAGTCTAACTCTCATCTTTGTAGGACATTCCATAACTGAGATATAAAATGTTGAAGTTTATTCATTTAAAACAAATTGGTTCATTGCACAACAATTTGTGACTTTCTTGTTGTACAACTTACAAAATCTGCTTTGTTTCCCTTTAAAATAAAAAATGTTTTTTTTTTTTGACCTTGAACACTACCTGTATGCCTGGATAGCTTGTTGCACAGGGAGGGCTGAATAAATTACATCACCCCATAAAGGAAGGGTGGCTATCACACTTTCATACAAGGTGTAATAACTTTCCGAAAAACAAAGAAATACAAAGATTGTAATTTGAGTAGTACAAAAATGACATCACAAATTATTGCGTAATATAACATTTGAAGTTGAGTGAATTAACTTCAACATTTTATATCTCAACCCTTGAATATCCTACCAAGATGGGAGTTGGACTGTTAGAATTCAATTTTAATGCGCTTCAATATACGTTTTTGAACATTTTGACTAGAGGTAAACTTTAATGTACAGTGTTATGTATGTCTTAGAGAATGTACCCTCGAAAAGCCTTTGGTTCAAGATGCTCTTCCTTCGTTCCCATGCAAGCTACTGTAAATTAGTTAAACTATGCCATCGTATGTGTTTGAGTAAACAAATTAATGGATGAAATTAAAAAGAAAATGGATTGAAATAAAATCCATCAAATTAAATATATATTATTCTGTATAATTACTTTTAAAGATTAAAATCTTATTGAAGATAGAAGGGGAATGTTAGTTTTGTTATAAAACGTTAATGTAGCAATCTGTATTCTATCACTCCAAAGTAATTAACACGGAGTAATTGAAATGTTGTTCCCTCTCAGACACCGCCTCAATTAAAGATGACACACGTTTTATTTCAGGAAGGAGCAGTTTACATTTCTCCAGATTGTTCACAACGATGCATTTGTACAAGTGGACAGTTCCTGTGTGATATTTACCAGTGCGGCAGCAATGCAATCTGCGAAGAAAGGAACAATCTATTGCAATGTTACTGCAACACCGCTTACTCAGGAGACGGTGTTAATTGCGTCGTCATCACGGATTGTCAAGATGTATACGACAAAGTCTCTACAGAAAGTGGCATCTACAAGGTAAAACCAAAAACGTGGCAAGGAGAACCATTTGACGTGTATTGTAACATGACAGATGGAGGAGGGTGGACGGCATGTTTCACTTACATTTTTTAGGCTTCTTTGGGAATCATCACAGACTAAGGGATCCAACGAGCGTGGCAGGCGCGTAGCCAGGATTGTGCCATGGAGAGGGTTTTGTTTTCAAGGGGTGTGGGGGTGGGATTGGGCCACGACATAAGGCAAAAGTCTAGGGATAGAGAGAAAAACCCTCTATTTTATTTTTTCTTTGATCATGTTGGATCTAACCCCGAAGACCACCCCCGTGGCTGAGCCACTGGGGTGTGGAATTTATTCACTTTCATTTTCGGGTAAAAGATTTTAGAAAACGATTTTATTTCACAAGTTTCTTCATTCCAGTCAATAATGAAGTCATGATTACAGAAAACATTAATTTAACAAAACAATTAATTGCAAATGTTTACTACTAAATAACTTTCTTGCATACCTTTTCTGTTCATTGTCGACGATTTCAAATATTTAGATTTATCGCACGTCAATTTGAAAAATGACATCAAACCAAATGTAATTGTCTTAGAAAGAAAGAGGCTGCTTGCTTACAGTTTAAAAAGGTAGTTTTTCGTGAATTTTATGAGAAAGCTGTTACTTGGGAAAAGATTTTTCTTTTTAAGTTGAGGTTGCACCACCAAGTCCACACATTACTCTCACTTATGTGTCTCGCTTGGTATTTATATTACACTTACAGTGGATTAAGTTGTTCATACGAAACGATTTGTTGTCTGCCACACCAACGTCAATCAATTTTTTTCGCTACCGCCATTTTCGCTACTGCCTTAACTGTAAAAAAAAAAGAGAACTAAAAAACAAATCATATAATATATTTATTTCCGATACCCAGGATTAATCACAAACTTCGTTTCTGAAAATGTGAACAAGGTATGGCATTTGAAAATTTCAGGAAATCTCCAAATTGAAATGACTATTGTGTCTCATTTGAATGACGCTCGTTCTTTAGGAAGCTGGAACCAGACTTGATGATTTCACTTTGAAAGTCGTCTTTGGTTTTGTAGCATATGATTCTCCTTGGTGGAGGATTCAACCTACCACACTAAGCTATTTTCTAACAAGACCAACCATGGCAGGATTATGAGGCATCGGCAATGTTTCTAGCCTACTGACACCAAATAACAGACAATGGATAAAAGAAAAAATGCTCTTAGGCAAATAAGAAGCTTTTCAAGGATGACCTCTTGGGTTTTAGAGCATTGGCAAAATACGGCTTTTTGTTAATTTAAGTTCCTGAAACAGCTATCTGGCTCAAATTTGGAAACGACACGTACCATACTCCAAAACCTCACGCTGTGATTTCACAGTTGTCCCAAATTAGTAACCAACACGTTCAAAATCAAAACTAAATTCCTTCTTCCTACTACAGGTTTTCCAGCGTCGTATGGACGGATCACAAGATTTTTTCAGTTACTGGTCGGATTACAAGGAGGGATTCGGAATACCAGATGGCGAATTATGGCTGGGAAATGATAAATTGCACAGTATGACTTCACAAAAGAATTGCGAGTTAAGAGTTGATGTTGTTGACAGTTTGAATGTTCCTTTTTACGCTAAACACGATTCATTTAGTATCAGTACTGAAACTGACACATACAGACTGAGTCTGGGAAATTACACTGAAGGAAGTGCAGGTTTGTTACACATGGGGTTCATTTCAAAAGTTCTTTAGATTTTCTAATAAAAAATGTTTTGGGTCTAATCAATAGTTAATTCTCAAAGATTCGCACGAATCCTTGGTAAATCTTCATTGGCAAAATATTCCTCCTTCTGGAATGTTTAAAGAGCCGTTTCATGCATGTGCCTTGACCAAATGTCTTTAACTATCCATCAACTGAATTCCAAAGTGAGTTTAGGAAGTTTGTGTAAACAAACCACTTACTTTTAATGTCTCAAACAGTATGTGGTCAATTAACATTTTTATACTTTGTTGTGTTAGTTCTCAGCTTAGCACTAGGCAGTGGCGTATAGCCTCAAGGGGCAGGGGGTGATTCGCCCCTGGCTTTGAAAAGTACGAAATTCGGAAATTTGCCGTTTGTGACAGCAGTCAACTACATTGTGGTTTTTCCAACTCTTCCTTCATGAAATACCGAATTTTCTCCAATAAAAAGCTCCGTTTTTGTAATCATTTTTGCAAAAAATGCAACATTTTCAGCGTGCTTCGCGCGCTGAAAATATATATAGGCAACCCACAATCCAAAACTTTCTCCAATACCAGCTCCATATGTTAAGAATTTGGTTTTGCAAATTACGCCCCCCCCCCTCAGAAATGAAGTTCACATTTAAAAAAATGAAAAAATTTGTGTGCTCCCCCCCCCCGGAAAAAATCTAGCTACGCCACTGACACTAGGCTACAATTGATCGGAATGAGTTAAAACTTTGTACTAGTTGAATATATATTTAAAATTTAAGTAGGGGCCACGGCCCTTGTTAAGAAAAAACATTGATCAAAATGCACAGTTTGAAAAATAAACTCACAAACTAAGAGTTTTATACAAAGACATTGTTTCTGAAAAAAATTATTGCGCAGCAAGTTATATTGTCTCAAGGTTTGGTGGATTTCAAATGTCATCTGGATGTACCAGAGAACCAATATTAAATTTTTGAAGCATGGCATGCAATATTGACTATAAGTTGTAAACGATTTTACATCCACACGATTAAAAAATGAATCTAAATTTCCCAAAATAATATCAACATCTAGTGTTTAAAAAAAAATCCATTTTTATTCTCCATAAGGTCTTTATATGCTCCTTGAACAGCACTGCTATTAAGGTTATGATCGAAAACGTCCCTGCAATATTATTTTCGAAAGAAAGTCATTTGAAAAAGTATATGGAAAAAGACTCCAAAATATCAATACCAATTAATATCTAGTGTGTAGATGTCATTTTCATTCCCGCAATGATTGCAACTATAAAATTGTGCTCTAAATAGCATTTGTTTACTTTGAGAATCATGAATTAGTTATTGCATGCATTTCTCTATCAATTGAATTTATTCTTTCACGAAGGCATAAAACGGTGAAAGGCGCACTGCAAACACGAGTACGAAGAATGTCATTTGTGTAATAAATCCTCTCACAAATCAGCCGGCAGCATTTGCTACATTGATGAGCCACTGCTTCCATACAGGGGCACTTTTGTACTATCTTTGACGTCATAGAATACGGTACTTATGATGATATGCTGCTCTGAATATATCTCACTCCTACTACTCATTAAAAAATTCAGACAATTTACATTCAAGTCTGAACAGATCATGGGCCCAATGATATGGTGTTTTATTGTGATATGATGACAATTAAGTCCTCAAAATTTAGAACGTGTAGACAACAGTTTTGAATTCAGAGCTCAGTTAAATCAATGTAACTATTTGTTAATTGTTTAATTGTCTCCTTTTTGTCATTTCACAGGAGAAAACCTGAATCATAATAACGGCCAACCGTTTACAACTCGAGACCGCGACAACGTTGCTTATAGTAGTAGTAACTGTGCCACATTTCTTACTAATCATGCTTATTATGATGACTGTGAGTCCCCTTGTCACAATAATGGAGGATGGTGGTACAGAGCTAGTCCCTGCAGTTTCGCTCATCTTAACAGTCCCTACAGAAACACCTGTCTTCGTTGGTATGGACTCTCTGGAAAGGACTGCAGCATCAAGTATACGGAGATGAAAATACGACCTCATTAAGTGAAGAGTAAGGGCGGCCAATACACAATATATTCCGCTAAGACAACTTGGTTCTTCGACATGGTAACAATACAGAGCTTTGAGTTAAGGTGTACCTTAAAAACAGCGTAGAAATGAATCCTAGGAGTCCAAATTCCACCTTCATACAACATTCTTGAGCCGAAAGATAAAATGTTAGAGTTTACACACTCAAAATAAAATGGAATGTTGCTCCATACTTTGTGATCTTTGTATTTCTTTGTTTTTTTTTCTGAAAGTTACTACATTTTTTACCAAAGTGTGGTAGAACTTTGTCTCTTATGGGGTGACATAATTTCTTTACCCATCTCTGTGTAACATGCTCTGCAAGCAAACAAGAGGTGTTCAAGGTCCTCAAAACAATTTAAATGGGAAACAATGCAGTTAATGTGAGTTCTACAACAACAAAGTCAAAATTTATTGCGCAATAGATAATTTTTAAGTGGATAATTTTCAACATTTTATATCTTGGCCCAAAAATGTCCTATGAAGATTGAAATTGGAAATTTTTTCATCATGTTGTATGGTATATATTTTTTAATATTTTGAGTTGAGGTACACTTTAAGACACAAAAACCCCGAAACATGGTGTCAGACAATGTGTATTATCTTGAAAACATTTCAACCCTCGTTAAGAAAAGGATAAAATCATATATTAACATGTGACTTTGTTTTCATTGCTTGACTTTTTTTAATTATCACTTTTAATGGCGATCCACTTTTTGCAAATTTAACTAATACTGTTGGAAATATTAATCTGCTTTGATCTCCGTCTGTTCATCAACACATGTGAAATCATTGAACTCTTATTTATTATTACAGAAATTTCTCAAAATTTTTGGTACAATAAGAAATTGTGAGACACTTCTCATACATATTCGTATTTTCATGCAACAAATTAACTCAGATTTCGTCAGTGTCGCATGAACCGGCCCAATTTGCGTTCCACAGAAATGTCCTCTTCGCGTAGCAGATTGAATGTTCTCTTGTGCTTGTATACGCACGGGGGTTATGATCAGTGCATTTCAGTGCACAGGAAGCTGTGTTATTCAGGTGATACTTTGGGAATTCAGTAAAAGGATGTGAAAACTGACAAGTCACTACCGTAGACCCCGAGGTTGTTATGTTCTTCTACAAGCTAGCAGTAGCTGTACGATTTTACTCTGTGTACATAACGATGGATGGGGCTGAAACATTCCATGGCCAACGATAAACTAGAAATTAGAATTAGCGGGATCCGTTGGCACACTTAGATTTTGTTACTTAGCCTGACCCTTAGAGGCTTACAAGCTAGTTCGGGAAAATAGCTTTCTGCTCACTTTGAGTGTAACAATAAATGGACAATGAGTACCTTGTAGCCTACTACACTTAACAGACTGCTTTTCTAACAGGATATCCATTGTGATCGAGCCACTATTAGGCCTCCTTAGTGGCGTGCGAAGGGGAGACCATTGGGCCATCACCCCCCCCCCCACAGATGCCATTTTTTCTTTGTTCTTAAAAATACGTAGTCTAACTTTATTAACACAGATTTTACTTCAAAAGATAGCATACGTGGCACCAGATTGCTTATAACGACACCCAATTTTCAGAAATTTTCAAAGGGGAAGGATTGTCCCTTCAAGGTCTTTCAGTGATGCCAACTTTTTTTTAATTCTTACAAATAGACCTAGGCAGCTTCTGTCAAATTCCAATTTTACTTAAAAAGGTAGACTCTGTTTCCCACTGGTGGCATCGATAGAAAAGACTACATGTTTAGATTCTCTTTACAAGCATAAGTAGGCTATTTTGACCATCGGAGGGGTCTGATTTTTCGAAATTTTCTTTACGCTCCGCGCCAACCAATGGTGGCGCTTCGCTCGGTTTTGGGGGCAAAATTACATTTTGGGGGTAAAATTAGCTCTTAACTCTCAGATCACTTTGCAGTTTGCCAACATATATTGAAGTGAGCATTTTATTTCAAACGACAAAAGAAGAAAGCGACTGGCTAGATTCTTCGTATAGCCTGGAAAATGCTATTTCCGGCCATCTAAGGGGTCTGATTTTTCCAAATTTTCTCTACGCTCCGCGCCAACCAATGGTGGCGCTCCGCTTAGATAATCTTTATGACAAAATAACATTTTGTGGCCAAGAAAAACCACAAATACCGATCAATGCTCTCTTATTTTGACTCCTAAAAGTGTGCAAATTTAATGACAAGTTTTTCTTCGCAAGGTAGCATTAAATGGCATAAGGAAATGCATGTCAAGATACAAAAGTTTCAGTTTTATCCACATGAACCACCACGATTCAACTTTTAACACTGCTCCTGTCAAAGTGGAAAATCTTGCACCATTTTGCATCTAGGCTCCTTGAAAACGTCAAAAAATTTCCGGACACCCCTCCCCTTAGACCATACTGCATGCCCCTCCCCCTTCAGAGAAATCCTGCGTACGCCACTGCGTTAGTACATACAAATAAACCAGATATTGTTTACCAAAATAATATACTTTGTTATTTCCGACTGCTCTATGTTTTACTTTAAGATTAAAATGCAGGTAATATTACAAAATGACATGGTAATGTTGTTATACTTGTAAGTTTGCATGTTTTATATGAAATACAAAGACATTGACCGGGAAAAGGTTTGGGGAAATTTCATGCCTTTGCCCCCTTGGAAAAATCCTAGCTACGCCACTGATAGGCGTAACCTTACCTTTCATTTTAACAGCCAACCCTAAAAAGGCTCTCGTTTATAGGTGTGGAAGTGGGGGTTTCTGCGTTTACCAACTATTTATTGGCATGCTACATATATATTCGCTCAGGTGGACGCTTGAAGTTTTTGCCTAATGTACGGTCCTTATAACTCATTGAAAAGGAGATATCAAAAGTTATTGCTTTAAGGAGATCCGTAACACTTTTTTTTTCAAGAAAAGACATTATCATTAGATTGTCTACTTTCAACTTTTAAGTTAAATGTCTGGACATGACAGAGTTCACCACTAGCGGTGATCATGGGAACAGGAAGACATGTTCCCCCAAGTTTGCGGCATAAAGAAAAAAAAAACAATATGTCGTCAATATACTTCTCCGTCATAATCAGTAGAAAGTCAATACATTTTGTAAATGATGTTACATGTTGCTTTATTTTCTGGAGCAGTTTATCCTTGAAAAACAAACAATTTTCAGGTCCTACGTGCGCTTTTCTCCTCAGTAATTTCAGTTAACTTTCAACGCAAGTTTCAAGTATGTTGATGGAATATATGTATAATTCTCGCAGACAGCCTATAGCCTATAAAGAAGTCTGTGTGGCATTATTCTTCCGAACTAAATATATAACTATATTAAAATGATAAAAGTTTTTGTGCTGATTTTTGAAAAAATCCTGATTAAACAAGACACAACATCATTCTGTTTAATAAATAAGTGTCTTAATGTTACATCGAGAGATATGGAAACGGATTATCACCGAAATAGGTGTCTGGTTTTTTCACAGCGAGAATATTTCTCGAGACCGGATTAAATATCATAAGAGAAAGAAGACTTGTCAGTGGCTGAAAGATCTTAGATTATCATAAAAGTCAGAAAGTGCAGGAGGGATGATACCTTTTTAACAAGCACAGACAGCTCGCTAATTACATATTATGGACTAGCATGCCTCTGAGGATAATTGTTAGAACTTCTGCAAGAGTGAGAGCTCAAAAAAGTTTTGGAAGGAACCAGCAATAAGTTAGTTGGTGAAACTGGAATTTATGGATTAGAAACTGAAAACGTCGTTCCATTTCATTAATATGAGCCAAATATTTCAGTAATTCTGGAGGACACTCCCGACTGTTTCCTTCCAGACATTGTTTTAAAAAACCTTCACTTCTGGCGCAGCGTCGGCTTGCTGGATCCCTCAACTGGATATATCTGCCCCTCCCCCTTGTCGTGGATATTTTTCATGCCTCCTTTTACCGTATGGTAAATATTTCTTAAAATGTCGGCATCCTTACGTGTAGAAGTCATAGTCCAAGTTAAAGCAACTGCATACCTAATTAGCATTACCTTAATAACTGTAAACGCTTCCAGACAAAGCTGGGGGACGTTCAAAGTTAGTCACGTGCATCACCACTTGTGGTTTCATTTTAGTTGCAGATCCAGCATCTGTTAGAAAGGGGAAGGTTAGTTGGGGAAGAATAGATAAATACAAAGGTTTGAACTCTAGCAGGGCTAAGCAGAGTGCCACCATTATTTGGTTAGGAGCGTGCAAGAAAACTTTTCCCCACAAACCCTACAGATGGCCAGATATGACATATCTCGAATGAGAACAAATGAACAAATGAGGCAAATATTTTTGTTTTTACATTCTAAAAAAGTTGGTTACAAAATTCACCAACACTGTTAACGTATATTAAATACCTGATATTGGGTAAAGATTTCCCCAATATGTATTGTTTATTTGGTTACCCCATAGGCTGGTTTCCCAATTTAGTGGTAAAAAACCTCTTGTATACCCAGTAATCAGTGATTATTGGGTAAACTTTAACCAATTTCAGGTATTTGAAATACGTGACCAATATTGGTAAGTTTTTTAACAAACTTTTCTAGTGTGTACGTGCAATGACTAAGTAGAACTAAACGAAAATGCCACTCTTTAAAATCAGCACTTACAATTTTCACTTATTAAAAGTAAAAATGTCACTGCTGTTTAATATACATTTATTTGTCTCAGCCATTCAATCAGGGTTGGCGCAAGGATTTCCCCGTCGGGGGGAGGGGCAGCATTTCAAAGCCCCGGCAAAGATTTTGAGTTAGCCGGCGGTGGGAGATGATTCAACAGATTTTAAGGCGCGCGTAGAGAGCGAATTTTTCAGCTTTCTTTTCGACAAATACGTAAAAATCTTGAATTCATTTTGAAGACAAAATTTAACAATTTTGCAGAAAATTTGGCTTTTGTAAGGATCGCTAAAAAATTGGGGTGTTTATTGAAAAAGCTGTCCTTCATGAGGGAAAAATAAAAAACGTTGTATAGGCGACAGCTGAAAATCTTTTGGGGTTACGCATATTATCCTACTAGGCCTACGTACTAAGGCTTCAACACGAGGCTAGAAGTTTGCCTGAAAAGTTCTTCCTTTTTGAACGAAGATTTGAAAATTAAGAAGTGATTTTATTGGAGGAATTTTGGAATTTAATGAGGGAATTTTTTTTTTTGGTACGGTTAATAAAAATTTGGGTTTTTTTATTTAGTGACACGCCTTTCGAGAGAAAAATTAGGTGCAATGTCCGGGTGATTAACAGACTTGTTGGCTTTGGTTATTTATTGTACGGATTATCCATCAAAATTGAAAGTTTCGCAACTTTTAACAATCTGAAGCTTTTTTTATGACAGATTTGGGGGTTTACGGAAGGGTCTAATCTTCTTATAAGAAAAATCAAGTATGGGGTTATCTGAAGTTTAAATGGATTTACTGAATATGCTTAATGGAGATTGAGGCCCTCATACCATATTGGAAAATTTTCTGGCGGAAAAAATTGGCTTCCCATATATTCCCTATAATTAGCAGATAAAAAGTATACTGCTGCAATTGACTCTATTAACTTTAGAATATTCGTCGTATTAAATTGAAAGGTCCGCTATAAATGAGATTTTCTACGTGACTGCTCGAACTCTAGACTTCCAAAATATTTGAAAATATGTCACGTTACGTTACAAGGTGGATTCAAATGAATTTTCAGTCAGACTAATTAGAAGACACTCTCACATTACTGTTTATCATTATGTGTAGCTGAAACGGTCTGGCTGATTGTCTCTACCATTGCTATAATTCGGCTGTAGGGGCAAGCCAGATGGCATTTCATTGGGCACTGCATGCACATGGACAACCTTTCGTCCGTTTTTTGTAAGGAAAATTCGGAATTATGAGTTTCCTTGAAAACATATGGTCTTCAAGTAGGAAAAATCGAGAAGATCATCGGGGTAACTGAAGTTTATCAGACCCACACCCGTGGGCATGTGAGATGACGGCTCCCCAACGAAATTGGATTTTCTCAACAACAGGGGGAGGGTAGCTTTTGACCTTGCGGATTAAGATGGGATGAGGGATAGCAGAGGTAGTAAGAAGTGATTAAAATAGATTCAGATATGCATTAAAATAGCGTTTCAAAAGGAAAAAATAGTTTATAAAGGAAGAAAAACAGTTCATGATCATCCAGCCAGAACCTAAAGTCATTTACGTTCATTTTTAGGCCTCCTGGAAAGAATTACGATTCTTTCCCGACGCGGAATGAGATAGGACAAGGTACATGGAATGAGGTATAACGGAGCTAAGAAAAGGTGACTGAAAATCGATTCCCGTATGTTTTAATATAACATGTCAAAACAAAAAATATATGTTCAAGATCACCCATCCAGTAACTTCAGTCCGTGTTGGTTTTTTGTTTTTAATTTTTTTTTATTATTTTTAGGCCTCCGCGACGAAACCGCCTACCTTCGGGGGGGGGGGGGGGCAGTTCTCCCCGACGGGGGGACGTGGCCTCCCGCTGGCGCAACCCCTGCGTTTAGCTGTATGTTCAGAATGTCACGATAAGAGGGATAACACAAGCAATCAAGACTAGCAGCAAGTCGTTAGCCACACGGATAAAAGCATTTTCAGTACTGTGGTATTGACACAATCACATGATATGACGTAAGCAGATTTGAGTTGAACAAGGGTCTTATGTTTTTATGCAGAAAAAAGTTAAACATTTTTGAAGAGAGTCCGGGCCACTCCCCACATACCCCCCCCCCCCCCCCCCCCGCATGAAACACCTTCATTGAGTGCTAGACTAACATGCTAAAGGTGATCACTAGACAATTGATTTTGAATTCGCACTGGCACTAAAAATCATTTCAAATTTTACCTTTTATCTTTACCATTAAAAAAAGCGTTCAAATTGAAAGCACTTTAATCACCTTCTGTACTGAAGACTGTTTCTGCCATTCAATGTCCTGCTGAAAGCTCAATGCTGCATCACATGGGAAAATTCTGACAACAATTCGCGCGCATAAGCACATCATTACCCGCATCGACACCGCTGTGCTACTATGTAAGGCTACAAATACCGGATGTAATTCTCTCGAACGGAATTTACCACATCGCGTCACTACTGACTACATAACCCTTTGCCGGTGCATCCGTCCATATCCGAGTTCCTCGTTGCCCCCCCCCCCCCCCGCCAAATATTTGACACAGATCGCCTCTACTTTCGGTCCACTTTCAAGGGTTTTCAGTGATGTAAGAGAAAAGAAATAAATTATTCCGTCAGCGATAAGGGCCACAGCATAATCTGCTCTTACTTAAAAGGGTCGGTCAATAGTATAATGAAATATTATCCCTTCTTGAAAAAATTGTTGAACGTATTTGCGTTACAACTAAATAGCCCAAAATGTCGCCCAAAATATTCCTGAATTTACGAATTTTCAACAGTTCGGAAGATAACCGCTTTCGGAGGAAATTAGGGAGTGAAATTAATTTTCATCCGATCAGAAGAACATTTTGCCATGGATGGCGCCGCTTTTAGATATCTCCCATGATGCAACCCTCTCGCTCAAATTCAACGGAGATAACTGTTAAAACAACCTTGCAATTTCTATCGAGTTTAGGAAAGAAAAATTCGGGCATATTTTAAATCTCTGTTGACAGGGGAATAACAAAGCTTTGTCACCTGTGGTTGTTCACTGCGCTGATGTTGAGATATCGAGCAATTTTGCTTCGTTCTTTGTCCTAAGCTTAATACATAGACTCGACCAATCCGCTACCTTTGTGCACCTTTTCCTGCATAAAAGTTTGCAAGAAGATCGTACCAACATTTGTGTTTTTACAGTTGTTAATACGTTGTTGTTGTTATTTCACCCTTTGTGTCTATAAAAGTACACACACACACACATTTAATAAACAAATCTACGACTGTGAAGAGGTAGACACTGAGTGCTCAAAAATATTAATAACATTCGGAGACTGATACATTACCCCTGATCTGAGGAATCCACATTTTCCCCCTAAAACGGTTATCATCCGGACTGCTCAAAACAAGTCAAATGCTGGGATGGTTGTCTGAAATAAACAGCGCTAGTGACGAAGTATGCTCCTTGTCCATCAGTTTAGAAGAATGCATCTAATCTTTACTCAAAAGAAAGAACACACCAAACGATTTAGCAAGTAAAAAAAAACTTTTAATGTCGGTTTCACTTAAACCGCAGCATTTAACCTCAGTTTTTTACTTTTCATGAAATAATTTGTAACAAAAATATTTGAAAGTCCATTGTGCTACGGGGAAACTTCCAAGGCACTTTTTTCATTTTTTATAGATCCATTTTAATAATTTTTTACCCAACTCATTAGTTGAGAAGTCGGTCATTTAATTATAAAAATTGAGTGACAACTTAGGTATATTTAAATCAGTGTTAGCTAATGTTAAGCACCGTTGGTTCTTTTTTATCACTCTGTACCAAAGGAGGACAGGGAAGAGGCAAGATGAATGAGCAAACAAAGGGCATTTCTTAACGACATTTCGTGTAACAGTTTTGAAGAGTAAGAACAACAATCTCCTTTCTCTCTCTATGAGACGCTCCCAAACCAAATGTTGCATGGAACACTCGAACTGTGCTGGCAGTAGTTTTTTTGGAATATGTCAATTTATGCAATGCCCTAGTACACGAAATACCAAACACAAACCTTAAGCAAAACAATTGATAATATATGTGCCATGATAATTTTGAGTTGTGAAAAGTTATTACATAGTGTAACAACTTTTCCCATCATCATGTCATTTAGTTGAAGACGTAGTGGTTGGAACCCTACTTACTATCTTGATTAATTATATATATACAAACTAAATTACTCTTCATTAGTTTTAGATTAAGTAACATTCACAGGACCTGGTTGAAATTCCACACATTTACATAAAGTTGACTGAGCAGGTAGTTTTCGGCAAAAAATTCATCTAAAACACAGCACATCTTGTCGTATTAGGAAAACGCTCATTGTATAATTTTGAAATGTCCCGAGTATACTCACAAGGTCAATTGATGCAGGCTGTAAATATCTCCCAAATATGGAGATGGATGGACACACACACACACACACACACACAAACACAGAAAGTAAGGACTAGAAGTTTTGATCCTTACTAATGCTGCTGGTGATGGGGTGGAAAATCACCTTGGGATATAAAACTATTTTGCATTCAGTATAACGGTGTTCTTATATATTTTCTGTGATCTGCGAACATCTCGCTACAATGTTTAACGATTTATACCCTATGCATGTGACCGTTTTCCTGCAAAAAAGTTACAGTCGTTTTCCATTTTTCCATTATCCACAGAAAAACAGTCTTTCCTGTTTGAAAGTACTAGACCATCACCTCAGTAACGTTTTAGAGTTATATCATCTACGAATGTAAATTCCTTGTTTGACTTTTCTATTTTTCAATTTAGTAATATTCAATGATGTTTTATGAACCCTGTTCCACTGTATGAAATCTACCAGTCCATTGCCAGTTGTAATTTTTCTACACTAAAATGTGGAGCCCTTTGACTTAAAGGATGAGGAATCACTGGTCAATAATAAATTGGCCTTAAACAAGCACCTTACTGACATCATTTTGGCTGTCATTTCCAATAATTTACGAGAAGTAATAAAAATTTTCAAAAATTTTGTTTTTAATCATAAATACCCATCCAAAGGCGAGTTCGTTACCTTTGGTTTCTTGGCAATGCACATGCGAAATTACCTCCAAATCGTAGGTAAACACAAACCAATCCCGCACCTACAAAATGTGTTCTAAAATTTGAGTTTGCAAACATAAAAATTCGATGAAATCATTTAATTCTTAATCCAAAAATCACATGAGGGGGAATCAAAAGGATTGTGGTTCCATGCAGTGGATTTTGTCTAAATTGCTTGTTTTTGGCGTATTAATATGCCAGCGGTCACGTTGCTTCTTCAAAGAGCAACATAGACACCCCAGTAGATCAAAGGCCGGATGGGGAGGGGGTAGCTGGTATCTGTTTGTTTGTTTGTTACTTGATCTGTACCGTAAAACGAGGGTTGCTTTCATTGTGTAAAGACTGCGTGAAAATCAATAAACACATGCTGGATTGGCCTGTTATCTAACTCCAATGTTACGTAATTATTTTTTGTGTAATTTAATATATCTGTCACTGTCAATCAAGTAATCAGATATGAAACCTAACTACATCAAATGTGGTTGTGGGGTGCTGATTTTCCACCCTGAGATGATAAGAGGTAATCAGGGGGAGCAAACTGATGTAACAAAAAGTAAGAAGGAACGTTACATCACGGCAATGTAATTTGTTGTAGAGATCAGTGTCAATTACTCATTACGGAAAATCGTACCTACAACTATGGAAATATATAGGTGGACACCACCCGGACCCAACGAAACCATGGAGATCGTATCTATCTCTTTCTTAATATGAGAATCATATGTTTTCGTTTGTTGTAGTTTGGGGCAAAAGACACATGCCACCCCGATCATTGTAACATTGCATAAACTTTGACCGTAAGCTGCTGGATACCATTTAGTTCTAAAGCTGACCCAAAATTTCGTTTGATTTCAACAGTGGCAGAGAAAAACGTAGATAGCTAGACAAAAGGTTTAACTAATGGATTGAGAAGAAAAAACTAGACCATTGGTTTTTTTACATTTTCTACTACACTATACCCTTTCTGACTTATCCACAGGACAAATATCAAATTTAAATGCACATGTCACCCCAATGTTATTTTTGCACTTATCAGGCTGTTGCACTGTGCTATGCCCTCAAAATGTACCATGCCTTCGAAAGTATTCCATAGAGTTATTCAACGAGCACTGTAGTAATATTAATGACGTACTTGGTTATAACGGGTTATTGCAAAGACTCTTCCAACTGATTAAATTTTTAAATAGCTCGTTTTAATAGGATTTTTGACCTGTAAGCCCGATCGATTTCGAATATTTAGAAAACTGATGTTGGTTATAGTTTGCAATATCGGGGTTGCCCTCAGAAGTATTTCATTGACGTATATACAACAACGAGTAATAATATTGATGACGTAGTAAGCTCGGGGGAGAATATTACAGAATCCCAACAAAATTAACGTTAAGCAAACTCATTCAAAAATGATTTATTCCCGTTCCATAAGCCATGTCGTTTAAAATAAATGGTAAAATATGATATGGATTTTGTATTAAATCACAGCCTTTGATTTTTTTTATATATGTACACCGAACTGCCTTGTGAGTTTGAGCCTATTCAACAATGGAACATAATCGTGACCATAAATGGCATATTGATCTGTGTGAACAGTTCATTCACTTCAGATTTCAAATATCACCTGGGCAATAACAGTTAAAACATAGATTAATTTTCCACCACATATTGTGTAAGCTCAAATGGTAAGTCAGTGAATAAGTGAGAAAATCACTGTTTTGCTTTGTACTTTGCAATGAAAGGGAATTGTAGATAATTAAAGATCGTTGTCTGTATTGGGAGACAATTTTATCTTTTATTCAGAACACAGTTTACCGAAAAAAGACTAAAGGATATTATATTTCTTCTTATCTTTTGGCCTGAATTGATCCATGCTGAAGACATCGATATAATATTGTTCATAAAATGTGATATAAAACAATTTTAAGAAAAAACGGTTTAAACTGTTGAATGCAATAAAAAATATATAAATACAAATATATATTTCTATCTATATGTTTTTGCCTTAATTTTACGTTGAGGGAAGACTCGTTAAAAAAGATACATTGAGTGGAAATAATATGAAGGCGAAAATATCGTTTGGCCGTAAAGTTTAATACACTGCTTTATAAAAGAGTACATAGCTGTTTATGGAAGTCCTTTGGCTCTCACGAAATATATAAAATCAAATTCCATGCAAATTCTCATCAAGAGAGACCTAATGCAGCGGGTTTTGACCAACAGCCATTTCAGTTTTCTTTGATCATCCCTCATCTCCACATTCATCGTACCATCATGGGTAGCAAGATGGGTCCCTTGTTAGCTAAAGTACTTAAGTGCGAACTAATCCAAAAAATTGTTTCGACAAATTTTGAAAGCCACAAAGGTGGTTACGTTGCAAAAACGACATGTTTAATATCCGTACCCACGATGAAGATACCACTGTAACCATAGAAAATGGTACACTGAAAACGGATTTGTTGATATCAAAAAAAAAAAAAAAAAAAAAACCACGGACAAGTTCAACCATCTTCTACCAAGCAGTTACCATCCTTCTCATGGCAAACAACAAACGTTTTGCACAGCAAAGCACCCCGTATAAAACTCATCAGTTTCTCTAAAACAGACTTTGAAACACGTACAAATTGGAACGAGTTTTCTCAACAGTCTTACAGATCTGTTTTTTCTGCTGAGTTTTTATATATTAAAAGTACATTGTCCTGCTAACACATATAATGTCAGAAAATGTTTTACAGTTCGTTTATAAAGAGATACTGCCTTATCCGCCTTCAAAAGTGGAAAATGGCAATCTCATCGAAGGCGTACAATTACAAACCAATCAATAATTCCACCCTCTCTGTAGTCACAATAATGACTAACTATTGTTACATTTAAGAAGGTAGTGAATATTCAAGCTCATTTTTACACCTGATATTTCTTTCTCACTTTGTGATGTCTTTTAAATTAAGGCTTTTATATACAGTGCACAATTCCCATCTACGCTCAGAAAAACACAGGACCTAGCAAATGTACTAAGACGGAGTCTCCAATTAATTGGAAAAACGCCTTCTTTTATTGCGTACATTATAGTGTCTGCGAAGTGTCGAATTTAAAATTTTAAAGTTTGACTTATATATTATGACCACAAGAGGAGGAAACATGAACTTTTGGAGATATGTATTCTTCAACCTTGCACTCTTTGACAGCTTCATGAGCAGCCAAGGCATGGGTGAGTTACATTGATTTTCTTTGTAAAACAATCGTTTGTGTCCTTCAGTATATTTAGTCAAGTTAAAATGGAATCCAAGTAACAATTTTCCCGATTCTATTTATATTCTGTTTGTGTACCCTCTAAAGTGGAATATAAATGTGTAATCTAGTACAGAATTTAGCATTAAGTTATAACAGCCATTGCACACGATCAATTCAATTATTTACGTTTAGCACAATCGACCTCTTGACTGATTTATAGCAATAGGGAAGCTGAATCAGTTTATTTTAAAGAATATGACGGAGTCCCCTAGAGTAAGTGGTAGGCAGGATAGGAGAAGTACTTCGTGTATGAAAAGATGAGACTCTTTTGAAATGGTTTAAAATATACAGTAAAAGGAAAATGCCCAAATGATGTTTTATCTATAAAAGGGTTTCAGTTCCGATTCATAGCGTGAATCGAGAATTGTCAATTATAGACGAGGCCATTTAGGTTGAAAAGTAAGTTGGAAGAGGTAGACACATGAGACTCTGCCCTTCTTTAAAGTAGGTTCATTACTCACATTTAACAACCACGTCTTCCCATTTAGAGACATTCCGTAATTAGTGAAAATAAATCGACACTATCGTTACATTTTTTGATATTCTTATGCAAAAGGATAACTGGACTTCGGAAAAGTAGAACTATGGTATATGAAGAGGGAAATCGGCACTTTTTGAAAAACTGGAAGTGGTCTGTCAATCAAATTCAAATTTATTAGTGGTCGAGCTTTTTCTACGTCTTCCAGCTACCTCTAGCTTTTTAGCATGTTTTCAACCACGGATAGCTAAGAAGATTTTTCATTCTATACATTGCATGCCTTTTTAAAATAAAAAAATTACAAGATTAAGCGTTAATAGACACTCTTAAGTCAAAATTCAAGAACTTCCTCACTTTCCCGAAAGCATTTGTTCCCCCAATGACCCGTTTTGACTTAATATATAGAACATGTAATGCATAAAGAGTTTGACCCACTCACTTTAGCATTTAATCCATATCGTTTTTGACCAGGTTTGTGTGATTTCGCCGCTAAATTTCCATGTGAAGATAATTGGGGAGAAGCTGGCTCTAAACGTCCAGGTAGGCTGTGTTGAACTTGATGTTTTTAAAACGAAATTTGTACAAAGTACAAATCCAAGTAGGTAGTCACGTCATGTCTGAGAACATGCTATTAGACCCATTACCACACACACAAACTACGTGTTCACAAATCACGGTCATGATTAATGTGTGACTCTCTTTTATTTATTTTTTGTTAATCTTACTTAATCGTTGTAAGAATATTGTTCAGTAGATTTTTAAACAATGAAGCCCCAGCGGGTGTGTTTGTAGCACTGTTTTGGGCTTCTTTCACATTTATTTGCTATGAGAGAAACTTAGCTTAGCTCCAATGAAAAGTGTAAAATGACCAAGCAGAAAAAATACTAATCCTGACAGCCATTGCCTCTGCTTTTGTGTTCAGTGTCAGAACGAATGCACAATGCCTCTTTTGTCCTGGTTCCTGGACTTTTGTTGATTACCTTCATTAATGAATGCACATACACCCAATAATCCAATGAACTTGAATTCATCAAAGGTTCCTGCCATTTGTCTGCTATGACGGGTACCGAATTTGAAAATTGGCTGAGTTGATTTTGCAGCATAGTTGTCAGCTGTGGAGAAGAAATGTAACGTTGCACCCACAGTGTTTTGGTAGATCGAGGACGTTGCGCGTGGGGAAGTCGTACATCACTTGCCTAATTGTGCTTTCCGTTCTGCGGTGTTATCTTTCTGTTTTAGCCAACGTGGTGGGGTAGGGTGCTTAAGTAGGATGGTAAGCTGGTTACTTGAGTTTAACCCCTCAACATATAACCTTCTGTCATAATATAGCGGATCGCATGAAATTTCTTACCAGTTGTGATTTTTTTTTTTGAGGGGGGGGGGGAGGGGGCATTTATGTCTTGTTCTTTTTTTTTCAACCTTACCGGATAACGGCTTTGTTCAGTTGTAAGGAACCATTGAAGAGAAAGATCGTTAGTTTTACAACATATTTAAGTTTTATGTATATAGCCTAAACATCTATTGCAGTCAACTTTTAGTACAAATCCTTAATGGGGTATTCAAAACGGCAAGTGAAATATTTCGATCAAGAAAAATCCACCGTATTTTCTCTACAATGTTCACCTTCAACTGAAATGAATCGAATATAAAGGCTATGAAAGCAAGTAAAATGTCGATAAATGCAGATTTCTATGCGTAGGAAACTTTGAGGAGTGCATTTGGTTTCGTGTTATATTGTAAAATAATGTCAGTTAGATTAGAACTCTTTGTACATTACAATTACGGAACAAACGAACTATACAAGAATACATTAAATAGTGCTTTCCATGAGTTAACAACACTCTTTATGTTTTTTTTTTTTTGTATTTCATCTTCTCTACATGCTCAGACATTTTTACGGTGTCAGAAGTATGATCAGGGGGTCGACCTTTTCGGCCAGCACCTTCTATTCAGGGAGCTAGCGGCTCCCTGGAAATACTTAAAATAAGTACTCCTCTAACCAGGGAGCTGCTATTAGCGGCCCTCTGCCCTAACATACCAAATCCTGTTGTGACCTTAAACCCTTCTTTCAGGCATTTCAAATTCAAATCCTGTTAAGGTGAATATTTTTAAGCACAGAATTATTGTAACGGTCATGTCAGACTGTATATTGGTTTGAAGAGAAACTTGATATTATGAAGCAATTTTAAATAGTTTGAGTTACTCAAAAAATGACATACAAAACATCGCTCTAGTATATTATTAGCTTATAATGAAAGAACTTGAAACATAGGCTACCTTTTTCTTTGCGTTCTACGCGGAAAAGATAATGACTGTTTAGTCAAGTCGCCTCGTAACAGTCACGGGTCACGGTCACGCGTAAGCGGGGATGACTTGTCAGAACAACATTTTGATAAGTGTGGGCACATTGAGGTTATGCGTTAGGTGCGTTTGCCTCATTTTTATCTAAGCCCCCTCACAGTTGTCGTCATATTACCCGACCTTTCAACATTTATTTTTTATAAAATAAAATGCTATTCTCCAACAAATATAACACTCAACTGAGACTATTTCACTTGGTAATTGTTTTTAGAATTTCAAAATTAACTTGTGTTACTAAGTTCAATGCATTAAGGCAAATAATTATGTAACGGTCATGTAATACTGCATATTGGTGTGAAAAGAAACTTGATATTATGAAGCAGTTTAAATAATTTTGAGTTACTAAAAATGACATACAAGAAACTATTCCAGCCTATAACTGGCTACTAGTGAGAGGGTTTGAAACATACGCCCCTTGTTTCCTTGAATTGCATGTTGCAAAGACATAGCTTATTTGATCAAGCCACCTCATAACAGTGACAATGTAATCACATTATGGGTGCAGTACTCTTCCAGAACAACGAAGAAATAAACAGGCCCTGTTCAAAGTATAACAACAATGACTTTAAAACTTATTTATTTATCCGCAATAGGGTTAGTTAAAGAAACATCTATTGTCTCAGCTCTCATTTCACAAGGAAAGTTGGAGCATAGTCGGCGGAAGCGGAGAAGGGACCATGCGGTCTGGGCCCCAATATTTTTATGAGATTTTTGGAGGGCATGGCCTTTCAATAACTGAATGTCTTGAAATAAAATTTTACGTTGCTTTCATTAAATTTCGGCTATTCAAGTATAACATTGCCTGCCCCCCCCCCCATATCTTTCATTAGATTTGAGGGCGTGGCCCCCAATAACGTAATGTCGCAAAACAAATTTTACGTTGATTTTATTACATTTCGGCTATTCTTTGGCTTAATTATTACGTTTCACAGTGCAAAAGTTTCAAAACTTCCGGAGGCTTCTCCCCTGGACCCTTGCACATTAAGGTTTTTGGCTTTGCGCAAAGCGGTGTCACCATTATGTCGGCTGCCAAAACTTTTAGCCCCCAATAAACAACATCTTCTGCCGCCTTTGGTTGGAGTTGGACGTCTTAATATTTTATGTCCTGCGATGCCAACTCAGACTCTAAGAACACTTCAATCCTCTCTTTTAAATATTTTCATTAAAGGATGTATGACGAGATGTCGCAAAAAGACAACACAATACGCTGCCACTGACCAAGCAACTACTGAGGCAATCATTGGTACAAAAAACTTCGTCGCTACTGATCAAGCAACTACTGATTTACTCATTCGAACGAGCCAAACATGCCCTCCCATCATGATTTATTCCAACTGCTCCGCTTGTCAAGGTACATGCATAGATCCCTGCATTGGCAACTGTAGCAAACACGAAATGTGCATCTGTCCCGACGGATTTTTGTTTAAAGGCAACTGTTGCGTGCCTGAAGAATGTGAATGCTTTGTTGAAGGAGTAGGTGTACTTACTGTAAGTATCCCGTCAACTTACACGTATTTACCAATTAAGAACTCGCGTCACTCTTGCTAAATTGTCGAATTGGCGACTTGGAAATTTTCACATTGAGAATCGGTCTAAGGTTAAGTTGTACATAAACCTTCGTCGCGGTTGTTCCCCACATTGGTATTAATTTTAATCAAGTAAGTTCTCACAGTAAAGTACCGGTAGACAATGTTAATGAGGGAATGAGACGTATCGCCAACCAAACTATTGTAACTGTGCGCATGCGAACCAAGCGAAACGGGTTTCGTGGTGCTTTGACCCTCCACCGACCCTCCCATAGTTATCTATAATTCATCCTCATCGATACACAATCTCATTTAATTGCCTCGGGGTGATTACCGACGAACTCTGGTGACGAGTGATAGTCTGATTGAGGCGGCTATAACTCAGGTAAATCACCTTTAAATCTTTCATTTTCCTTTGCTTACCTGTATCACGGATGGTTGTACAAAATATTGTATCTTGATTTCCACAATGTCACTAAATTTGAGGGTTTGAAATTCATGTACACAAAAATTAAGTGGAGTTAAGTTTGATGGTTCCTACTAATGGCTGCCTACAGTCACTTAACACAAAAGCTGATCGGATTGGTCTTTACAAGTCCCCAATGTGTAATCAAAACGCTCTCAGAACAATAGATGTTATGTAATATGAGCCTTGGTCTCTGCATTTTTTTTTTTAACTGTCTGGCAATCTGCAAGTTGTGCCAATTTAGAATTTTTGCTAACTACGACAAGGTCTGTAGTTTTTGGTCAGAGGGTTAGCCCTTTAACGTAACTCGCATGATTTTACTACAATGTCTTTCTCTTACATTACCTCGAACTTCAACTAATTTTTTCCAGTCAAACTAGAAGTCTTGGGTCAAAGCATTGAAGACAGCCAGTCTGCACAGCCACCAAAAGTCTCTTCTTTTCTAATTTGAGTATGCATGACGTCACAGCCTTTGCATATATAATTAGCAAAAACTAACTGTTTTCAAATCCAAATTTCGACATGAAAAACACATAATCTTACAAAATCATCATTAAAATTAATATAGTTTTCATTCTGTTCGGAAAATTTGGTTTTTTCTCGAAAACAAGTTTTTTGGCACGGTATGCCAGAAAGAGGGTACATCAGAAGTTTCCTTATACACCTTAAAATCTAACATTACCATGAAATATTTCTGAATACGGTCAGGTATTCGCCAAGTTTAGAGCAGGTATTGACACTGCCTTGCACCGTATGTAAAAGCCCAATTTCCCGTACTGAGGTGTTTGCATTAGTTGCGCGAAAATGGAACTACACCGAGCGAGAAAATATCCTCCACATAAGTATTAATCATGTTAACCTCGTCAAGTCTTCCTTTACGTTTGATTTACATATATATGGCAGGAAAATTACATTGAGAATCATTTTTTGAAAACCTTGTAACGATTAAGTGGCTACCGATGCAAGGGTTATAGTGATTGTATCTTAAGTACATCAGTAACTTGAGTCGATCACCACAGTGTTATGCAACGTACGGCACGATGTACAACACCTATTAATTGACCGACTCATGGTAACCTTTTGACATACATGGCCATACACTTTGCACGTTACCACATTATACAATCAGTAAATCACAGTTATTGTACTAGACTCATAAATTATTGCAAACAATAACATGACAGAAAAATTGTGGCATTAAACTATACAATAAAGAGGTAAAATGGAGGGATATTGGAATGTATAGTTGTCTTGTAAGGCTTGTTAGTGAACTCTGGGGTAATTAACGCTGTACAGTCAGTCGATCCTTATCCTTAGGTGGTGAGGTCGAAGAAATGAAGCCTCGGATCAGAAACACTTTGTTTAGTAATATAAGTTGTGAACAGCATGTGGAACTGGGTGGGTCTTAATTTTTTTAGGGAACTGGGTACTCAGTACACAACCCCCACTCCCACGCACAACTGGAGACATATCAACTGAGAGTAAGGTAACAACAGGCCATCAAGTTTATTCAAGTTAGTGACAAAAACTTTGACTATAATATGCCATTACTATATGGGGCAATTGCTACATTATTCATCTCTCCTCTGCTCAGTAAGTGGTGTAAAATGACAACAGTTTATACTTCAAATGAGAAGGCAGTCTCAGAAGAACATATGAGATTTCATCCATCAGAATTAACAGCTGATGATACAGGACACAAGTGCACAACCAAAATTCCTAAGTCAGTAAATTGGCATTTTGCTTGTGTAGAGAAAAATTGTTCTCTATAGGATACACTGACTCAGAATCCCATTTGTGTCATTATACAAGAAAAGGGTATATAGCAATGCAAGCTCTAATCTTGACCTTAACCCCCAAATGGGCCTAGAGCACTAGTAGGCCGTAGGTTATAACTAGCAATTACATTTCAACAGGAACAGGCTGAGAACTAAGGCACAATTAATTCATGTGTGTAGAAATATGGTTCAGCACAACAGTACAAAAACATGGTAAGGAAGAAAACTGAGAACAATGGCCCAGGCAAAATAACAAACGAAAAAATCCTGAAACTGATGGAGCTCTTATAGGTGCGCATTCCATGTACTCTAAGTATATTCCTCAAGTCATTTCCCTTTTGAAAATTCTTGACTTTGTCTGGTAAAACCATATGAAAGAACCGACAGGTTGATAAAGTGTATGTGTAAATAAATGGCTATAGGGCCTACATCAATTGTTTCATGTAGCCCGCCCTACCTGTAAGTGTAACACTAATTTGCTTATTTTGGTTCTACTTCTTCATCGTTGGTACTGTACATTGCTCCCGATTCAACTAACAAGGTGCATATGACACAATAATTTTGTGCTACAGGCCTTTTAAAATTTTCTACAAGCTTTTTTCTAAAACGAAAACTCACTCATACAGCAAGCAAGGACTAGTAAAGTAGTATCTGTATGATGATCACAGATCATCAGTACACATTCATACATTTACTATGTACCACAGTGTGCAGTCTTAGCATGCATAGGCCAAGGCCTAGTAAAGACTAGTCCTGTCTGTAAAATTTTAATGTTATTTGTTAGTGGTTTAAAACCTTAAAAGGGCCTGTCAGTCGTATTAAAATTCACTTTATTACTTGACATAAGGACTAAAATAGTATCCTTGTTAGCAGCCTAGAATCAAAAGCCAATGACAATAGCTTACCATATGTTACCATATGTTAACCATATTTAAGGCCAGTAAAAAAAAACCCACTAAAAGTTGACCTGTTGTTGATGGAAAATTTGTCCGTGAAATTGCGAAAGAAACAATACCTCACGATATTTTTAGTAAAGAAAAGACTTTAAGATTTCAAATGACCAAGGATACAGCAACAAGGAATGCCTTTTTATGCATTATTCAGAAGCTTGAAGCTCCCCCAGCATGTTAGGTATCTATTCTGCGAAACTCATGATTTTCTCTTGTGGGCGGAGTTTCCATTTTAGAGGATGACATCACAAGCCTCATTAACGCTTACAGCGAGGCTTGACTGAAGATGAGAAAAGAATAAGTTAATGATTTGATACTATTATATAAAAGTTTGGTTTTAATTGGTTTTATAAATTTTATAACCCTGATTTTTTTCACTTTCTGATTTATTCCAAAGGTGCACACGGCTCTTCATAGGTTACGAGTGATATCCCCTATCGCTCATTATGTGGATCATTGCGCAAGACGGCGGTAGTCCATTTTAAAGTGTTTGGTATCATTCTTACATAATCCTGGTCAAGTTTTAACGCAAATCCTTGTTAAACTAACACACATTCTAGTTAAAACAACTAAAACTTGAGTCAATTTAAGCAGGATTTGCGAGAACATTTAACTGGGACTGTGTTGGAGTTTATACAACACCGATCCTGGTTAATTTAACCACGGTGTTTTAAAAGGGTGTAACATATAGGTGCCCAAGGATAAGTGGTCTTACGAATATTGAGGAAAATTTCATTTATCATGAGAATTATTGGTCGAACAAATAACACACAATGAACATTTATTCTGATGAGTGTAAGGGTAAACTGTTACACTCTAAAATTGATAAATGGGTATTATCAGAGGATTTTACCACTAAATTAGGCAGCCAGTCTGTAGTCTAATCAAATAAAAAATTCGTATTTGGAAACCTCTACCCAATTTCAGGTTTTTGACAAACATGACAAGTGTTGGTGTTTTTTTTTTACCAACTTATGAAGAGTGTGGTTAAAATTAAAATATTCAGCAAGCAAATAACGCACTGCCACTCTCCAGAAATAAAAATCATATTCATATACAAATAAATATATAAATAATATATATATATATATATATATATATATATATATATATATATATATATATATATATATATATATATATATATATATATATATATATATATATAATATATATATATATATATATAACCGTAATAGTCAAAAATAAATTAATAATGTCAACCAGGCAATGGTAAAGTGCTCAACCCTATGAAGGGAGCTGTAATATTGAAAAGGTTGCAATAAGTTCTTACAACATTGCTTTACAGAACTGTTCGTAATGGCCAATAAAGAAGGTCCTCACTCTTCAGAAGCCTGAAGTAGAATGATGTCAATAACGTTAACTACGTATGTGTTCGCTGCTTTTGAACGTGTCCGTTTTAAAGCACCTGTTCGTTTCGTGTTCGTTGTGAACAGGCAAGAACGGTGTACAGCGAGCCAAGATACATTACCTATTAGAATAATTACACAGTAGACGTTAATTCCTGTGTCTTCAAGAGCTAATCAGTTCGTTTCTTTTATTTAGAGTTACTAAGGAAGGTTTGAGTATAATGAAGAACTTTTCTTCCATACAGAGATTACAAGTTTTAGAGGATGTGGAGTAGGCTCGGGCTTTGTTCATGTATATATATATATATATTTATATATATATATATATATATATATATATATATATATATATATATATATATATATATATATATATATATATATATATATATATATATATATATATATATATATATATATATAGTTCGAAATGCTGCGGAGCAATGTGGTAATGTGTAGGTCGAAAAGAGGTAGTAAAAAGTGCTTAAAAGTTTGCGGAAAACTGCACGATGTTTCGGGTATAAACCCTTCGTCAGGTGGCAGAAACCAAACTGAACAACCAATAGTAACAATTGAACACGACAAACATCAAATCCGAAGCGATCGCTGTAAAAACAGAACCGAACGAAAGTGACTGTCAAAAAACATAAGTGCGAAGGATGAAACATAAATAAAAAAAGGATAAAGAGCGTCCTGGATGAACGAATTGCACGTACAAATCGAACATGGTCGGAAAAAAGGGGAAAAAATTAGACAAAAACTAGGTGCGGAAAAAAATGATAATTGGGGCTACACAGTAAAAATTAGCACGAACGGGTAAGTGTAAAAGAAGTAAAAACTGGCTAAAAAAGGGGTGAATATAACAAAAGGTCAATTCTATCATTAAGGCCGTTTGGAGCGAGAGTATCTAGCCTAATGATCAGTCGGTTTTCAGCACTAAGGCGGTCACGATCGGAGCCTCGGCACATTACAACTGCCGTAACAGTTAAATGCTGTATAGAACAAGGTGAAGGGGGATTGAAATGTGCAGCCACCGGGTATCCATGGAGATTCTGTTTGATGGACCTAAGGTGCTCGGTGACTCGATCCGCGAGGCGGCGCTTGGTCTCTCTCACATGCAACGAGTTACATCTCCCACCTGCTAAAATATAAACTACATTACAGGACATGCAGGAAAATCTTTGTTTGACAATAAAGCTATTGCCGTTGGGGCCTGAAAAGTTAACGAGAGCGTCTTTTCCAACACCTGGACATGTATTACACCTCGGACGGTTACATGGAAAGGTACCAGCCGTGTCGTCGAAACATCACGGGTTGAGGGGTCTTGTCGGAGCAACTCTACATTTTTGTGGATAGCGTGTAAAATAGGACGGACCGAAGGGTGATAAAAAATAACCAAAGAAATACGTAGACTGGTACCAGATTTGCTCTTTTCTCCAAGGCTTCCTCTCGGCTGGTTCCTTGAATTCTGCGTAGGGCATTAGAGAGCATTTTGGCAGGGTACTGGCGTTTTTCAAAAAAAGGACAAAATTTCTTCAGAGGCAGTAGTAGAGAAGTCAGAATCCTCCGAGCGAATTCGTCTGGCTCGCAAGAGCTGGGAATAAGGGATAGATTTAGTGGAAGATATGGGGTGGTTTGTTCGGTTCTGTTTTTTACAGCGATCGCTCCGGATTTGATGTTTGTCGTGTCCAATTGTTACTGTTGGTCGCTCAGTTTGGTTTTTGCCACCTGATGAAGAGTAAATACCGGAAACGTCATGGAGTTTTCCGCAAACTTTTAAAACCTCTTTCTGATATATATATATATATATATATATATATATATATATATATATATATATATATATATATATATATATATATATATATATATATATATATATATATATATATATATATATATATATATATATAGGTCGAAAAGAGGTAGTTAAAAGTGCTTAAAAGTTTGCGGAAAACTCCACGACCTTTCGGGTATAAGCCTTTCATCAGGTGGCAAAAACCAAACTGAACAACCAACAGTAACAATTGGAAACGACAAACATCAAATCCGAAGCGATCGCTGTAAAAACAGAACCGGACGAAAGTGACTGTCAGAAAACATGAGTGCGAAGGATGAAACACAAATCAAAAAAAGAAAAAGATCGTCCTGTATGAAAAAATGCACGTAAAAATCGAACATTTTCTTAAAAAAAGGAAAACAGGAAACAAAAACTAGCTCCGGAAAAAAAAAAATTGTAAATAAGGCCTACACAGAAAAAAACGAGCACGAACGGGTAAGTGTAAAAGGAGTAAAAACTGGTTCAAAAAAAGGGGTGACTATTACAAAAGATCAATTGTAACGTTAAGGCCGTGTGGAGCGAGAGTACCTAGCCTCATGATCAGTCGGTTTTCAGTTAAAAGCGGCCACGATCGGAGCCTCGGCACATTACAGCTGCCGTAACGGTTAAATGCTGTATTGAACAAGGTGAAGGGGGGATTAAAATGTGCAGCCACCGGGTATCCATGGAAATTCTGTTTGATGGACCTAAGGTGCTCGGTGACTCGATCCACGAAGCGGTGCTTGGTCTCTCCCACATACAACGAGTTACATCTCCCACAAGCTAAAATATGAACTACATTAGAGGAAATGCAGGAGAATCTTTGTTTGACAATAAAGTTATTGCCGCTGGGGCCAGAAATGTTGACGAGGTCGTGTTTGCCGACAGCTGGACATGTATTACACCTCGGACGGTTACATGGAAAGGTACATGCCGTGTCGTCGAAAGAAGTTTGTGGGTGGGAAGCCCGAACTAAATGGTTGGCTAAATTTTTCTCAACTCTAAAGGCAGTGATGGGGGGTTCCGGGAAAACATCACGGGTTGAGGGGTCTTGTCGGAGCAACTTTACATTTTTATGGATAGCGTGTAAAATAGGACGGATCGAAGGGTGATAATTTGTAATTTTTAGTACTTTTTCACTCCAGCTGCACCTTTTTACCCCATGTTCCCATCCCTTGCTCTGTAGAACCCTCCCTTCTTAGTTAATCATCATTATTCGTTTTTTCCCCTTATGTTTTGGTCTCCTGTCGTACAGTTTACAGTTTCCTCGTGTCCATTTTCAAGCACGTGTACAGAACCTAACTTTCATTTTATTCACGGCCTTATGCCTAGCCTAAAACATTTCGTTTCGAATCTCCGCAGGAGATTTACGGAGGAAGTTTCCTACTACCCAGCCCAAAGTTTTCCCATTATTTATTCTCTCGCCATGGCCACCTTTGGTAAAACCAGATTTGCCAGCCACATTAATTTTTTGGGAACTTGTCTTTCGTAGACATGTAATTCCAAGAGGTTTCAGACTTAATTTTCACGTTCAGTCCGAGTACGATTTTCATTTTAGACGGGACACCTCACGATACTTACGTTCGTGTTCTTTTAGTCTGATACGTTCTACCATTCGTAGCATGGAAAGGAAGAAGGCTTCTTTTGACACTACCATTGAGGAAAAAAAGTCACTTCTTTTGAAACCTTACCCCAAGCTGCAGAAGTTCGCTTCCTTATTCATATTTACAATCGTAGACTACATAACTTCCTACAAGACTCCAAAGCCAGGACCTTGGCTAGCCTGTTGCCCAAATCCCCGTCCACCGAATTCGAACCTAACATTAATAACCAGCCAGACACCAAGCTTGTAGTCACTATTCCGCCCGATCTGGAACTCTCTTCCTCTGAGCGCTCAGTTTTAGCGAAAGGTCTCAACTTTGTTCCACTGAACCCCCTTCCTGATGAGTTTTCCATACGCAGAGACGTTTCGTCTTTCTGTAGGAAACTCCGCCTTCGCTACCATTTCGGGATAACAGACCATCAGGATGATACCCCCTCAGAGGAAGTTCCCAACCCCGCCAACCCTGTCCGTTCCTCCTGGACGCCCAAGCCAGGAGAAAATCCCACCCTTGACAATGTAATCAATACCATTTACAAAGATGTCAACGATCTCCTCCCCCCTAAAATGACCGCACTGCGTAACCTTCGTCCTGAAGAACGAGATGCCATTTTATCCCTCAAAAGTAACAGGGATATCATTATTAAACCAGCTGACAAGGGTGGTGCTGTCGTGGTGTGGCGGAAGGACCTGTATATTGCTGAGGCCAACAAACAGCTATCCGACCAAAGTGCTTATTTAGAACTTCCCGCTGACCCCACTCCTGAGTGCCAACGGTTAGTTAAAAACACCAACTCATGGACAATAAACAACTACCCCAAAACGCTACTTCTCTACTCCACCCTTGCCCACAGATTTCTAACTTCTACCTGCTTCGCAAAATCCACAAAGCCAACAACCCTGGCAGACCTATCGTCTCTTCACACAGCTGCCCCACCGTACTTATTTCTGAGTATGTGGATTCTGTGCTCTCCCCTTTAGTTTCAGCTTTGCCGTCGTTTGTTCAAGACACGCCACATTTCTTGAGACTTATTCATGACTTTGGGTTTCCTGAAAATTGTGGAGAACGTCTTTTATTCACCATGGATGTGTCCAGGCTCTACACGTCAATTCCTCATAATGCTGCCTTAACAGCTATCCGTTACTACCTAGACAAACGGCGTGATCCCCTTGTACCGACTGACACCTTCCTACCTTTAACGGAACTTGTTCTCAAGCAAAATTGTTTTCAGTTTAATGGGCGTTTTTTCCGTCAAGTTAAAGGAGTGGCCATGGGAACCAAAATGGGTCCCTCTGTTGCCTGTTTGACCATGGGCCACTTTGAAGAACAACTTTTTTCTCAGTATACCGGGCCACGACCTATACTTTACAAAAGGTATATTGATGATATTGTAGGAGTTGCCTCTGGATCCCGTCGTGATTTAGAAACTTTTATCGACTTTGTTAATTCCTTTTGCCCCTTTTTGAAATTTACCCATTTTATCTCGGACTCATCTGTTGTTTTTCTCGACCTTAAACTGTCCACCAACAACCGTACAATTACCTCTAACCTACACTTTAAGCCAACCGACTCGCATAACTACCTTTTGTACCCTTCCAATCACCCCAAATCTTGCACTAAATCTATCCCTTATTCCCAGCTCTTGCGAGCCAGACGAATTTGTTCGGAGGATTCTGACTTCTCTACTGCCTCTGAAGAAATTTTGTCCTTTTTTGAAAAACGCCAGTACCCTGCCAAAATCCTCTCTAACGCCCTACGCAGAATTCAAGGAACCAGCAGAAAGGAAGCCTTGGAGAAAAAGAGCAAATCTGGTACCAATCTACGTATTCCTTTAGTTATTTCTTATCACCCTTCGATCCGTCCTATTTTACACGCTATCCATAAAAATGTAAAGTTGCTCCGACAAGACCCCTCAACCCGTGATGTTTTCCCGGAACCCCCCATCACTGCCTTTAGAGTTGAGAAAAATTTAGCCAACCATTTAGTTCGGGCTTCCCACCCACAAACTTCTTTCGACGACACGGCATGTACCTTTCCATGTAACCGTCCGAGGTGTAATACATGTCCAGTTGTCGGCAAACACGACCTCGTCAACATTTCTGGCCCCAACGGCAATAGCTTTATTGTCAAACAAAGATTCTCCTGCATTTCCTCAAATGTAGTGTATATTTTAGCTTGTGGGAGATGTAACTCGTTGTATGTGGGAGAGACCAAGCGCCGCCTCGCGGATCGAGTCACCGAGCACCTTAGGTCCATCAAACAGAATCTCCATGGATACCCGGTGGCTGCACATTTCAATCCCCCTTCACCTTGTTCAATACAGCATTTAACCGTTACGGCAGCTGTAATGTGCCGAGGCTCCGATCGTGACCGCCTTAGTGCTGAAAACCGACTGATCATGAGGCTAGGTACTCTCGCTCCACACGGGCTTAACGTTAGAAATGACCTTTTGTAATATTCACCCCCTTTTTGTACCAGTTTTTACTCCTTTTACACTTACCCGTTCGTGCTCGTTTTTTTCTGTGTAGGCCTTATTTACAATTTTTTTTTTTTTTCCGGAGCTAGTTTTTGTCTCCTGTTTTCCTTTTTTTAAGAAAATGTTCGATTTTTACGTGCATTTTTTCATACAGGACGCTCTTTTTCTTTTTTTGATTTGTGTTTCATCCTTCGCACTCATGTTTTCTGACAGTCACTTTCGTCCGGTTCTGTTTTTACAGCGATCGCTTCGGATTTGATGTTTGTCGTTTCCAATTGTTACTGTTGGTTGTTCAGTTTGGTTTTTGCCACCTGATGAAGGGTTTATACCCGAAACGTCGTGGAGTTTTCCGCAAACTTTTAAGCACTGTTTACTACCTCTTTTCGACCTACACATTTCAACAGTGCTCCGCAGCATTTCGACCTTATATATATATATATATATATATATATATATATATATATATATATATATATATATATATATATATATATATATATATATATATATATATATATATATATATATATATATATATATATATATATATATATATATATAGATATATAGATATATAGATATATAGATATATATATATATATATATATATATGTATAAGTGAACCAGTGCGGTATTGAATAGTCGCATGAAGACCTTTTTTCCTCAAACATAGGCATTGCTTTATAGAAAGAGGATTTTTTTTTGAAATGGAAAACGTAGCCTGAAGCAGGATTCAAACCAGCGACCTCCCGCTTACAAGACGGATGCTCTGACCACTAAGCCATTGAGGCCTATGTGATTGAGCGTGGTCAACTAATTATAAATATTGTTGGGTTAAGTTCTCCAGCGTACGTCAGAGGAATGTCATAGGAACGCGTCCCCTGTGCAATTAAGTAAGTCGAGTGACGTAGCGACCTTATATGAATAAGTGAACCAGTGCGGTATTGAATAGTCGCATGAAGACCTTAGGCCTTTTTTCCCTCAAACATAGGCATTGCCTTATACTGAAAGAGGATTTATTTTTTTGAAATGGAAAACTTAACCAGTGCGGTATTGAATATCCGCATGAAGACCTTAGGCCCTTTTTCCTCAAACATAGGCATTGCCTTATACTGAAAGAGGATTCATTTTTTTTGAAATGGAAAACTTAGCCTCAAGCAGGATTCGAACCAGCGACCTCCCGCTTACAAGGCGGATGCTCTGACCACTGAGCCATAGAGGCCTATGTGATTGAGGCGATGTGAATTTCATGCATGAAAAGTTGCAAATTACATTTTTCACTCTCATATAGTCCAGAAAAATTAGGGAATTCCACAACTGAATCACGTGCGAGTTGTCAAACTCTTTCTACCCCCATGGAAACTATTTTGGAGAAATATGTATACAGAATTGCTCAAATGGATGGGTGTTTAATAGTATTCCTTGTTTCAGAAGCCCTTCTGTGCAGTCAGAGATTATTAAATTTACCATCATAGTCTTATGTAAGAGCTATGAGTTTCCCTTCATACTTGACCCATGGGAGATTTGACCATTTATTTCAGGAAATTATATCCATTTGCAAATGGTAAGCTAAACTTCCCACTGGTATAATTTATCTCCTTAATAAAATCTTTGTTCTCAGAGTTACAATAGGCCTATGAACTCTTTCTCAATTTGGCCCATTTGCTGTACTCATACTTATGGTAATGAGTTTGTACACATGCTCAAACAAATTTTTAAAGTTATGAATCGATGCTAATGCAACATTGTGTACTCATACTCATCAAAAAATAACATTTCTAATAATTGCAACGAAAGCACTACACTTGTACTCTTTATCCATGACATTGTACTCACACTGCAAGTATGTTCTCAAATAAGAAAACTTAAAAATAGGCAGTGAATAACACCAGACAATAGTGCTGAACAGTTTTTAATAAATATTAACTCCTCAAACCCGACTTTCTGTTATATTTCTTTTCCAACTTTTAAGTCAGAAACGGAAATTTCTCTATTAACCACTTGTTACTATACAGATCAAAGACATCACAAGCTCTACCACAAGAGATCTATACACCAGTGATTAGTATACTCCATTATCAAGATCACCATCACTAGGTGAAATAACTTCACAACCCAATATTTGGGGGTTTTCTTTGGTAAGAAAAGAAAAATAAAAAGACCTTGTGCATGCAACATATACTCCCTGATGTGTTTTGACTGTCATCTCACTGTGGGGAGAAGGAATCGGGATAAAAGTGAAGACTGACGACAAACTTGAATCATGTACCTAGGACTCTTGTCTCTAGACTACTGGTCAAACCAAACCATTCTTGAACATTTTCAAATTCGTGATGAAATAAATCACAGGAATCAGTCCCCCCCCCTCATTAAAAGGAGAAGTCATATATGAATAAACAGTCCTGCAAGCATAATAATAACATTTGTAAGTACTAGAATTTTTAAGACAAAAAGAAAACTTTAAAAACATCAACGAAGGTTTAAACAAATCTTACAAAAAGGGTCCTTAAAACATGTTCACTTGACAAACTCTTCATGCCTTAATTGAGCCTAATTTTAATACTGACTAAGGTTAAAAAACACTCTAACTTCTGTAACTTTTGTGCAGTCATGCATATACCTAAATTTCACTTCTGCAAGAATGCTAGACCTCTTCACCTAATAGATTACTCAAGAATATAAAGATTGAGCACATCATACAAATTTATGCCTCTGTCAAGTTCTTACTTCACATATTTGTACATTTTCTGCAGATATGTGAAAAGCTACATTTTTTGAACAAGTTTCGTCAATTTTCGAAATTATGTTTTGGTGGAATGGCACACACTTCAAGTATTTAAATTTTGACCTGACCAGACTTTCTAAACTTTTTGTCAGACGGAACCCCGCCACCTCCCTAAATTCTCTCTTTGAACATGCTAGAAATTAATTGTGAAAACCGTAAAACTTTACAACATGTACAACACAACTGTTCAACAATTCTTGCATACGTGTTCACAAGAATATCTTAAAATTTAAAAAAGTTTCTTTTGACTTCATTTTGGTTAGTTTGTTGAAAATTTGAGGTCCATACTCTTGTAACTTTTCTGTGCATCCACAATTTGCTTAGGATTGCAAGAATGCCCAAGGGGGGTATTGAAGGTTGCATGCATGGCATGAGCACATCAAAAAGAATGGTTTTGCCATTTCTTACTTTTACATATTTCTCATTTTCTGCAAAACTGTAAAAAGATGCATCATCGAAGAAAATTTTGTTAATTTCCAAAATAACGTGTTCATGAACTGGTACATTCCCCTAGTATTTGTCTTTTGAACACACTTTTCTTCAGATGGTACCAACCCCTTCCCTTCCACACTCCAAAAACTGTTTCTGTAGACATGGCTAAATTTTATATGAAATGAGCTTTTAAAACAAAAGAAACTTTAACATCAAAAACTGTTCAAAATATTTTCAAAGAAATACCTTAAAACATGGTCATTTGAAAAACTTAGGTTTCATAAACTCTTCATGCTTTTAGTTTATTGAGTTTTGTTTAGAAGTTCAGCAGCTTTACATCAGTGGGTTTCCTATAGTCATGTATGTCCAGGAGACACTTCTGCAAGAATGCCAGGGTACTTTTCAACTTTCTGGGATATTCCAGATTAAATATATAGAAGGAGCACTTCATCAAAAAGAAAGCCTTTGTCAACTTCTTCGTTTCACATGCTTTGACATTTTCCGCACAAATATAAAACTTGGCCTCTTGTGAGAAAATCTTGTCACTGTCACTTTCCCAAATGATGTGTGGATGTATTGGCTTAGAGTCTAGGTGTTTGTCTTTTGACATGAACAGACTTCCCAGTGCTTCCTTTATGTGCCCAAGAGTTATGAGCAGGGCTTAAGATTGTTCACGATCTTAATAGAGAAAAGGCAAGAAAATAAGACTAAGAGAAAAAAGATATTTCAATTATAATGTTGTCTGCCAAAGCCCATTCTACAAGACCTCCCAAATTTAAATGCTGGCACAGTTTGACCCTTTCAATGGTGTTGACCCTTGACCTGCACAAAGCAAGATATTTAGAGAGGGAACTTTTTGACTGATTTATCTTCTCCTCCCCCACCCCCCGGAGAAAATTTGATAACACTGTGGAAATTTAACTGACTCTATACCTACCGTATTCTCTTATAAAATGATACAGTATAAAAACGATTCAAATTTGAACCCATGCAGGGTCCAGAGATGACAAACTGGAATCTGTTCAAATAAAAGACTGAATTTCGTTCAATATCTAAACCAAGTTAGTTCAATTGTGAAGCAAATCTGTTCAAATACCTGAACAGGTTTTGGTCAGATGCCCCTCCGACCTTGCATTTGTTCAAATTGAACCAACTGTTCTTAGAGTGGTGCAATTTATTTGAGAGTACATATGGCAGGTATAGTCAGTTAACTTCTCACATAATCAAACTGCACTGATTGTTCTTAATTAGAGTGTAGTCAGGGATGATTCCATTTTGATTTGCATAAAGTATAATGAACTTACAATTTCTGTGCGTCTGAGACTGGGTATTTCCCACTTCTACCCTTAAGTTCTTCTATTTTGTTACATCCTTTGTCGGCAATGGAAGTGCAATGATTTTTATGGAATATTTCATCAAGTTGTCAGTGGAAGCCTTTTCCAGTTCTTTTCCTGTTAAGCGACTCATCTCTTTTGAAAGCTACAGAAAAATATAATATGACATGTAATTAAAGTAAACATAGTATAAAAGGGCTCATACTATTAAAAGAAGGGTTTAAGCAAAAAATTCCTTTTCATATGTAGGAGAGGAACTAATTATATGCATTTTGGTGAAACCTTCATTCAAATTGGACATGTATTACTCGAGATATCAGCAAAAGAAGTTACTACATTTGTGACCAAAAGGGAGCTTTAGGGAATTGGAAGTTATATCAGTAAGCAGCTCCCTGATATCACTTCCTCACATAGATAAGGAATGCTTTGTTTCCTTTGTTTTTTCAGTCTGTTGTGCTGACCTTGAAATTAACAGGATAAGGATCTCCCCATGTGGAATGTGCAGTTTGTAATTTTCCCATGCCCCTACTGCAATCACATTCCAGTAACATGCTATTGTTGAGGAGAAAATTGTTCATAAAGTGTAAAGAAAAACAAATGACTGCTCATTAATGTGAGGATATGACATCATTAGTGCTTGCTTCAAGTTCACAGTGTTTTGAAAAGTGGAAAACTATATCTGCTGATATCTTGAGAACCACACGTCGGATTTCAATGAAAATTTCACCAGATTGCTTAGAATAAGTGCCCCTCTAACATATCAAAGCTTGATTTAAGCGTACACCATTCTTATAATGGTGTTTTTCTCTGCAACTTTGTTTATCACCAATGAAGAAGTGATTGCTTTAAAATGATAATGAGCAAAACTTTATTGACATTTTAGTACACAAATTCCCTAATATTCTCTGTGTTGTATGTAGTATGGAAGACCAAATTCATCCACATTTTGCCAAATTTATCAAAAAAGCAAGTTTAAAGTGACCGACACCCTGTCACAGGCATTGAGTTTTAGATTTTCCAGGTGTGCTACAAATCACACTCCTCAGAACTTAATTAAGGTGTGCTGTTTTATTAAACTGTAAAAGATCTATATGACGTTCCATTCTTCACCTAGGTGTGCAAAACAAAAAATCGCACTCCTCACAATGATTTCAGGCTAGTGATGGCATGCGATCGCCCTCGCACGCTTCAAAATTCAAGGCCTGCTGTAAGCCAATGGTTCAATATTTTTTAATCGTCTAAGCTGCCATCATCTCAAATTTGGATCTAAGTTATACCACTCTTATTTTGATGATTGATACCTCATTCCAAGTATATCAACTTATTTTATGACCTGAACTTTCAGCATAAAAGTTTTTTGTGTTCCCTGCAATTATATTATCAGTGAAAATCAGTAATGATGTACGGGAACATCTCACCTCATCCTCACTAAATAAAATTGGATACTCGTCTTTCAGGCCTTGGATAAATTTTCCTTGCACAACGATTCGGTTCCTTCAATCAGGAAATGTCTTGTCCATTCTGTAATTGGTACCATCTACATCTCTCTTAGAAATTTCCAGTCTGTCTTGAGTTTTAAACCACATGATGAAGTTTTTCGTGGTTTCATTTTCGTGTGCGGGATCCTTCTCAAGTAAAAAGTTTTTGACTCCCCATTCATTTTTGATGGCGGCAGAGGTGTGACTACCCAACGTTTCAGTTTTTACTTTTCTTCCTTTGGCCGCAATACAGTCGATCTTTTGATGGTATCTATTTCTTGTATTCTGGAATTTACCTTTTAGGCGCCTGTGCCATAATGCCTTTCATAAAAAGTGGATAAAATGAAAATAACATAACAACCTAGTCTTTTATAACCTGCACAAAGAATATACTTAGAATAAGAAATAAAACCTGAATGCAAAAATGCATTGAGGTTTTAATGATTCTAAATGATTCCGTGTTATCCCATTTCTTTCAGTGACCGGTAAAGTGCCATCTTAATGTTATTGTCTCCATGTCTGATCTATGGAATTACTGGGAAATTTTGCTTTTTGGAATCTGGTGACCCCAGGAAAATCCTTGGAAATTCATGCTTTTGGACAAGTGGAGTGACCCTGATTAAGGATCTTGGGAATTCTTGAGAAATTTTGATTTTAACCTATGTTTAACCCAAGTAAAAGTCTTGGTCTTCAACATTTGACCTCCTTCAAAAACAAAACGGTTCTAAGTCTCACCATAAATGTACCTGCATAATAAGCATAACATTTATTCAAACTTTTTTAAAAAGATGTCGAGTCAACGAGGTTTAGGTTCGACAGCTGGTGACCCCCATGGCCTTTGAACTCAAACGAAACCAACAGGGATCCTTATCTTACCATAATGCATAGCTACATATGAAATATGGAATTCATCCAAGCTTCCTAACTTAAGAAATCTTGTTAACAAGGTTTTCAAAGTTTTTCCCCCAGTTTACCCATGATGATTTTGACCACTAACAGAAATGACAGTGTTCTTCCCTTTACCATAATGCACCCACACATTAAATATAAAATCCATCCAAGCTCCCTACCTCAAGATAATGTGTTAACAAGGTTTTTAGAGTTTGACCCCTGGTGACCCCAGATGCCTTTTGACCCTTACCAAAAACAATAGGGATCTTTCTCTGATCATATTACATCTACATACCAAGTATGGCATTCATCCAACCTTCCTACCTCATGATATCATGTTAACAAGGTTTTCAGGGTTTGACCCCTGGTGACCCCAGATGACCTTTGACCCCCACCAAAAACAATAGGGTTCTTCCCTTTATCATAACACATCCACATACAAAGTATGACATTCATTTCACCTATATATATCATACAACTACAGAGCCTTGAGATTAATGGTCTCAACATGCATTACAGAAATAACCATTGCATGGACACCCTTTTCTCAACAAATGTGCAGCTACCTTTGCATTCCCTTTATCCAGATCTTCTGAAAGATGTGGGTATTTCTCCAGCAATGCTGCAACAACGGCGCCATATTCCACAGCAGTCAAACAACTGTAATATAAATTTCAGACAATTTTACATAAAAGCAGCAAAATCTGCAGGATACTGGTAATGACAGTGCTACCAAATTTATTTTATTTTAGAAGGACATTTTTGATATCTCACTTTCTTTGAATTACAAAAGCTGCCTCATTTTGATTCCAAACTGAAAATTAAGACTTACGAAAAGAGAGGAATTGCTTTGTGTGAAAGGTAAAAATAATAATAACTATATATAAACTATTTTCATAGCTTGTAAATTTCAGACGTTGAGATGAAGAGAGGTTATTAATGTCACTTTAATGTTTCATGCTTCAAAAACCTTTTACACTAGTTGATGAGATGAAATAGTTAGACACAATTGTTTATGGTCTCGCATGACCTCTGAAATCAAGTTTCTGAACACCTCACATACTGAAGGTTTTTTATGAAACTTTTGATAATTAAAAACTGATGTTCAAAGGAATGTACAAGTTTATAATGGTTTAGCAACCTGCAATAGTGAATTGATTTATAAACACAATAAACACATCAATGTGGCCTGTGTAAATTCATTTTTGTAAATTCCAAGTTGTGTAAATATTTTAAATTCGCTATACTTTATGTGTAGGCTAGGCCTAATAATACAGCCAAATAATTATGATAGATAAAATGCAAGGCATATGCTATTAATATATTAAGCCTATTTGTTTGAATATAATGTTACGTGGTCCAAATCTACCAAGTTTTGATTACTGTTAGCAGAAGTTTCTCTCAACACTGTGCGCATTTGCAGGCTTTCCATGCCTAACAAGTAACTGTATGCACATATATACCACTAGCCACAGGCTCATAGGCCTATCACTGTATCGACTATATGGTGTACTGTTAGGCTTAGATTGACTTTCATGTTGCACTTTTCACAGTGTAGGCCCGGGCCAACAACTTGTACTAACGTAGTACTACTGCATTACAGCGACCGTCTAGTAACGCAACACTACCAAAGGCTACACACGGTAAATAACAGGTAGGCATAAGACTTCACATTCCCTTAACAGAACCTGTATCGTTACACTTACAGGCCTATACGATAGCCTTTAAAGTAGGCACAAGCCTAACGTTAACTTGCTGCTGTTACTGACGTTAGTGTTTGTTAGTGTCACTCGTTGGATGAAACGCAAAAATCCGACTTATTAATGTTGTAAAGTGTCCTCAGGGAGTATCAGTTTGTACCTTATCTCTCATCAGATTTCGATTCAAGTTCATACATTAACTTTTAGAAAAAGAAACAATGAAAATTTTGATCTCCAGTGAGAAGCAAATGCCAAAGTTTCACTTTCGTGTCGTAATGCCATGGAACCCGGACCATATGTGCGCGCCACACGTTCGCGTTACTAGTACTCCTGTATTGGAGTATTTTGCTTTTTCGGTCGAGTCCAGGGACGATGACGTCATTAAATTTTCGCGGTGGAGTAGTCAAATCAGCAAGCATAAGCGTATGTTCGTTTTCATACCCTTAGCGTAGAGTCATCTGAGTGGTTACAGGGAGTACGGAAGGACCTACCACTGTGACTCTTTTTGTACTGACAGTGTGGTTCGAATCCTGCTTGAGGCTAAGTTTTCCATTTCAGAAAAAAAAATCCTCCTTCAGTATAAAGCAATGCCTATGTTTGAGGAAAAAATGGCCTAAGGTCTTCATGCGACTATTCAATACCGCACTGGTTCACTTATTCATATAAGGTCGCTACGTCACTCGACTTACTTAACATTACATGGGACGCGCTCCTATGACATTCCTTTGACGTAACAATGGAGAACTTAACCCAACAGGTTTTATAATTAGTTGACCGCGTTCAATTACAAAGGCCTCAATGGCTCAGTGGTCAGAGCATCCGCCTTGTAAGCGGGAGGTCGCTGGTTCGAATCCTGCTTGAGGTTAAGTTTTCCATTTCAAAAAAATATATACTCTTTCAGTATAAGGCATTGCCTTTGTTTGAGGAAAAAGGGTCTTCATGCGAATATATATATATATAGATATATATATATATATATAATTTAAAAGATTGCATTGGAAATTCAATTCGAAATAAAAAAGGAAAAAAAAATCTTCTTTGACTTTATAGGAAAGTTCAATACACATATCCCAGAATTGTACAAAACGATATTTCTGCACCGATGGGAAGTTGACGTGTGAAGACTACCAGTGCGATACCAATGCAATTTGTGAAGAGATAAACAACATGTCTCAATGTCACTGTAGCACAGGTTACACAGGTGATGGTATCAACTGCACCGCCATCTTGGATTGTCAAGATGTATATGACAGAGTTTCTAATCAAAGTGGTATCTACAAGATAAAACCAACCACCTGGCAAGGAGAACCATTTAAAGTCTATTGTAACATGTCAAACGGAGGCGGTTGGACGGTTTGTATTTTTAGTTTGGTATGTAGGCAATAGGTATCGGAGACAAATTCAGGGGAGCCCGGGACGTTCGTGATTTTGTGCCAAGAAAATTGTTTATGTCAATAACCTAAAACCGGTTTTATAAGGAAAAATCCTGCAAGATTATAAAATTAATTGAATCAATCTGTGGACACCTTTGGGAAACTGCAGCTGACAAATATTTGAGTTCGGAACACCTTCTATCGCGCTTTACAAACAGATACGTCTTCCCCTTCCCGTTTCTAGTAAATCTGGACTTGTCATTGGGCATTTATCACCATTCCCCCTTGAAACCGAACTTTCAAAGTGTCAATTACTTTATTTACTACCAGGTTTTTCGCAACTTATGTAATGTCTGTAAAGAGTTATATACTCAAGCAACAAGTGTTTCTTAATATGCTTATTTGTTTGAAGATTTTAAAATGAACATTTTCTACGTTACTTTTAACCACATTTTTATATTGCTTTAACCATGTCGAAAAGGATATAAAAACAAAACACTTCAGAGAAACTGAAATTTTCTTCGCTATAAATAGGCCGAAAAGTAAAATTTTGTTCCTTCTTTTTTATTAATCAACATGAAGGAAAGTACAGTTTTGGATGAAATTTGCAATTAAGAACTACACTTCGTAAACACTCCGTGATCTTCATCCAGAAGATGTCGAGGGTAAACATTTTTAAGCTTTTAGCCTGTTTTCCATGACCAGTTTTCAAAATTATAATGAATTACAGGATCTTGGCTACTTTCAATTGGAAACTTAAAAGAAGTTTTTCCCTCACCTAATCAAGGTATTTCAGCGTCGAATCGACGGATCGCAAAGCTTTTTCCGCTCCTGGTCTAATTACAAAGATGGGTTCGGAATACCGGATGGCGAAATATGGCTTGGAAACGAAAAATTGCATAGTGTGACATCACAAAAGAATTATGAATTGAGAGTTGATGTTGTGAACAGTTTCAACGTTCCTTTCTACGTTATACACAACAAATTTTATACTAGTGAAGAGAGTGACAACTACAGATTGCGTCTAGGAAAAAAGAGTGAAGGAAATGCAGGTTTGTCAAACGGTTTTAATTAATAACTACGATTAGTTTCTATTTACTAACTATTAGTTTCATCATTTTGATGATTAATATGTTTTAATTATCAATTATTTTCTTGGTAAGTTGGAGTTGGTCTTGTGTCTTTATGTCAAAGGTGGTCTGGATTTTTTTTTTGAATACCATAGCATTGACAAAGTGATTTTGTACAACTAGCAGGAACATTAAATCACTAACAAGTGTCTCAAATTGCCGAGTGTCTACAATTTAGAAACAGTTATGTTTAAAAATGTGGAAAGCAACGAGCATCGTGTCCTTGCATTTGTGATAGACTATCATCTAGAAACTCTGCCATTATAATTTTCGACAGATACGTTAATTCAGTACTAATACCATAGAAGTTTGAATTTCTCCATCAAGAAAGGAGAAACCGAACTAACATTGGGGTTGATTGTCGAGACAACTCATATCGAGACCACTAATTTTGCCAAACAGAAGGCAGAGCGCCACCATCAGTTTTATTTCTCATCAGCACACACTTCAAAATTTTCATCGCGGTCGACACGTATTGGAATGACACTTTACAAATATTGGGATGGGTCTCAACATGCTATTAGCCCCCACTTTATTCACTGGCTGGCTGATGCCCACAAGCCCTCCAGTTCCACCACCACTGCTCTTCTTGTTCAAAGCAAATATCTATGCCACGGCAGGTCAAAAGATGGAAATTTCGGACAAAAATTAGGAAAAAATCACCTAATAGGGTTTAAATCCCCTTTTCAATTAATCAGTGGGTTAATGAACTGTAGATGTAAATGGAGAAATGTTAACCGTTTATGACCAACGTGGTAAGGCGGACCGGCCATGCCCTTTTCCAGTTGTGATCCATTGGTTTACTACCTTACTTTTGCTGAGCACTAAAAACATTTGCAGTAGGTGCATTTGAAATTTTTTGAATGACCCGGCCAGGAACCGAAGTCCAGGCCTCCCCGACTGTCAGTCTGACGCTCCAATCCCTTCACCATCTAGTCGGTAAGCAGTTTTAAATTTAGTTGAATTAACGTGCAAATCTAAGCAATAAACGCAACGGTTTCCCTCCTTCACTGCTGAAACAAAATAACGTGGATTTGTTTTTAAACTTTCGAAAGATTGTATTCATATTTGACACGTATGTTAGGACACATGCAATTGCATGGAATTATAACCCAACGGAAATAATAAAAATAAACAAAAGTTGTTGTTCAATAATCCTTCATACTTTCAAATTAGTTAACTGAATCTTCCTTTATTTATATGTGATTTTTTAATAGCTTTTTTATATTGCGCCCAGTTCCGTGGCAACCGGGACTGAATACATCCCACCCCTAAAACGCACTCCAATTTTGTGAAAGCGACGGTAGTTGAAAAATCTGAAATTCCAGTTCGAATTTTCTCATACTCGTTCTAACTAGCATTTCTTTTACCCTGTGACGACGTTTCCTAGGTCAAGTGTCGTAGACTTTACCACCTATTTTATTAGTTGAGTGTATCACCATAGAGCCTCATTTTACGAATCCTTTACAAATTGCCAAAATTTTCGCATCAGCCCGATAATGATTGATTTTGCATCTGAAAAGGCTGAGAGGTTATATTTGAAGGAGTTTAGCGTTCGTAACGATTCGCACTTCTTACCATTTCTTTAAATGCACAGAAAACCTAAAGGCTATTTCACTTATCGCAAATCAAAGGTTTTCGCTCAACCCAACATCCTCTGAATATGGGTGGGTGGTTTTTCTTCTGAACAAATGTATTTGTTTTTGTTTTTGTTTCTTCTCTATTTCAAAACTGTTTTCCAAAGTACCAAATTTTTCGTTGCCTTTGCGCACTTGAATCCTTCACTCTGTTGATGCATAATATAGTCTATCGTTTCCATCTTATTCAGGTTTTTCGAAGTACATGGGTTTCCAACTGTTAAAGACTGAGAATTAAGCAAGATTTCCTCCAAATCACAAAGGTTTACACTCCTTTTCCGTCAGTGACGTGGTGTCAATAAGCGCCCACGCCCCGTAAATTTCCACTTACCGAACGAATGCATTTAGCCTACGCTATATTTCTGTACAGGTTAAGGTGAAAAGGACTTTCGACCAAGAATCTTTTTCAGCCATGTTACACGCCCGGTTATAAACTATCCAAATTTCAGCATACTTGGGGCAATTCAGATTTCAGACCCAATGTTACCATACAACAAATTAATATAACTTGATCAGCTCACGCAGACGCATAGAATCAAAAGCTAATTTTGAGAATAATGAGGAAGAAAATTATTCGCCTCGTTACCTCGTGGTTTGCGCAATGGGTTCCGTTGTGGAGCTAAACTGTCTCCATGATGGTTCTGAATGCAAGTTCTGTCATTGAAGGGCAAGACTGCATTGGTCGCCATTCGTATTTAGGCTTTCCAGATGTCAATTTAGAGGCGAAACCTTTCCAAAGAGGTTGTGCTGGGAGAGTGACAACTAACGTTGACCTCTCCTCCAAAAAGCGATCTATGAGTCATCACATTGAAATTCCATTAATACGCTGGTAGGGCCACACCAGGTGATTCGGGTTAGACCTGTTCCCATAAATTATCGTAATGGGTATTACGTAAAGGTACAGGAAATACACGTTTAAACCGACGGTAGGAAGGCATAGGGTCTTTCCGCTCCTGACGGATGGCTTTTCAACTCCTTCAAATATGTCAAATTCTTACTGCTTTTTTTAAAGAGAATCTATATGACACCAAATTCGATATAAATTCAATAAGTTGACCTAATAATGACAGAAATCATAAACCCAAAAGGCTAAGTTATACCTTTCCGAAGGAAAAATTTGGGAATTTTTGCCTGTTGACCTCGGGTGACCTCGGATGGAAATCTTCTTTGGGAATTCTGCCCTTCGATGGCTGACGACGCTAGCTGACTTAGTTCTGACCCACTAAAACATGTAGTGTTCTTTTGTTACACATACTGCATCCACATACCAACTATTAAATTCTTCCTACTCTCTTATATCTTGTTAACATTTTTTTGACCCCTTGTGACCTCATATGATTTCTGACTTCTGGTGACCTGGCTTTTCAGCCCTAGATACATCATGCCGTGTTAAGCCCGATACGGATTTCTCTATTAAAAACCGCTGTTTTCAGAGTTTGTTGTCACCAAGTCAAAAGGTTTCTCTTTGGCAAACTGGTGCAACAAAGCTGCTGACTAGTTGCCAAGTGAGCTGTGTGCTAATTAAATCGGATCATCGAACTGATAATGCTTGATTAGATGACCTCTAATGACCTGGCATTTGAAAAGTGGTGACTTGGCATATCACCTCTGGTTATCTGGCATTTGACCTTTGGTGAACTAGCAAATGGCCTCTGGTGACCGGGCATTTTACCACTAGATATCTGGCATATAGCCTCTGGTCACCTGACATTTGACTTCTGGTTACCTGGCACATGTCCACTCAGTTTGATCTCCCATTTGACCACTTTTAACCAGGCATTTGACCTTTGGAGACCTTGTTGATCTCTATCAAAAGAAAATTTTCCTCCTATTTTTTTTAAAAGGGTTTTCACAATTTCGCTTCTGGTGGAACAAATTACCTTAATCCATTACCAAAAGAAGAGGCTTCTCCCTCTCAACACGACAATTCTGCATACCAAGCATGAAGGAGGAGATCGAAAAGTCAGTTCCCTTTAAGTCAAATGACCTTTGATCTCTGCAAAAACCAATAGCAAATCTATAAACCAAGATTGGAAATTGCCCATTTTTTCCAATACTGTGATATTTTGATTACAAGTACTTCCTGCCTGTATCCAGGCAAGGTCCTGGAGGGCAGACCTTTTAGACGGAGCACTAGACATTGACAGAGGGTAGTTTTTTCAGGGGGAAATAAGTAAAAGTTTTGAAAGCAACCTTAAAACTCTTGGGGCAAAATATTGAAGCCAATTGCACGGTTTTTGGAGTGTAACCTCTGCTCACCTCAAATGACCTGGAAACTAACCACAAATAAAAGGGTTATTTTACTCAGCAAATCTACATGCCAAATATGAAAAAATGTTCGTCATTTCGATATTGAGTTGTATTTAGGAACCATTTCCGACGATTTGCAGTTTTGGTACCAGTTGAGATAGCATGAGATATTGTTAGCCATATTCGAAGTTTTCGCAGTTTTAGCGTTTTAGCACCAGTTACCACATTTGAACTTTGACTTCCAACAGAAGCAATAGGCGTCTTTATCTAAACATGGAGAATCTATACTTCTAATTTGAAAGGTGCGGTCGTTCTTGTCTTGAAATGTCGTGTTTACGAGGTCACCACCAACACAAAACGGTTCTACCTATTAATATGATAATCCTACGTAACCCATATGAAAATTGTCTATCAGATTTTGAGATATCGTGTTAACAAGGCATTTTTTAAAGTTTCTGCAGGTTTTCCTCCAGTGACCTCAATTGACCTTTCACTACAACCGGAAATAATAGCATCCTTCTCTGCATAACAATCCCATATACCAAATATAAAAAGTGTTTGTCATTCGTAACTTAAAACATCGTGTTTACGAGGTCGGACATTCACGAAAAGAATTTTTTGATCACGGCAAATCTATGAACCAAGTATGAAAAGTGTAAGTCATTCGAATCTTGAGATGACCTGTTTCCATCAAATATGTCACAAACGCACACGCACACCACTCATCACGACATCTTGCCTGAATATGGGAAGAATTTAAAAAAAAAAAAATTAATGGAGATCTAATTGGACGCTAGGGTCATGGGCCAAGAGGGAGATTGCCTCCCAAATTTTCAAAGAAACTGAATTTTGAACTGAAGACATTCAGGCAGAAATTCAAATCCTACACAATCTATCATGCCTCTTATCACACAAGAAAATCTACAAATCTGCCTAAAGAAAACAACCCCCCCCCCCAAAAAAAAAATAAAAAAAAAAACATCAAAGTCACCGCAGTAAAATTTTCATGAAAAATCCAAAACATAATGAAACTCGGTTTTTCATTTTAACAGCTGATATAGATCAATGATTCTTTAATCTGACTCCATACTTTGGCCATCATTTATCCAAAAATCGCAAAATATCTTTCTGGAAGAAGATGCGAAAATAGCTTTGGGATGCTTTCAACTGCCAGGTTTTGTGGTCAGGAACAAGTTGAGTTGTATCCATACCCGAACGTTAAGACCCGAATATTGCGGAAGTACATTTTTTTTTTGTTGGACAATTTTTACAGCTTACAATGATTTGAATAAAAAGGCATGCACTCTCTTTGTTTGCTCATATTTTAAAACGAAAACGGAATAAATGATCCGAAGTATGTTCACATTTGACAAATAAAACACATTTGTACATCCTGTCCCTTTTTGAAATGAAAAGTAAAAAATTAAGAAGAATGCACTACTCTAAAACCCCCGTCCAGGACAGCGATAACTCAAAGTTTCCTTCTCTTTCATTGAAACCTTCTGGGTGTAGCTTTGCACGTTTAAATAGAAAAATGGCAAAGAGCACTTTTGAAGAAACATGTGAGGAAAGAGGAGGGACATTTTAGTGGTAAAACGTAAGATGCGGAAGTGAAAATCTGATTTCCGGAACACGTTGTCTTTTAGGGAACATAAGTTTTTTAATTATTAGGTAGGTCTATTCGGACTGCTTCAAAAATGGACTGGTGGTTCGTCCATTCCGTTGGAGAATATCCTGCCAGTCCGAATGTTGTATCAAGACAGTCCCTGAAGCACGGAATCCTAGCCGACGGCCCTGATTGCACTCCATAAAACATTCTAACATCTCCACCCAAAGATCTAGTTTGAAGTAGAAATGTTTGGCTTTACACGTGATAAGAAACAATAGTCTTTCGATGTTAACCTGGTCATTAGACAATTTAAACGAGAACCTTAACGTTTAAAAGGACCTTAGAAGAAGGTTTAAAGTCAAAATATGATTTTGTAGGTTAGAGGGGTAATTATTCTAAGGATTTTGATTAAATTTGCATTGAAATACGATCGAAAACGTGAACCTGAAGCAAGCACTTATGACATCATATCCCCACATCGTAAGGAGCATGATAAAATTAAGGAAAACAAAGCATTTCTTATTAATGTGAGGAAGTGATGTAAGCTCTGTTGCTCTTAAACTCACTTTTGAACACAAATCTACTGACTTCATTTGCTGGTATCTCAAGAAATGCATGTCTAATTTGAATAGAACTTTCACCACTCTGTGTAGATTTGCTTCCCCTTTCACATATGAAAACTATAGTTTCCCTTAAATTATCCCTTTAATAGGAACGTATTAATGTCTTAAATATGGTTTCGAGGCACGTTTTTATGATTTTTCCTCACTTATGGGAGCGCTACATTTTTTTTAATAAGCTTCCCATGAGCGCAGGTAGGCTGCCCACAAATCGTATGACTGCTTTAGTTAAGCTTGGGCTCTCCGATACTTTTCTATGGACTATGCATGCTAATTCGAATTCACCTTCTTAATCTTTATTTCACAGGGGATGCACTGAATGTCAACAATGGTTGCCCCTTTTCAACCTACGACCGTGACAACGATCATAGAGCTAACGAAAACTGTGCTACTCGTTGCGTTGGCATCGAAAAAAGAGGTCCATGCCTGTGCAGTAACAATGCAGGGTGGTGGTACAAAAACAGTCCCTGCAGTACTGCCCATCTCAACAGTCCCTACGACAGCGCTTGCTTCCGTTGGTACGAAATTCCCCAAAGCACCAATGGCAGGCTTAAATACGCAGAGATGAAGATAAGACCACATTTATAGAGAAAAAATTGAGAGTCAGATGTACACATATGGACGAAACCGATCATCAGTTGTGTTTAGTGACTGTATGCAGCCATCAGAGGAATCCATCAGCCTTAAATCCTCTTCATTTATTGTCTACAGGAATTTCAAACCCTCAAATTCAGTGAAATGTAGGTAATCAAAACACTATTTAGTTTACAACCAATGATAGTACATGTAATCAAAGAAATTGAAAGATTAAAAGGTGATAGATCCAAGTTATAGCCGACTAAAATCAGACCATCACTTGATGTTCGGAATCGTCTATAACCAACTTTCAGTAACCTCGGCTATGCCAGGATTGCTGGGGAGGGAAAGAGGAAGCTTTGGTAAAGATTTAAAAGAAAAGGAAAAGATTCAAACGAGAGAATGTTTTTTCTAATAGTGAAACTGGAATAGAACAACCAAGACAGGAGAGAAATGGCAGCGATATACTGCTTACATTTGGGGCAACTGAGGGCAAAGAAAAGTCACGAGGACAACAAGCTTTAGGCGAAGTGAATGTTCGAAAGTGAGTGTTCAAAATCGCCCGCTCTTACGGGTGTCAAGACTACGGATGCTCTGAGGTTTAACCATATCTCTGGGCTGACAATGAGGTCTCAATTGGTTCTGGGTAAAGAAGTTATCTGTAAATATTAGTAAAACAAAGTATATGATCTTTAATAAGTGTAAGGGCCACAGTCATTTTAATATCAGCATAAATATAAACGGAGGAAATCTTGAATTAGTTCACAAAATAAAATTCTTGGGGATTATTATTGACTCTAATTTAACATGGGAAGATCACATTCATTGTTTAACCTCCCACATTGCAAGATGAGTTGGTATTATTGGTAGGCTAAACTTTATTCTTAACAGAGTGCCCTCTGTAACTTGTATTTTTCTCTAATGTATTCGCATTTTACTTACTGTAGCACTATGTGTTCTAGTACCAAAACGTCAAACTTAAATAATCTTCTTTTTTACAAAAATATTTTTTTTTTCACTTTGGTCCACGAAATCACACGGACCCTCTGTTAAAATTGTTAAAATTTTTGAAACGGTTAAACCAATTTACGAATAACCTCGTTTACATATCGATATTCACAATGTGTACCCCTCTCTTTTCCCGACTTTTTTTTACAACTAGTGCCCATATTCACAGTTATAATACAGGTAATCCTCAGTTTCTTCTACATTCTGAGAGTAGAAAGTTTAATTCCAAATCAAGCCTACGACATCGTGTCATAAATCTTTGGAAAACTCTACCCAAGTCTATTATTGAGCCTCAAACCCTCAAATGTTTGACGTATAACTCTGGTTAACCTATTTGAGAACCTATCGATATTTGATCTTCATGAGTCCTGCCTTACTGTTCTTATATTGTTGGTGTACTACTGTGTCATAGCAGGCTCGTACAGTAACTTACATTTTATTGTACAGAATTGTTAATGGTGTGTCTGGGGAGGAAGTGGTGCTGGTGAAAAGGGGGAAATGAAATATCGTGTTAATGTTTTGTTTCTTGTGTGTCCCGGGGGGGGGGGGTGGGGGCAAAGCACTTTGCCAAGCCTGTGAAGGTTTTTCTTTAACCTTCTTAACATCATCGTGGACTAAGTTAAACTTTACTTTATTGAAGTTAAGTCCTAAATATATTTATGTTTGTATACTTGTATGATGATGTGAAAAACAAATAAATGAAATTAAATGAAAAGAAATGAAGAGGTAAATTATTTATTTGTTCTGTAAACCTAAGCCCTAACTAATTTAACTTGTCGGCGGGCAAGTGACGGCAAAGGCAACATCTGAGAAAAGAATGCCTCCTCTAGTACCATATAACGTCATAAAGTCGCCACTACATTTGTGGCTAGTGGAACGGCGGCAAAGTATGAAAGAGGTTTTTAAAGTAAATGGCTCTGAAGGCCCCAGCTGTGGCGAGGTATGAAGTATGGCAGATCTTTTATGATAATGAGCAAAAGGTAACTTAAAAAGCGTTCCTAGTCCAGGTGTGGACCTATTGACGAATCCGGACAGTCAGGTAATGGTCTGATTTTGGTCAGAAATTGGGGCCCATAAACTTAAGTCTTCCAATTTTCTTGCTTACCTGAATCATGGACAGTTGTACACTAAATTCGTTCTTGATTCCTTCGATTGCGCTGAATGTAAGGGTTTGAATTTCATTTAGACAACAAAAGAAGATGATTTTAGGCTGATGGACCCCCCAAACGACAAATGGCTAACTACAGTCACTAAAATAAGGGCTAATTCCACTCGTCTATTACAAATACGAAGGGAGGGACCAAATATATGAAATGAGTCAAAATTAGTTTCGCAGGTGTTCTTTCTTGGTAACTGACTTTTGAAGTTCTTCTGCCAATATTGTAGATAGGTCACCTTAATGGGTTCATTTTAAAATAGCGTCTTGTAATTATTGTCTTGACCCGTCCTCCCCGTACACAAACAAATCAAGTAAAAGTTTTCTCATGATATGTAAGAAATATTTAAAAATCTATCAAGTTCTGCTTTGATTTTCTGTTTGTGCGCATTCAATTGCACCTAAAATCACAATTCATTCATTCTAATACCTAACACGTTCACCTCTTTCGCTTAATAAGTGGAATGTTAACTTATAAATTGCATATCAATATATTTAGGTCCCCTCTTCATGGAATCTCCATTGTGGTTTCGCATGTGACAAGAATCCAACTAAATCTTAAAATAAGAAATATGGTTACCCACCAGGTTACTACAAAATAGACCAGTGGGTACATTTTTATTAAATTCTTTAACACCGATTGCGTAAACTATTATGGCAGATAAGCCTGAGTTGAACCGGTCATTCCTTTTTGGTTAATTATAGTTCCCTTGTGACACAGTTTTAAAAGTATTGCCAGCTCCTTTGTCATTTCCGCTTCAACGCAGATTACATTTTTCACAATTTGGGCACGAGGGTTTGCAAGTTTCCAGTGACAACAGACTAATTTTGTTGAAAAAACATCATTAAGTGTTTGTGCTGTGTATAACTTAACTGTTAAAGGAAGGGTTGAAGGGCATATGAAGTTTTGATTAATGAGGTAGGTATTTATCCTAAGCATTTTGGTGAAATTTGCATTAAAAACTGATGTGTGGTTCTCAAGATATGAAAAAGTAAAGTTGCCACCTTTTTAACAATCTGTGAACTTGAAGCAAGCATATGTGACATCTATCCCCACATTAATGGATATTTTTTTGTTTTTCTTTAAAACTTTGAGGCCTATTTTCTCCTCAACTGTCCCATGTTATCAAAATTTGAATGCATATAATTAGCGTCAGATTTTTTTCAAACTTTACAATCCCCAAGGGGAGGTACTATTTCTATAACGACAAGTTAACACAGTGTGAAAAACAAAGGGAAACAAGCATTTCTTGTCAATGTGAGGAAGTGATATAATCCCTGCTGCCCTCAATATTACTAAACCTTAATATAGTAACTTCATTTGCTGATATGTTGAGAAATTCATGTCCGATTTGAATGGGACTTTCACTACACTGAGTGTTACACCGAATAGCCTACCAGTTGCTGCATAGGGGGACCCGTATACTGATTGCACCCATCGCACTACAGAAAGTAGTCCCACAGTCGGAACTCGGCGCCGTAGGCTTACTGTTACTCATTATTGTTCCAAAATGCAGGCTACAATAAATTACCAAGACAACCCACAAAATCGACAGTTCATACATTGAAATTTGACGTCTTATTTCTGTAGGTTTATTCGTTTCTTTCATTTACGTTTAACTGTCTGTAAATACAAGTTGATCAATTTCTTCAACTGATCCTAAACACAGTTTGAAAGGATTTAGCCTCCATCGCCATTACGATAGTTCACAACTGTGTGAGAAACTCCCGTGATCTGCCATTTGTCCAGTCCAGACGAGAAAAGACCAAGGCACTGGCCGGTTGGCTGGATGGCTGGCTGTCTGACTGGCTGGTTCGCTGTCTGGTTGATTGCTAGCTGGTCGGTTGGTTGGCTGGCTGGTTGGTCGACTGGTGAGTTGCTTGGTAGGCATGGTTGGTTGGTTGGTTGGCTGGTCGGTTGTCTGGCTGGCCGGTTGGCTTGCTGGCTGGTTAACTGGCTGTTTGGTTTGTTGGTTGGTTGTTTTACTGGCTGGTTCGATGACTTCTTGATCGCTAATTGGTCCGTTGGTTGGCTGGCTGCCTGGTGGGATGGTGGGTTGACTGGTTGGATGGCTGGTCGACTGGCTGGCTGGCTGGACAGTTGGCTGGTTGGCTAGTTGTCTGGATGGCTAGCAGGTAGGTTGGTTGTTTGACCGACTGGTTGGATGGCTGGTTGATCGCTGATTGGTTCGTTGGTTGGCTGACTGCCTGGTCGGTTGGTGGGTAGCTTGCTTGGCGGGCTCGTTGGCTGGCTATTTGGCTGGCTGGTTTGTTGGTTGGTTGGCTGTCTGCTTGATTGGCTGATTAGCTGGCTGGCTGGCTGGTTGACTTGCTGCCTGGCTGGTTGGCTGGTTGGCTGGTTTGCTGGTTGCTGCATGGCTGGTTGGCTGGTTGGTTGTTTGAGGCTGGTTGGCTAGTTGGTTGGTCAGTAAGTTTTTTGGTTGGGTGATTGGTTGGCTGGTTGGCTGGTTGGGTTGGTTGGTTGGTTGGTTGGTAATTTGGTTGGCTGGTCGGTTGGTTGATTTGTTGTTTGGTTGGTTGGTTGGTTGGGGCTGGCTGGCTGCCTGGTTGGTTGGTTTCTTGGCTGGTTGGCTGGATAGATAGATTTACGCCTCTCCTGAAAGTCAATCGCGGGATACAGATCGTCTTAAGATAGCTGGCACCTCTGGAAAATGGTATATATGGAATAATGATGTAGCCAAGATGGAAACGATCGGGTTGCTACTTTAGGTAGCCTTAATCTTTTCTATTGGCCTAGAACAGAATCAGTGTCGTCTTTTTATGGGGAACAAAGGGGGTTTAACGCATGTTGGAGCATTAGCGAATTCCGTGCCTTGAACGGCAGAGCTTTATACTGTGACCTTGACTACCGAATCCAGCACTGACATGATGTATTGTTGAAGTTATAAATAAGGTGCTGGACATTAATCTTCAAAAGATTCTTCTTAAGGATTGTTTTTTTCTGCTCCTTAGAATGTGAAAAGAATCACATTCAGTGCCCCAATTAGTTAACAAATGAATCTCGACCCATGAAAATCGGTTCATATTTGGTCAATTTATGCACGAAAATGAAATGAAAAAATGCGAAGATAAAATAAAAATATCTACACAAAATTGCCAAATTATTTATATTTTGGGTAAAAAACATGTCGAAGGGGACTCTACTTTCCAATGTTAAAGGAAAAGGTCACTAAAATCAAACGAGAAATAATTGTTGATATTTTCATTATTGAGGTAAACCCCTACTCATTATTTAGTAAGAAATCTAGAGGTCCCCGTTATTTTCGGTTTTCTATCGTTACAAAATGGGCCAAGTTATGACGCCCAGTTTCAAGTAGATGAGTTTTAAATAAGGAGAAATTGGAAGCGAGACATGAACTAAGGGGAAGGGCGCATCACTCTAGTTGTCTTTGGCATCATTTCAGTGTAACGCCTTGCAAACCAGTGTTGTAGTGTGATGAGTACGGGACCACGAGTACGATTACGTATACGGGTACCAGGTCATGAGTACGGGTACGGGTACGGGTACAAGGTCATGAGTACGGGTTCGGGTATGGGTTCCTGGTCATGAGTACGGGTACGGGTACGGGTACGAGTTCCAAGAAAAATTAATCGTGAGTACGGGTACGGGTACCAGGCTATGAGTACGGGTACGGGTACGGGTACGGGTACGGGTACGGGTACGGGTACCAGGTCATGAGTACGAATACGGGTACGGGTACCATGTCCAACTATGGTAGTCCAGCTGACTGTGTATGCGTTTTGAGTAAGCTTCAGGTATGAATTCATCAGTATGGGTATGACATTTGTAACTGGTCTTAACATTCATGCCATTGCAGACCTAGTGTATGGGCACTATCGGACCAGGCCATAGCCTATACACATAGGGCCTACATGAGGTACTTGATTACTGGTATGCATGCACAACTATATGGGAAATGTGATGGAAATCAGGCCTCTCTGGCTAACTGTGTAAACCAGAACGGCTGATATTCTGGCCTTAAATCAGGTCACATTACAGTGCTACCAAATAAGCGATTGTATGGTCTGTGTTACAACAATATGCACCCAGCATCACATTGCGACATGTCTGTAAGGGGTAACTTTATGGTACGAAACTAGGCTGCAGTGACATTTGAGATTATCAAGAATCAAGAATCAAGGGCAGTCATATCATATTCCCTGGATGAGCACAGTGACATTGAAGATAAGTTAGAGACAGAAGTCTGAAAACTGAAATGGATGATTTCTAAGAGTGAGTGATGCATGGTGACAAATATAGCTACTTCTTTAAGTGCAAGCACCAATTCTGAGAGACTAAGTTAATGTCTGCAATACAGACTTATGGCCAATATGACTAGGAAAATAGATCCATGAGAAAAAGTAAGAAAACGATCCCAGGAAAAATGTCCCCCATCCTTTTCAAATGGCCGCTACATGCAGCCTGCAGCCGTACTATATGAATAAGCAACTCAAATGCTCTTTTCTAGGCTACCTGTAGTTGAATTTGGTCCATGTTCAGTGTGCCATAGATGCCACTGTAGGAAATGGATTAAATCCCCCACCCCCCAGCCACTGCAAACAAAGTATCATGGAAGGTAAAAGACTCACCAAGTGCCCCTTAAAGCATGTGCCATCGGTGTAAGTCCCTACACCACACACACTATGAGAGTTCCATGCCATGCACTGTCACTTTTGATACCTTTTTCACTTAATCATTTAACCCTTTACCGTTGTTCGGGTCCTTTTGCACCCAGACGGGGAGCACAGCTGTCACCCATCTCTACTGTTTCACGCGGAGCTTGAAACCGCGAGTAGCTACCCGAAAATTCAGCTACAGCAACGACAGAGACAATGGTTTAAGGTCACAGGGTCAATAGCCAATGGAAGCTGATGAGGGGCGTGCTACGTCCGCTTTTCTCCCCACTCCTGAGGCCCGCAAATATGCCCCGATCGGAGCACAACGGCAAAGGGTAAAGTTGAGGCAGGACTGACAGAAATGGGCGTAGGGATCATTCCGAGGGACAGGCAATTAAAAGTGACTAATACAAATTAAATAATCACATGTCACTGGCAGGCCTAGATTACACTTGTGAGCAAAATTTTAGGTGCAATGCAAAGGTATAAGTGTGTTTGTAAGTGGACTAGTATGTTGGACTGGCTTCATAAGACTTTTTACTTAGGGCTTTGTGTATTATTTGTAATGCGGCTTAATAATTGTTAATTGTTGGTGATCATGAGACTCCACTATCATTTGGATTTACTAACTACAATCGGCCAAGAGCTGATTCTATTTTTGTCGAATATCATTGTTGCCTGCAGCACATGTTACCCCACTACAGTACAAAGCCAACAGTGTCTCTCTTCCGACGAAAGCAGTTAGATTTGCTGGGTCTTTATGTTACACAAATCTCCAATTTGAATTACTGGAAGATTAAAAAAGAACAAGCAATCTTGCACAGGTAGGCCTACGTGACTTTGTGTATGTATTATTGGTAATGCAGCTTAATAAGTGTAATTTGTTGGTGATCATGAGATGCCACTATCATTTGGATTAACTAACTATAACTGCAAAAACTATAACTATAACTGTAAAACCAGGTTTATATTAAAGGCATATTTTCATCATCCCAAACAGTTCCAATTCTCCCAACCTACTTACTCCTCGCCCCTCCCACATTTATCTAAAACTCATCTTTGTCCAGACACAATCCTAGTTTATTGCTTCAAAGCTTTTCCCAGTGGCCATACAAGTCCATAATGTGTAATCAAGACACTCTCAGTACCCATGTTGTGTAATTTAGCTTTGATGCATTGTTTGAATGTGATGCCAATCAAAGAGCTGTACCAATTGAGAGTTTTGATATATGTATACTGAAGCGATAGTTTGGGGTGACGAATGACCGCCTTTAAAATACATCATATCATGTTGGTATTTGAGTTAAAATGAATGGGTTGATTAAGATCTTTATGAGAACTGATTTTTATTAGCTATAACATAGTAGATCCTGAGGTAATTGACCCGGCCATACTCCCCAAGCACAGATAGTCCCAACATGATCTACCACTTTCCTACCCGATCATCAGTTTATTATCTAGGAGAAGTCATTTCAGAATTTAAATATATCCTCTGATGATGTGCATGTAGGCTACCTGACTCATTCCTCTATCGTTTACTCAGTAAGTTTAGTACTGCAAAATAAAGGCAGAGGCTCAGCAGCCATGGTAGCCATGGCTTAATATGATCCATGGCTTAATATGATTTTAAAGACAGTTTATTGAGGCTGCATCCAATCTGTACAAAGCTGACAGAGAGAAAAACCAGTCTCTTTGTAGCAGTTCTCTTAACCAAGCTTCTAATAGCACACAGAAGATACCCTTTTGAAAAAAAATTGCATGTAGGGAATAACACAGGATGTAAACTTAGTAGCACAGACAATAGTTAGATTAACTGAAATGCACTGCAAATAAATACAGTAAGGAAAAGACCACATGTTCATAGTTACAGTAGCAATCATGCAAGGTGTATCAATCAATAGTTGCCCATGAAGTTGAGTGGATTAGGTTCAACTCAAGGGATTATCAGATACCACAGCATAAGCTTGGGTAGTTTGTATTGTCCTATAATCATCCAGTTCTGTACTTCAAGATTTTTGTAACCTCCCCTTACTGTACCCTTTCATACCCAGCAATTCATACTGCTTTTGTTGTAAAAACGTTTATTGTTGAACAACTTGGAATATAGGCGCAGGTTGCTGGACACTAGGATTCATACAACAAAGCCTTTGCTTCAAGCTATTCAAGCACTGAAACAATGAACCTCAACGATGACAATGTGAGAAAATCCAGTCACAACACCCCGCAGTGAATTACATACAGTATACATGCAGGCATCAGAAAATGAAGACCTGTATTGTCAGGTGCAATTTTAAGGTGTGTGTGTGTGTGGGGGGGGGGGGTTAAGAGAAAGAAGGATGGGGATCTGGGAAATATTTTAAGGGAAGGGGGAATCTATAATAGGTTGCTCCACTAGCCTTATGATCAAGTAAGTGTAATTTCTGGGTGCAGGGAAGATTTGAAGTCCCTCTAAGAAAACCACCAAGTGAGTTCCCAACTATACCTGAACTCATGAGAAATTTTAATTCAGACTCTTAATATCTTTACTCCAGACCTGGTCTTCATATCTGTACTCATGAGCTGGTACCTGTGCCCATCATACATGCTCTATGATCCTGTACTTGAACATGTGCCACACTTTCAGGCTATATTCAAGAATTTCAAACTTGTTGGGAGGGGGGGGGGGGGCTATTGGCAAACTTTTTTCATGCAGAGTGAACTAGAAGTGAAATGTGTGCTCGAATGGGTGGGGTCAAGGCTGCAGGCAAAACCCTCAGAAGCTTAGAGGTTATAGTAAGTAACTGGTAGAAGGCAATGAGGTGGTAAGGGCTAAATCTGGAGGAAATGCCCCATGTCTCTCCTTGTGCTGCCACTGTACAGTGAACAGCACATTCACTAATGGACTCTAGGGGTACTGGACTCGGAGTTAGCCCGGAATGTAGGTCAGTGGAATCGAAATTGGCTCGGACTCGGATTAAGGCGAATTGGTTACCATTACGGGTGCGGCTCGGTTACCTGCCGTTTGGTCTACTCCTGGAAAATGAATCGATATTCCGGATGTCAAGTGATCAACGAAGACAACGAATGTGCCTTCATATCTTTGAAAACACAAAATCACGTGATTTGGTGTTTCGATTTTGTGTTTTCGGAGATAGCGAAGGCAGATTTGCTGTCCTCGTTGATCATGTGACTTCCGGAATATCGTTTTATTTTCCGGGGTAGACCAAACGGCAAGTAACCGAGCCGCACACGTCATGACAGCCCTGCTAACAAGTAGTCAACTGTATGGAACACTGTTGTCAATCAGAACCTAGCTACAGTATACAATACAAACTTAAATTTAATCGGGCCCCATCATGTATCACTTTTTAATTTTAGTTAAACGCTTATTCTCATTATTAGAAGAATAATGTATTTCCTGTGTTCCCCTAACTTTTTGGGCCCCAGGATGACTAAAAAAATTCATGCCCCAAGAAGAGGCCTTAATCCCCCAAAATATAAAATTCTCACCCAGGCTTGAACAATTTACTCAGAGCAGATTCCCAGTTAACACCACCCATGCCCCTGCCCCTTATAGTGCAATTAACCCCATGGACATTACTCCCAGACAAGGGGCAGGTAGCATTGAAGTGAATAAAATAGGAGCTAGCATGGGGGTCAGGTACAGAAATAACAGGATTGAGTTTGAAAATTGCATACATGTTCATGTAGAATTTGTAGTGGACACTGATCTGTTTAAAAATTTATAAGTGTGTTGATGAGAATCATCAAAATTTGGTGTGGTGAGCAGTTCCATATGTATCATGCACCCTCTAGAAGTCCTCCTGAACCTTTGGTTATATAGCATAATGTCAGTCATTATAAACTAAAGTTGTTGTCTGAGCACAAGAAAAGTAGCATGGGTAAGAATACTAGGTCATGAGTATGGGTACCAGGTCACGAGTATGAGTATGGGTACGGGTACCAGGTCGTGAGTATGAGTACGAGTACGGGTACCGGGTCATGAGTACGAGTACGGGTACGGGTACCAGGTCATGAGTACGGGTACGGGTACGAGTCCGAAGAAAAATAAATCATGCCATCATTACGGGTACGGGTACAAGGCCATGAGTACGGGTATGGGTACGGGTACTAGGTGATGAGTACGGGTACGGGTACCAGGTCGTGAGTAGGAGTACGAGTACAGGTACCAGGTCATGTGTACGAGTACGGGTACGGGTACCAGGTCATGAGTACGGGTACGGGTACGAGTAGGGAATCTTGTACTCAAGTACGGGTACGAGTACGGGTACGGGTACTGCAACACTGCTGCAAACTACTAAGTTTCTACAGTGGTCACTTAGGGCCGCTATCTTGGGATTAGCATCATGTGATTGCCAACGTCAGCATGCAACTTTCATGGATTTCTGGACACAAAAAACGTAAATGAAAACACTTTACAACAAATCACTGCCTGTATACTTTCACAGTGTGCTGCGATGCACAAATGAAGTAGGCCCAATGAATTGACGAATTTGTTAGTGTTAACTTATTTCTTTATTAAACAAATCTGACAGTCAGTATGGAGAGAGATTGCCAAGAACATCGCCCCACTTTACTTATTTATCTGATTTTCAATGTCACAGATTGCTGCAAACAATTCAAAACCACATTATTAGCAGAAATATCAGGCATTGAACTGAAAACCACTAAAACATGATACAGACGTACAAAATGAGGGCATGCGCACTGTTTCAAAAGAATATTCTACTGGCTAACGATAGACCACCTACACTGTTAGAAATTTCTCTGTAAATTTACATAATTTTTATGGCAAATTTTTTTCCAACCAAATAATGTTTTTTTTACAGCCAGACTGTAGTCATGGAAAAACATTAAGTGTTTTTTTTTCCTTTACAGTTTTTGCATGTAAATTAGTTTACAAATGTCTACTGTAAAATCGAATTACAGAATTGTTCTGTTTTTTTTTTACCTTAATTTTATGTGAATTTACAGCCTACTGTTTTCATTCTCGGCGTTTTAATATTTATAATAACATCGCTTTTTTTCCTTTCATATGTTATTACGTAACATACACTTCACCATTACGTAGATCAGGTATTTGCTTATCAACGTAATGTGTCGTTACGAAGTTGTTTTTAATCAAAACACAATGAGGATGCTTTGTTGTCATATTGTTGTCAAGTAGACTGCTATCTCTAGGAACTTTGTAATTGGAAAGTCACATTTTTTGTACAATATAATAATTGTTTTTAAAATAAATATGACAAAGAATGCAAATACATTGGTTGCAAACATTTCCGGACAAGGTAAACAATAAGTTTATCACTTCCTGATTAAAAAACGCCAAAAAAGATATTATTCAAAGCAACAGCAATCCTTTTGTTAGGAAAATGCCTACAAAATAAGCTCCACCCATTTATGCAAAATGAGATATACGTCATAAAGTGGAAAATTTACAGACTCTTTCAAGTAAATTTGTGAAACGTTTTTAATTCGATCAAGTGCATGAGCGCCTGTGGCGATGAGTTGACATCAGTATACCAATTGTCAGTATAATAAATGTAAGTTTATTTTCAAATAGGGCCATAAATTTGCCAAAAATGTTTTCTTTTTTAACTGAAACTTCGCAGAACGATGCATGTTATATATTGAAAATTTTCTGGCTATTTCTTATTTGTTTGTTTGTTTGGGCTTATTTTTGTTTCTTTTTCAGCTTTAAAACAAAATGAATGTTTGTTAAATGACAGTATATTTATGTGAAATCAGAAAAATACAAAATACTGTTAAAATTTCTGTAAATTTACAGAAAAAGTTTTACAAAGCAGTAAAATTTGGTTAAAAAAGCAGACAGAAATGGTTTTTCAAATAAACAGAAAATACATGTTAAACAACCTTTTTTTATTGTAGCAATACAAAGTGTCTGTAAAGATACAGAAAATCTCTATTAAAAGTAAAATACAAAAAGTTTAAGTTAAAAAAAGTCTGTAAATTTACAGAAATTTTTAACAGTGTATCCTCTAAAAATGACTAACCCTTACAAGGAATACGATATATGTAAAATAATTGCAACAGCCAATCAAAAAGTACCTGGCCACCTGGCACAAATGGCCGCCAAATCTACCTTCTTAGTATCTACTTCTTACGTAAACGTGACCGGCTTTTGTGTAGAAACTAGAAACCACATATGGCACCATATTAGACCTAGTGCGGTTGACTCAAACCATAATGCGGAGTTTCGTAGGCCTACTTTCACAGGCACTCCAAAATGCTTTAACAGGCACCCATGTCCAATATGTGCCATTTTTTCAAATATATTGTCTTGCTGTAATGTAGTTCCAAATGCCTGAAAATAAAGGATTTTGTAAATGATACTACAGTTTTCTTGAAATTGAAAGTTGGGCGCATTGACGCTGGCATATTTTATCATCTTGATTTGTTCATTGTTTTTTTCAATTTAAATGTTAGGTATGTCCTAATTTTAATGTGTTACAACAAGAAAGTACGTCATCCATAGTTAATATTTTCAGAGAGCTTCCTTGTCTCCTTGTTATTTCATGATACAATAATAAATAAAAAAAAAATCAAATACTAGAAAGAAGCATTGACGAGCAATGAGAGTGATTTAAACCGAACATTAAAACCGTTAAATGTTACAAGTGTTTTCATACTAAAATTATGAACACGCGATCAAATGAAAACAACACATTGCAGTCGGGAGGTTGGGAGTTCAAGTCCCGTCCGGGTAATATCAAAGACTTAAAGAGAACCTACTGACGTTGTTTTTGGTGCTCAGCATAAGCAATGGAGTAGGGAAGACAAGGCAGTGAGCCACAACTGGAAAATAGGCCAACCAGTCGGTTGGAAACTGGGCCGTTAAACTCTATCTAACTAACTAAGTAACAACACATTAAAATGATTCTTCTTTCCACAATAGAAATAACATTAGAGTTTATTTTTCTAGCTGGCTGTCAATCATGTTTACTGGTCCCGCTAAGATTTTCGAGCTAGTTAGTTAAGTAGATGTAGTTTAACGGCCTAGTTTCCAATTTGTTCCTGTCGGTCACCTTCTTAGTTCATTTTTTACAATGACCACCAAGCACTTTGCAGTAGGTTCCGTTTTTAAAGTCTTCGGCATGGCCCGGCCATTGCTCGAACTCCAGAACACTCGACTGCAAGTCGGATGCTCAAAGCACGAAACCATGCTGTCGTTCATCGATGTTATTGAATTGTGCTTCATCAGTAACTGTGAATGAAGTGTGACAGTCTTCAATTTCGTGTAACTTTCCTGAAATATTTCCATTGTTTTACACAAGCCATTGGTTCTTTGAATATCTTTACCCATTCTCAGTTGTAAAGGTGTTATTGATAAATAATTTGGCTTGACAACAAGGAGACGCCGAGTGTCACAATAATTAAGAAAATTGATACAATGTGGCATTGTTGCTCTATCTAGAACAATCGAAGTTTATGACGCTTTTTCGTGTTGGATGACAAAATAATTAAACAGTTTGCCTCATGAGACTAACTAGCTAAATAACTTACTACCCTGTACCTCTTTAATGGGATTTTTTCAGTTCTCAGTGTGCGAGTAGTGCCCATTGTTTTATCCAGGGCAACTTTTCACTATTACCTATTTTTTCAAAGGTACGTCTTCATATTTGTCTGTGTGCAAGGATGTAGTCCGTGTGTCGTCAATAAATTTTTGAAACAATGTTTTCTAGCTCGATAAAAAAAAATGATCTATAGAAAATTGAATTCCACTTTCTGTCCGACGAAGTGTGTTTAACAATTTACATTTCTCTTGAAGGTATGTTGAAAAGTCGAGTTTGGCAACGAGTTAAACCCCAGTGGATAATAATTTATTTTATTTCGTGTGAGCTTGAACTTTTTAAAACCACCGATGAGGGAACAGGATATAAGTGGTAGTACTAAATCTTAAAGTAATCAGTTGGAGGCGTTTGTTCATATAAACCTATGCGGTTGGCAGACTTTTTTAGTTGTCTCGTATGGATTTATACTCTCCAGTTATTTCCTGTTATAGATCTTTAAAAGTGAGATATATTTCAATTTTACTTCATTTTGCTTTCATTCGGCATTTCGTTGAGGCAAGTACAAGCAATGTCACAACTGTGCAATTTTCTTACTTTCCTTCAAGTGATTTTCTGTTTGTGGAGGACACCAGAGAATAAGTTTAGTAAAGGATTGGTAAGTTACTTTAATTTCATATATTGGGATCTCTGTCTACCTACAAATTTTGAGAAGTTTGACTATTCAAATGCTACCAAACTATGTTAAAAAATAATTCGAAACCCCCTTTTTTGAAAATTTTTTGGCTTTTTTTTTATCCAAAGACCTAAACATGTCAAGTACGAAAAAGAGCTGTATAGTTAGTGGAATGTCATGGGATGTTAACTGTTTAAAATTTAAACTTAAAAATTTTCCATTCCAATAAAATCACGATACTTCTACATCTTACATGTTTAGTGCGTTAAGTTAGGTTGCAAAGGGTCAGTATCGAACGTCGAAATGTGTAACATTCTACCTCCAATAACTGAAACTTCGTCTGTCTTATGATAAAAAAAATTGTACAAGAAGAGCACATAAGGGAATGATTTTGGAAACTTTTTAGATGTCCTGCAACTTTTTGGATAAGCATTCGTGGCTTTGCGCTAAACTACTGAAAGTTGACCTTCCGTCTTCAGCTTTGTTCTTTGGTACTTTTTTCAAGAGCATCTAGAACTTAGAGCAGTAAATTCAACCTCGTTCGCTTTATCTTCTATGTGTATCACTGTTCAAGTACATAAAAAGTGTGCAATATTTAGAGAAAGGGGCATAAATTTCGTTTGTATTGATTCACACTTTCCTAACATTTGTATATGCATATACGTAAGACGCAAAAGTGGCCTGTTACTTGTTTATTAATTGGGTTCAAAAATCTGTTCTCCGTGGTAAATACATGTTCATTTTATAAAATGTTCTTTCATCAATTAATAACCTTTGAAATACGGTGATCTAAGAATTAAAAATTACAATCAAGTTGTTTGGATTTTGAAATGAAGCTAAACGATCATGCAAATCTTCAAGAAAACCCAAATGGAATCCTAACAATAAACTTGATTTACTGTGATGTTGTCCGTCCTTAACTGACTGTCATTTTGCATTAATTTTTGGGCAAAATTGGACCTTGGTTCCATGATATCAAACACACAAAAGATACTTGTTTGTACCTAAGCGGCCTTTACATCCAACAGAGATCATTCTGGAAACTCAATAGAAATCTGTAAGAGAATTCATTTCATTGACGCGTATTTGGGCTCTTATAAATTTCTCTCGATTGAAACTACTAAATGAATTTGGTCGTAAACTAATTCTTTTCCGCGATGGGATGATGTTTTTTTTCAAGATCTTTAGTTTAATTTGCCTGTAAATGCGAAAGTATATAAAGCAATCGTCTACGCCTTTCAATTTCTAAAGTGCCATCCAGACACATACAAACAAAGATTTCGTTTTTCAACTTAGACCAAACTCATGAGCAGCGTCAGTCCTCTCTAGGTTCAAGAAAACAATATATCAGAACATTATACCGTTAACATTTAGTAGCAAAAGTCGAAGCCTTAGAGAGTTTTTACCAAGTAAAACTAAAAATTGTGTATCGAAGTGGTCAACTTCATTCCTGGATCTCCAGATTCGTTTCATAAAATGCAGTGAAGCAACTGGTACAGAAGATTTTACTTTTCAATTTTATCACGGAAGAGTTTATTAATCTCTGAACGGTCTTTTAACGAGACAGTTGGAGACAAATATCCTTTTCCATATACTTTTTACGGTTTGATTTGATGTCGTAAAAGGTACTTTTTCTTGTCTTGAAGCCATATATCGGTCTTACCATCCCAAGGATAAATGGGACAACTTTATGAGATTTAAGGAAGGTTTTTGACGATGGTTTTGCAGCTCCAAATTTCGTGTTTCGACTTTATACAACTTTATAAATATTTATTTTTTAAGAAGTTGGCCAAAACTTATCCTCCCAAATGTCCCATTTCAACTGGGCTCAGCTTACAAAGGCATATAAGCTTACCATAACCCATCTTCCAAAACTATTCTTCGTAAAATCTTCTGCTATCGGGAAAAGTTGTTCAACACTCCTCCCAGAAAAACTTCAAAATACATTTTTTTAATCTCTTTAGATGTTGCTTTTAAGGTATCGTATTCAGAGAGAATGCAATAAGAATAGCCAGAACAGGGAATTAACAAATTTTTCAGTGACGTACTTGTTATAGAAATAAGAACTGAAATTTACTTTTAAGTTTTTACAAATCATTTCAAATTTTAATTTTAATTATAGAGTTAAGCTGTTTTAAATTTCAGTCGTGGCACAAACATATACAAACGATATCAGCATCTAAGCCTAGAACACCCTTGCTTATTTTGGCAGAATAAGAGAACTAATTTCATTGCCAAGAGTTAACCGTGTGTCGGATAACCATCACGTAAAATGTAAGAAGAGGGGTCTTCACGATATGTAATATTTCCCACTCATTATTATGTGGCTTAACAATCATATCTATCAACCATTTTCAGATTTTGCTTTCCAAATTAACAGGAAGGGGGCTCTTGAAGTAACTTTGTCCTTCAATTCGGTCACCTATTCGGTAGTATAAAAATGTGCAAACTATCCATATAGATGTCAAGTATAACTTTGGTAATCACAAATATCTGCGCTAAAGGTTTTACCAATTCTTTTTTTTTTGCGGGTTTTTTTTTCGATTTTCCATTAATCGGACAGATATTCAAGATTCATGTACAGTTGTTAACATTCTGACATAAAAATCATTTCCGATGATTAATTTTCGAAAAGAAATTATTGAAGACATTACTGTGAATCTGTTGACATCAATTTTGTTTCATCAATTTTTAACAGGGACCCATAGGAACCGGAGTTAATGAGGCTTATGAGACTAATGTTGGTAGGTATGAATAAACTTGTAACTGTTCAAAAGATACTTCCTTACAAAAACGTGTTTTATTGTTTAAAAATATTTCTGAGCTACAAACTCTGAAGGCTCAATGCAATCATCTGTTAAGGTCCACAAGCCACCATCTAAAGACATGGCAGTTTTTCTACATAATTTGATCTTGAATTTACACTTGTTTAAAAAAGTACATTTTTTAAGAGAAGAAGGAATTATTCTTTTTATATTTTTTTCGCAGCTTCAGCATATTTCTATCACCAGGAGCCCGCATATCCGAAAGATTGTATGGGTGCGACAAATATGTGTGCCACAAAGAATCGGAGCGGTGTATACGCTATAAAACCAGATGGGTATCCAAGACCCTTCGAGGTGTACTGCGACAATGATGTTCATGGAAGATGGATGGTTAGTAATTATGATGTTGAAATAAAAAGTTTTCAAAAGAAAAAATCTCATTAGATTGAAAAGATGTTATGTACCTCGTATTTGCACTAATGCTTTGTAAGAGTAACGTTTTAGTGATAGAAATACGATAACTTCGCTTACACGTTAAAATAAAAGAACATAATGAGTTCGTGCTGATGTCCTAAAGTGGGTTCTGAAAGGATCTGCATTACGACGATGCTTATAACTAGCATTAAAACTCAATTTTTAAAGCCAATGATTTCCAAGAATGTGTATATTTGATATTTTCCTACTCTGGGAAGGACCAGGTGCGTGTGTGTAAATTGAAAACTGTCTGGTCACAAGTTTTTGACCATCGAATTGGGTCATTCATGTTCCACCTATAACAATTATTTGTGTACGGGTATTGCATTTGCTTACGTTTGATTATATACCATCATTGTGTTAAGTAATCTGTGCAGTTGGGGGAAACGGGTGATTATTGTAAGCATCCCAATGTGTATTTCTATATCAATGCCATTATGTCATTATTACTCAAATTTGTGACATTTTTTAATTTTCCCAGGTCATTCAACGCCTTCTAGACGGCTCCATTCTTTTGAATCGTAATTGGACGGAATACAAACATGGATTCGGGTTCCTTTCTCACGAATTCTGGATTGGCAATGAAAAACTGTCATTCCTCACAAACCAAAACACCTACGAGCTTCAAATTGACTTTACAATTGACACTGGTGTCGCGTTCTCCGTCTCATACAACAAATTTCGTATCAGTGACGAATACAGTGAATACAAGCTAGTTAGTGTCGGTGAATACAGCGGAACAGAAGGTATTACATTCCTGGCCAATAAGTACATATGAATAACAAGTTCTTTGGCGTTTACAAATCTTTAGTAGTGTAGCTCTTCCTACCCACAATCCTAACAAAGCCCCGAAAATCATGTTTTATCCTAACAGTTAAGAGGAAGATTGTTTGCTTCAGCTAGCAGAATAATTATTTCCTTCGCTCTTTTATCCTTGGGTGACTTCCAGCTGCATTTTGTTATTTATTTTAATCCAGGGTCCCCCGTCTTAGTGTCCTATTCGACTGGTATATGTAAGTTTAAAAGACTTTAAGTGCAGTTCTTTATTCGAGGCCGCTAGGATTCGAATCCCGAGTCCGGAAATTGTTAACTTTCAAAAATTCGAGTCACAGTCAACGACTCGGCACTCAGACTCGAGTCTCTGTTTTCTCGATGGGGAAAATCAGTCTCTATGGTCGAATTTTTTAAATTAAAAAAATTACGAGTTCGAGTTCGGACGACAGCATTGTAAGAGCGACTGTCTTCTTAAATATTATGTTCCGCAAATATTTATCTTGCGTGACAATTGTTTATTCCGATGAGAAATGCGTGAAAATATTTCTTTGCTTTTGCAGATAACATTACTGAGTTGTTATGCCCATCGGAAAGAGTAAGTGCTCTATACACAATTGATAATGAGATAGCTTTTGAAGATGTTGCCATACCAGTTTTACCCTTACTAGATTCCTTGAGGTCGAAAATTAGGTTGAGATTGCATTTTCAAATAGTCCAAAGTCAAGTAAATCATATAGAATCAAAATGATCATTTTAAGCTTAATATTTTAGTAAACCTCTTCTTGCTAAACCCAGTGATTGCTATTTAGTTCATCGTTTCAAACCACCTTTTCTTCAGAGGGAAATCATTGGCGTTGATATGCCTCACAACTATATATTTAGTTAACTATGTTTACAGTTTTACCAGTTACAACATGTTTTGTAGAATAGTTAAAACATTTTTTGTCTTAAATATCCTGTTGCAGTATTTCTTAAGCGAAGTAGGCTCGTCTCAGTCAGATTTACTTTCTATTACTGATTCTTCCTCCGATCACTTTTCAAGGGAAGATCCAAGGTTCCCTCTTTGCCTATTTCTTCTTTAATTGACATTTGTAAGTATATCATCCTCATTAACCTTTCTTCCTAAGTGCAGGAGGGTGTCATTTACGTTTCATCCGACTGTTCCAGAGGATGTTCCTGCACAAGAAGACAAATGTCACGCAGCGGTGAATATTATTGTATAAGTAAAACTTTAGTTTGTGAATGGAGACAAAATGTGACTCGATGTTACTGCAATATAAGCTATACCGGGGATTCAGTCAACTGCACCGTGACTCCTCCTTCAGATTGCCAAGATGTTTATGACAGAGTTTCTACTGAGAGTGGTATCTACAAGATAAAACCATCAACATGGCAAGGGAAGCCGTTTGACGTGTATTGCAACATGACAAACCAAGAAGGCTGGACTGTGAGTACACGCTCATACTTGATACGCATGCAACTTAACTTCAAAGGAAGTTTCTTTTACACGGTGCGATAAATGTTAACACTTTTTCCTATACGCATAAGAACTGAAATGAACATGTTTGTCTGTTTCTAGGTAATTCAACGTCGCGTGAATGGATTTCAAAACTATTTTCTGACATGGTCTGATTACAAAGCTGGCTTTGGGACTCCAGACCATGAATTATGGTTAGGAAATGACAAGATACACAGTTTGACTACTCAGAAGAATTACGAACTGGGCATTGACTTTGTGAACAGTATGGGTGACCCTTACTACGCCAGGTACACATCATTTAGTATTAGGGATGAAAGTGAAAATTTCCAGTTGAGTGTCGGCAGCTACAGTGAAGGAAATGCAGGTTTGTAATTAGACAAAATAGCTTCTTTACTCCACCAAAACAAGTTGATCTTATTCTTCTTATGATGAGCGGTCTTGAATCTCCTGCGAAAGTCTTAGTTTCAAGCCCGATGCTTTTTTTTCTGGAATGACGACATCGAAGTAGAATAATGGATGAACAGCATGCCGAAGTGAGAAAAATTAACATTCAATATAAAATAAGGAGACGGTGATGCTTTGTTTCAGTGGGGAGCTTAGATGTTTGAAATGGAGACAAGCACCCAAAATTTACCGAACTTTAAGTGCAACCACTGCAGTATCACGGCCAAAATCATTCTGGTTTTTTTTTTGAACAGAAACTAAACATTTGGTTACATTCAAGCTTTTTGTCGAAAAGTTTTAAATCTGGCTCTTCTACAACGAATGTGAAAAGAAGTAGGGCCATTGAAAGGGGCGATGCGAACTATTTGACAAGAAATTTCATAACTGGCTAACGATAACCCTAATCCCTAACCTAATCCCTGGCCCGAACAGTGAATACAGTCTATACAATACAATGGCAACAGCCAGTCAAGAAACATCTTGTCAAACAGTACGCATGTACCCCATTGAAAAAACTCGAAGATCGTTGTTGTTACATTGCTACTGCGGATGGAGGCCCACCGACGACTTTAAGAGAGTTTCCGAAACTTTTTTTTGGAAAGAATGCCTACCCAACCTTTCCACCTTTCGGGGAACATGGAATTTAATTGAGGAATATGTAGGATACGAGCAATGTCCATATCGGAGCCACGTACAGTAATGATCTAGAAACACATACGACAAATTCCCAATCTTTTTAATTCTGGATCTCTGAAAAATTCACCAAAACTAAGTTATTAGTAAGAAGCTTTCAAGCTTTTTGTCGAAAAGTTTTGAATCTGGCTCTTCTACAACGAATGTGAAAAGTTTAGGGCCATTTAAAGGGGCAATGCGAACTATTTAACAAGAAATTTCATAACTGGCTAACGATAACCCTAATCCCTGGCCCGAACAGAGAATACAGTCTATACAATACAATGGCAACAGCCAGTCAAGAAACATCTTGTCAAACAGTACGCATGTACCCCATTGAAAAAACTCGAAGATCGTTGTTGTTACATTGCTACTGCGGATGGAGGCCCACCGACGACTTTAAGAGAGTTTCCGAAACTTTTTTTTTTTGGAAAGAATGCCTACCCCACCTTTCCCTTTCCACCTTTCGGGGAACATGGAGTTTAATTGAGGAATATGTCGGATAAGAGCAATGTCCATGTCGGAGCCACGTACAGTAATGATCTAGAAACACATACGACAAATTCCCAATCTTTTTAAGTTCTGGATCTCTGAAAAATTCACCAAAACTAAGTTATTAGTAAGAAGCACTATATTTGGAATAATTTTCAACTGAGTGCAAGCGGAAAATGCGTTTCTCTTTCAAACAAATGATTACAAATATGGAGCTTGTATTGGACTGTAGAAAGAGAATTTTTTGAAAGAAAATTTTTCAAAACGGTTGTAGAACTGCTGTTCTCTTGTGTAACATATTGCAAATTTCGGTTTCGTTTTTTTATTTTTTGAGCACCTTCCAAATATGTAGCTACGCCAATGTCTGTTTCCCTTAATCAGAATTAAGTGAATCCTTACATTCCATTCAATGGAGACTTCGCTTAAAATGCTACCATTCCGTTTTTACACATTTTAAATATTATCGCAGGATAATGTAAATAGATTTTGGGAAAAACACATTTCAAAACGGTTTACCGTGTAATATACTTCACCAGTAACGCAAAAGCTCAAAACAACTTAATGAAAATATAAAAGCATATAGATAATATGTCTAAAATGCAGCCGTTCATTCAATGTTTAATCATGGATTTACAAATACTGTTAAGGTTTTTTTTTTGTTAAAGACACCATTGGCGGCAAGCTGAATCTTACAAAGCAAGTAAGTTTATTCAATATCCGCAGTTCACAATGAATATGCCACAAATTATATTTTTGAAATGGCTCCAAATCGTTTCAGATTTACAGCAAAACATTTACAAAGAAAAGATCTGATAATAAGTTTTCAGTGCTTTTTCGTAGTCCGTATTTATCTCTTTATTTTGTTATTCTGCAAATTTCCCGTACTTTTTACACCGACGCCTATCAAGTAAACACGATACGGAGAATCGGACTGGAGTCTTTACTTAAAATAGTCTCAGGCTGTATAATCTTAAACGATATAAGCAGAAACGTACATTAGCATGTAGAGCTAACAAGCCTCAGTAACAAATGTCTTTGTTGTGTTTTTCCCCCAAATCCGAAACTGGTACGTGTTTTGCGACTTTAAAACATTTTTGCTTTCCGTCACTTTAGTGCAACCTCCAGATTTTCGGGATAATTTTGCCAGAATTTCAGTATTCACAAATCTGTTAAAATTTAACGCAACAGTTTTCTCCGTTTAACTAGTCTGACTCCATTAAAACCGATTCATTAAGCAACAGGAGAAGAAGTTCAACTTCCTCTACTACCGAATGAACCTTAAAAAATTGGTGGTATTTTATAAGCTAAAATGAGGAACAGGAACACTACCCAAATAAAAAAAAAAAGAAGAAAAACAGTTATTTAGTGACATGTTAAATTAAGGGACGTCTGGTCCCAATTTTCTTTTCTTTTCTTTCTACACAGGAGATCAACTAAGCCACAATCACGGTCAATATTTCACAACCCGAGATCGAGACAACGATAACTGGAGCGATGGTAACTGTGCGACTAGGAATACTAATACTTGTGGTTCTCCTTGCAGTAACAACGGTGCATGGTGGTATGCTGGGGATAACGATCGTCTTTGCAGTCAAGTTCACATCAACAGTCCATATGGTAGTAACTGTTTTCGCTGGCTTATTCTTCCTGGCAATAATTGCAACCTTAAATATACCGAAATGAAAATACGGCCTAAATAATTCAGAAAACTGTCTAATAATTGTTTAGTTTAAAAAAGGTATACTTCCACCATTAACTACTCTATATCTTTCTTCCTCAACATCGTCGCCTTTCTTCATTTCCAATTAAATATTTTGACCTATTTCTCGAAGCATAATGTTACTATTAAAGACTTACAAAGCACCTAGAACAAAAATTTCAACTAAAAAGCCCTACGATTTTTTTTAATATTGGCTAAACTAACGACCAACAAGAGGTCCTTTGCTTTTACATTTTGGGAGTTTGTGCTATACTCTACCTCTGTAAGGTTTTATCACTGTTTTCTAATAATAAATTATAAGAATAAGAATACCGTTGTTCAGTTTTAGCGTAAAAAAGTGTAGAATCGGTAGTTCTCAATGCTATCTGATTGGATAGACCGAATTTGATGCAAGACGGACAATCGTAAAAAAAAATTGAAGTCCACCTCTTAGGAGTATTGTCAAGGATTTTGGAATTTGAGTGGTACATCACAAATTATTGGGTGCCATACCATTTTAGATTGTGGGAAACAACTTCAACATTTCATATCTCAGCCCAGGAACGTCTTACGAAAGATCTTCATAAATTAGTTGCTTTGCAAATTTAATTCTTTTTTGTTGAATTAAATTTAGGAACGTGCATGAAAAATGGAAGGAAAAACAAAATGGCGTTTTATATAGGGTGGAACCTGTTCAGCCTGCTTAATGTAAATATATCAACATCTGGAAAGAACGATTTGACTTGTTCAGGGCACATCTCCTGTCATGATTGGTAATCAACTGAATGAAATGTCAAACATAATGAAGATCAGAATCGTGAATAATACCGACCTGCAAATTATATTTTTCAATATAATTCAATTTGAATGCCAAATAATTTGTTGTTACTTTTTCATTTTTAGGTGATATCTGTACTGCTCTTATTTGTGCAGTAGTCTTAACAATGGTTGTAACTGGGGCAAGCACAGATGTTCCTTTAAACAAAAAATATAAGACAAAGACCACTAATCAAGAGTATGCATGCCTAACTGGCCTTTCTATTTCAAAGTGGAAAATTAATAAACAAGCCACACATCTACATCAAAAGCGCTAACTTGAACTGCATTGAGGTGTTAGGAGCAGTTTTGTCTAACCTATGAAGGTTTGATGTTTAGGCGATATATTTTTGAAGAAAGTCACTAGGTCTGGTTCTTTATAGAATAAAAGGTTGATTCATCAGTTAAAATAGAGTAGAAGCTGTGATATAAACTTTAATCAAATGGTAATTACCTTAAAATATGCATCTAAATACGGTATTTCAAAATCGATAACAGTGAGCGTTCACATACTTATGAAATATCAATACTTTGTAGGTGATTCCTATTGCTTTTGTTGTAGGTCATTTAAGGTCACCAGAGTTCAGCAGCTTAATAATTTTTGGTCAACAGAGGTCAGAAATTGAGACCCTTTAGTGACCAGATACGTGACTACTATTATATGTCTTGTTGGTGTAGCGTTCACAGTCGTGAACGTTCTATTACGTATCAAACATAATACGCCTAAAATGGCCGATCTAGCTATGAACGTACCCTCTATTCCGTGTGACTTTCGGAATAGCTTCTATACGTAACTTGAGTGGTTGATGCTATTGAAATTTTTCAGACCCTGCACTAGTGATTATTTAGATATCAAACGAAATGGCTGCCTAATAGAGTGAGTCAGAATAAGCACTGCGTGTTTCTGAATCAGAGTTTAAAGTCGTGAATGTTGCATCGTTGAAAAAAACAGTAAAATTGACTCATATGAAATTTCATCGAACATACTGGATGGTAGTTGAGGCTTAACAAATTGTCAGAATGCTTTTCCTAGCAAAATCTGTGATCTCGGAGTAGATGATCATGCATAAGAACTGAGTCCAGTTCTGCAAGTTCGGGGAATTGGACTCCATTTTGGATTGGTTAAGCCAGAATTGCATTATTGCATTTTTAGCTTTCTAGGGAGTAAGATGGCGACGAATACAATTCAGGATACGTATAAACCAGGTGATAAAAGAACTAAGATTTCTTCAACACCAACTCGTCCAATAGAGCCTAAAAAGCAGAAACAAGAACTTAGTAATATATTTGAGGTTTTGAAGGACTTTTGTGACGACTCGCCGAGAGAGATGGACGCAGTTCATCATACTTCTATCTATCGAAGAAGCAGTGAAGAACGCTTTTGTTAAGCAAGGGCTTTTCCAACCCGGCAAGCCTAAGCTGCCTAACATACCTTCAAGCGAGCCAGGTGTGCAAGGAGATATCCTTGCTTCTGTTAAAAACTCAGTGTTAGCTGCCATCTAACGTATGATAATGAAAGCTGTGTCTGTGGCTATAGCTTCAACGACAGGTATAGTTCTAGAGAAGCTGCAGCATGATATGAAATCCTTACAGCTGGAAAGAGACGAATTAAGGGATCTTAAAACTGAGCTGCAACAACAGAAATAGGAAAATGAAAAATTGGAACAGTATTCAAGGAAGGATAATGTGAGAATCTTTAGGCTTCCCGAAAGTGACGATGAGGACCTTGATGCCAAGATTATCTCACTTGCCGGTGAAATTGGACTAGAGATGAAAAAGGATGATATCAGTATTGCGCATAGACTTCGTGGTAATGACAAGAAACCTCGCCCAGTTATCGATCAATTTGTTAAACGGAGCACAAAAGTTAACTTAATGATAAGGAAGAAGAAAATAAAAGCCACCCCCACACATGAAAGATATTTACATTTCGGATGACCTTACGAGGATGAGAAATAGCTTAGTTCGGGAAATGAAGGAGGACGCTAACATACTACGAGTATGGACAAGAGATGGCAAGATTAATTGTAAAGTAAAGCACAACGACGAAGGAGTTAAATTAGTTATTAACTCATGTGCTGATGTCTCAAAGTTACATTGGGAAAATGACCGACTCAAAAAGCCGGGAAATTATTTCTAGCTATAGGACGGGCTGCCCCCAGCCAGAGACGATGTCATAGTCGTTAATGATGCATTAACTTAACTGTCGAAATTCCACACGATCATACATATTTGTCTTCGGTTCCATTGAGAAATGTGCACATTCTCGGATTAAATGTCTGTGGAACCAAGAAAAAGTCGAAGCTGGTTTTCTCTGTGAGTACATCAAAAACTTTGATATTACTTGTTTATCTGAAACAAAAACTAACCTTATTAATTCTGATGACTTCCCTGATGACTTCCCTGATTACAATATTGTATGTTTAAAGCACCCATCTTGCTTCAAATACGGTGGTGTACATGGACTTGTGGTTCTTATTTCAAACGAGATGAAAGGAAATAGTTACGTCATTATCAACGAAATGTCTGCCGAAACGGTACTCTGGATTAGTTTTAATGAGGAAGTTTTTGGTGTCCCCATAATTCTTGGGGCTGTGTATATGCCCCACGAGGGCTCAAAATACTTCGATCAGAATTTCTTTGACAACATTGCCAATGATTGTTTTGCCTCAAGTCACAGCATAACACACTAATATGTTTATTCGGCAACTTCAACGCACGCACTGGTGTCCTTGATGACTTCATTCCCTATGAAGACTTCGTTTTCCAGCAAGGCGTTATGAACATTTAGATAATGAATTTTAATTCAAAGGATGAACTAGACGCCCTAGGTATTTGCACGTCAAGATACAATAAGGATAAAAGAACAAACAATAACGGCCACAGATAAGTTGGATTGTGCAAAAACTGTGATTTACACATCGTGAATGGTCGATCTGGATCGGACTTCAAAGTTGATAATTTAAAATGTGGGGACAGAAGTTGTATAGACTATGTGGTAGCTTCTCCTGAACTGTTTCCATTTATTGAAAATTTTAAAGTAGATGTATTTGATCCTTTACTGTCAGATAAACACAGCCCAATTTCATTGACATTAAGGGTACAACAAAAATCCTATGAGTCCGTTGTAGACCATGACTCATCTACCCCCTTTAACATAGCTTGTACTCAGTAGAGTAAAAAAATATTCTGGAAGGAGGAAAAGAAGGAAGTTTTCCTCAATACATTTGATGAAGAGGAAATTACTGTTATTGGCAATGATCTGGATAAATTCAATGTGAACTTCACTCCACAGGAGTGGTTGGACAAGCTATTAGCAAACTTAATAATTTATTTTTATGCACTGCTGGAAAAATAGGTATTGTGAAAAGTTGTTGTATGAATCGTAAGAAAATGAACACAAATGCTAGTAATGAGTGGTTTAATATTGACTGTCGTAAAGCGAGAACGGAGTATTTTAAATGCAAACGAATTCACAGTAAAACTAGAACTGATGTTTCAGAAAGTGACTTTAAAACGATGTGTAACAAGTATAAAAGAGTTTTGAAGAATGCAAAGTGTACTTATTATGTCGCTCTCCATAATGAAATAAGGAATTTAAAATGTTCAAATCCAAGAATGTATTGGGAGATAATTAACAAGGCAAGTTGTAATTCTAATTCACAAAGTCCAGTATGCAATTTTCCAATTCCAACTTTTTTTGCGCATTTTAAAGGTTTGCATGAGTTGTGTTGTGAAAATGACGCAGATTTTATGCCTAGTCAAAGTTCTTCGTCAGTCAATGAGGAATTAAACAAACCCATAGCTTTTTTTTTTTCTGAAGTGTTAAATCAGATATAAATGTAAAGTAATGATAAAGCTCCTGGGAGAGATTTGATTAAAAATGAGTTTTTGAAAAATAGCCCAGTTTCTGTTGTGAATTTAATTACTTCCTTATTTAATTAAGTAATTAATACGGGAATTATCCCAACAACGTGGACTATTGGTGTTATTAAACCTATTTTAAAAGGCAAAGGTTCAACTCATGATGTTGATAATTATCGAGGGATTACTTTGTTAAGTTGTTTGGGTAAACTTTTTACAGCTATACTTAATGAGAGATTTCATACTTATTTGCAACATGCAGGAGTCTTGGGGGATGAGCAAGCTCGGTTCAGCGTATTATTCTACAATTGATCACATTTTTGTTCTGCATACAATTATAGACCTCTTTCAAATGAACAAAGAAGGTTTTTTGTGTATTCATAGATTATAAAAAAGCATTTGATTTAGTTAATCGAGCCTCCTTATGGCTCAAACTAATTTCCAATGGTATTAGTGGTAAAATTTTGACTGTCATTCGTAATTTATATCAAAATGCAAAATCGTTTGTCCAGATCAATGGTGAGCAGTCTGGTTATTTTTTCTGTAATGTTGGAGTCAGACAAGGCGAAAACCTGTCTCCACGGTTTTTTTTTTTTTTTTTTGCCCTGTATTTAAATGATTTTGAGCTATTCATCAGTAATTATTATCCAGGATTAACTAAGCTTGCAGAATCTGTGAATTGTCACTTAATTAATAACGATGTTGAAGTGTTTTTTAGACTGTTTTGTCTCCTCTATGCTGATGATACTGTTGTCCTTGCCGAAAATGCTCGTGATCTAAAATTTGCATTAGATGCTCTTAAGTTATACTGTGACAGACGGAAATTAACTGTGAATGGCAGTAAAACGAAAGTTGTAATTTTCTCCAAGGGTAGAGTAAGGAAAAGACCTGTATTTAAATTCGATGATGTTGTACTTGAAATTGTTGATGACTACACCTACTTAGGTACTGTGTTTAATTATAACAATAAGTTTAATAAAGCTATGAAGAAGCAAGTTAACCAGGCAAGAGGTGCCCTATATAGTCTCCTTGCAAAGTCCTATAATTTACAGTTACCCCTTCATCTACAATTACAATTATTTGATCAAATTGTGCTTCCTATTCTCTTGTATGGGTGTGAAGTATGGGGTTATGGAGACATTTCGCAAATTGAATCATTCCACCTAAAATTTTGTAAACGAATTCTTAAGGTTCATAATTATTCTGCCAATTGTATGGTTTATGGGGAATTAGGTAGACATAGGTTAATTATGACAATTGAAGTTAGAATGATCACTTTTTGGGCAAGAATTGTTAATGGTAGTACACACAAACTTTCTTTTACCTTTTAAAATCTATTAAGAAGCTTGCATGAGAAAGGTATTTATAGCTCGGGTTGGATCACTTAGGTTAAAAGTATTCTTGATTATTGTGGTATGTCCTATGTTTGGAATTCTTCGACCCTTAATAATGAAACTCTAATTGATATTAATGGCTTAAAAGTTCCATAAACAGAAGACTCTCTGACATATATGAACAGGACTGGCTCTCAGAAGTGTTTAATAATTCTCAATGTAGGAACTACCGTATTTTTAAGACTAAATTAGAACTAGAAAAATACCTGGTATGTTTACCCATTAAAGACCGTATACATTTGTGTAAGTTTCGTTGTGCTAATCATAAACTCCCTGTTGTCGCTGGAAGATTTCTTAACATTATTTACAACGAAAGAATCTGTCATTATTGTGGTTCTGAGAGATTTTGGGGATGAATTTCACTATTTATTTGAATGTAAAATGTTTCACAGGGAAAGGAAAACTTACTTACAACGCTTCTTTACTGTTGATCCTAATTCAATTAAAATGAGACTTCTTTTTCAGAGTAGGAACAAATCCGTTTTAAAAAAATCTTGCTAAGTTTGCAACTCTCATCATTGATTTTTCAGCTAATTTATTCTCTTTGTCCGTTAGGCTGGTGGAACAGTTTTCTCGCTGCCCTCATAAGTTAATTTATAAATGTACTTTTTCTTTTTATCTCTCTTGCTATCCCTTTTCTTTTCTCTTCATTTCACTTTGTCATCTTGTTAACTTGGATTGTTTCTTTTATCATATTATGTAAATGATCTTTGCTTTTATCTTTTTGATTCTAAAACCTCAAATGAGGTAAACAGAATAAATTGAAATTTGAAACTTGAAGCATCGAGCACAAACAGAGCAATGTGCACTATACAATTTTCTAAGTTCAAGTCGAAGTTTGGTTCAGTATAGGTAAAAAGTTATTTTAGATTCCCAATAAAGCCGGGAACTGTGTTGAGCCAGCTGGCTGAAAAGCTGACTTTAAGAAAATTCATGGTGGCTGGGAAATGGTTTAAAACGGCATCTAACAAAGAATAAAAGTGAGCTATTCCATGCTGAACATGTACATCGCCCATTTTCACTAAACTAGTCCTGTCATTTTTGGTAGAGCTCGGCGGTGATTTGGGGCCTCCAGAGGTGTTTAAGTTACAGTCTTGTAAACGTGGTACCTCAAGGAAAGTAACACTAGTGACAGTGTTGTAATGACTCGAGTCAAAGATGTGACTCGAATCTGACTCGAGTCACGATTTCGGTGACTCGAGTCTGACTCGAGTCCCAGACTCACGGGACTCGACCCGACTCGAGTCACCACTTGCCAAAGACTCGACGTGACTCGAGTCACCATAAAATAAAATTTGAAAGATTCGACGTGACTCGAGTCACAGAAGTGAATGACTCGAATTGACTCGAGTCTTTGTCTACAATGACTCGAGTCAAACCCGAGAGTAATAAAACAGAAACTAAAATTTGTTTTCATCATCGGACGCAAACCAACGGCCGTTCGTTCCTGCTTTATCCAGTTCTGAATGCGCTCCAATCTACATATTGGATCTAACATACAGCTGTGCTTAACATGTGTAGCGCCTTCAACTTCACGAGATGACTCGTACAACAAACTTCTCGAAGTTGACTGTCCTGAGTGCATTGTGGTCCCGGACTAGTGTAGTACTAACAATGGTACGCGTAAACATTACGATTTCCCTAGACCTCAGCTCAGCGCGTAGCGTAGTAGTATGCTACGCTCTATAGACAGATGACCGATTTCCCTCCGTCGCCTAGTATGTGGTATTTTAACTTGAAGTTGGAAGTAGCTGAAGATGTGACGAACAAAATTTCATTCCCATGTACTTGTAGGCCTATTCAGTTGGTAATTAACATCTGTTATTGGTATCGAGGATTTAGATTAACGAAATCAGTTTGTTAACGAGAATACCTGTGGCTGCTAATGAACCACAGTTTTGACCTATTATGATTACTACTTGTTTACGTAACATTGGGGCCTTAGTGTCGTGTAACTGGTAGCAATGGTGTTTATATGTTCGCAGCAAGATTAATTTAATGGTGAGGGTGTATCGTAGGTCTACATGATAAGGTTATGTGCGAAAGCATACTGCCTAGTTTGTTGCACATATAAGGCTCAAGACCCAATGAAAGCTTTGTAGTGTAGGAGTTAAGGTACTTGATTATATCTGAGTGTTCTTATATGACAAACATATTATTAGATGAATTGCAGTGTGTCACTGCTCAATGTGTAAAGATTAACAAAGTACTAAAGTTAATGTGTTTATTCCAATCTTCGCATTTAGGGTTGTGAAGTCATATTTCAATGGAATTGTACAAGTGTGGACATCAGTCACCCCCCCCCCTCCATAGGCGCCAGGACTGGGAGGCAGGGGACACTCACCCTCCCAATTCGGTTGAAAGCAGTTGGTTTATTCGAGCAAAACATGATAAACGGTGACATTACTCGAGCAAAACATGCTCTTGCTCCCTTATAGAAAATTACCCCTGTACGCCTATGCCCCACGCCTCCAACAAAAGTGTGCAGTCACAATTAGCAAAGGACTGCATTGACAAAAGATCAACATATCACACCATGGACTCGAGGTAACTCAGCATGTAAGAGATCATGTAACTTAGCCTAGGGTGACTCAAAGAAAATAAACACATTCTAACAGTGGTAACTCGACTCACTGGACCACTCGAAGCTTTCGAAAGACTCGAAGTGACTCGACTCGAGCTGAGGGAAGACTCAACATGACTCGACTTGACTAGAAATGCTAAAGACTCGACGTGACTCGAGACTCGACACCTTGTGACTCGAGGCGACTCGAAGCTTTCCAAAGACTCGAAGTGACTCGACTCGAGCTGAGGGAAGACTCGACATGACTCGACTTGACTAGAATTGCTAAAGACTCGACGTGACTTGAGACTCGACACCTTGTGACTCGAGATGACTCGTGACTCGACATCAAGTGACTCGATTACAACACTGACTAGTGAGGGGTCTGATACTCATTACGTGCATTTTAAATCCCGTCTCAACGGTGATTTGGGGTCTCCAAAGGTGAAAACGGTTAAAGTTAGATGAGTTTTACTGAAACACCAACACAAATGTGTCATATAGTGTCAGTCAATATTAACATTTATTTCCAAGTATAGTTCAAGTTAAACTTTGGGCTTTTCTTTAGATGTCTCATACGACGGGCGGGAAATATCGAGGACGTATTCAACCACCTAGGCCCTCATTAGTTTTAAAGGTTACAACCTTGTAACTGTGGTTGTAAACGCGGTAACTCAAGCACAGTAACAGTGGGATGTTATACTGAAAACGTGCATTGTTCATATTTAGTAGATGAACGCTGCCATTTGTGGTGGAGGTCATTTGGCATCACCTAAGCTCATATAGTATAAAATGAAAACACGGCAATGGTATGTAGTATGGTGTACTCTCCATGACCTTAACCAGACGCTATCTTGTTGTTTACGAGCAACCCCCCCCCCCTTCCTTTTGTTCTAGACTCCCAGGGCCCTTCCTGTTTCCGGTCATGTGATACCTGTTGACGTGACATATCTCATGGCTGTAGTTCCACGTGCACACTGTAACCTATATTTTCAAGGCGTGGCCAGTTCCACCCTTTCCAGCCTCCTCATTGGTCATTTATATCATTACTAATTCATTTGCATTGGTGCGTCATACCTTTTGACCAATCAGGTCACTGCAGGTGTTTGGAGCTCGCACGAGGTTCCCAAGACCGAGCCCGCGAGCTGGACACTCGTGCAACAGACCTCGAAGCAGAAGCATGTAGTCACCGTGTACATAAATGATTTAAATAATCTTTTTCGGGGGCTGGCCGTTGATTGAAGTTGAAATGAATAAAGATCATCAATCATGCTGAAATATAACTGAAATCTTTACTCTCTCTGTCTGTGCGTCTATCTCGTCTCGTGTCGCCATACTCAGCAAGATCCCCTACCTAAGCCTTCGTTTTACGATTGGCCCATTATCTCACAGTAACCTTAGGGGGCATCAGTGCATGAACCAACACATGTCTCCTTCCATAGAGTTGACAAGTATGCTTATAGTGTTCGGCGCCATCTTACAGGTTTGCGCGAAAGAAAATTGTAGCCATAATGCCTGCCAGAAAGCTGGAAACGGCACTTCTCAGACTTCCTCAGTCACTGCACATAAAAGTATCTTCGAAAAAACGTTTAAAGATGCAAAATGGTGGTAAATGTTTCAATATTTTGAGTCGGGAGGAGTCGGGTTTCCAACAATTATTCATGATTTCCACTTAATTGCATCTTTTAGCAGTTCAGATGTGTGAATGACTTGGGAAATATCATTCGCAGATACAGTCGTTCGCACGTGGCTCTCATATTGGGCTACAGCTGCATTTCCAGATGCAGCTAGTTGCGGTGCATTATGCGTTTCTGGAGGTTGAAGCGACGTTGACACTTCCTCATGAATGTTCTCTACGATCATAGGCCCAGCGCACTCTTGGTTTAGCCTTTCACTTTCGAGAGGGTCTTCTTCATTCTGCCGCACAACTAAAAACTATCAAAAATCTGTTGCTTAAAACCCCTTTTTCTTCGGGGGATTTTCCATTGCTTCATGTATAATCCAGTTAGGTTTGGTATTTCTGTATCATATATATGCTAGCAATGAAGTATGCGGTAAACATCCACAACCTAAGGTTAAGCGTAATAATGACTCGCGTGTGTGTGATCATTGCAATTTGTGTACACCTTGGGAAGCACTAATGTAATACGGTTGCACCGTCAAGCTCTATTCTACGTTCGTACCAGACTGCCTGGATTAAATTAGTCTTTGGTGTTGCTGCATTTAACATTTTAATTAATCCTCTTTTAAACATGTACTTTTAAAATTGTTGTTCGCGTTCCATAGGAAATAATAATAGGAAGACAATAGCATGTGAAAACATTGCCTATTTTTTATTATTATTTTTGGGGGTCAAAAAGCCACCCTAGTCATCCCCCCCCCTAAATTCGCCAATGAGGGGGGAGGCTGGATAATGTAGGGCCCTCCCGTACGCTACTGGATATCATAGGAAAACATTTGCATTAACATCATTTTGGACCAATAAACGGAAAGGAATTAATCTAAAACGCAAACTCACGTTTCTCCACAAATCTTCGGCAAAGTTCATTCATGTACATTGAAACAGGAGCAGACCTTATGCACATGATGTCACAGATAAAAAAAAGGCCCTCCTTTTGGGGGCAAAACAAGCGAACACCGACAAATCCAGACAGCTGATTTGCCATTCAGTCGAATATTCACATAATCTGCTATGCACGCGGTCACGTGTTCTATTGTTTTGCCCCCAAGGTTGACGTTGTGTGTCATGAATGCATAAGGTATACAGAAGTTTAAGAAAGTTAACTAAATTTACAAAACGTATGCAGGAGAGACAGGCGGTCACTGTTGCACTGTTTACATAACTGGATTAAAATCCAAAACGACCTATTAAAATTGGCCCGGAAATTGATTATAATGCACCTTACCGCAAGAGGGATCAAATATTTGGCCTAAATTTGGTTCAGCAAAGTCCTGTTCAAAGTGAACCCGAAAAAGAGCTCACATAAGCACGGAAAACGGATTACAAAGTTCCGGAGAGAAATGAACCGAATCTAATAAAATTTTTAACGCTTTTTCCATTTGATTCTTTTTATTTGGTTCCATTTGATTCTTTTCATGCTTAATTTGAACCGACTGTCTTTGAACCTAGTGATGTCCTCCGATTTTTGTCAGTTTTAATTAATATCTCCTCCATCTTTAGTCGAAAAGAACTAAAACTTTGTGAACCTGTGAAGATATATGAATTGTATCGCAAGACTGCAGAATTCTAAGTTATAACAATTATTCCATGAGGTCACATCCGCAGAGAGCTTTTATCGGATACGCGTAGTCCGATAAAAGCTATTTGTCTATGTGACGGCACGAAAATAATTAGTTCATATTTCATTTCCGTGGTCCTCTTAAACCGATCATATATTTACACAAGATGGCAAATTTGTGGTTATTTACGACAATGGATGGGAGAGAATTTAACTAAAACTCTCAAAAATTGAACAGTAATCCTATTCGATATCGCTGTAGTGTGACCTGGGCTTAAGGAAATGAGGTTGCCAAATAAAAAAAATAGGTAGAACAATACGGATTTCGGTATGAGCAAAAAGCTTATCGAGGGTTTAATAACCAGTTCGGGAGATAACCTCTTTCGGGGGAAATCAATTTTAACCCGATCGGGGGATTATTTTGCCATGGGTGGCGCCATTTTCAAATATCCCCCACTATTCATTGCGATCCTACCACGCAAATTCAACGGAGATAACGTTCAAAATAGCCTTGCAATTTTATCGATTTTAGGAAAGAGAAATTCGGGTATTTTAAAAAAACTCTGTTGATAGGGGAGTAAAAAAGCTTCGTCATGTTTGGTTGTTCACCACGCCGATTTTTAGAAATAGAGCAATTTTGCTACGTTCTTTGTCCTAAGCTTAATTCAAAGACTCCACGAAGCCGCATGTTTTGTACACCATTTTTCACTTAAAGTTGTGCAAGTGGTTCGTGCTAACACATGTGTTTGTAAATACGTAGTTGAAGGTCCATGGTAATTTCGTTTTTTATGTATAGACTATTACCTTAAAACTGAATTTACACACAATTATTAAACAATTCGACGACTGTGAAGAGTAGGCACTAAGTGCTCATTAATATCCATACCGTTGAGACAGGCAAATTTTCCCTCAATCGGGGTAATACTCATTTTTCTCCCGAAAGCGGTTATCTCCCGAACTGATAGCACCCAGATGATTCCTCCTTAGTAGACCCCGAATAGAATAATTGAAATAGCTTAACATTTCTCCTTAAGGTTGCAGCGCCAGCAGGTTCATTAGCGATCAATCCTAAACCTATCGTTTACTTTCAGGGAGGTTTGCACGCAAGAGAGTGGATAGCTCCCGCAACAATTTTATATCTAACTGGCAAGGTATATCAAAATATAGTATGTTAATATTTACTTGTCTTTAACAAATTTGTTCTCGTTTTTGCAATATGGCCAAGCAAGGGAGTGGATATTGGGTCTGAGACCCTGCCGTTAAGCGGCTAAATTTGACCAAGTTATTTCGTCTTATGACGCTGAGATGTCTCAAATGAGGCTAATGATCGGAGACTACTTCCCCTTGTCGTCTACTTTCATGAAGGTTTGCACGCAAGAGAGTGGATAACTCCTGCAACATTTTGATATCTAACTGGCAAGGAATATAATACATTAATACAGCAATATTGTGTGTCTTAAAAAATTGGTCTCGTTTTGTGCAATATGGTTAGACAACGGAGTAAAAATTGGGTGTGACACCATGCCGTTGAATTGCTACATTTGACATACATATTTTATCTTATGAAGCTGAGCCATTTCAATTCAGGCAGGTGTTCGAGGATTACCTTCCCTTGTCGTCGCATGGAGGTTTGCAGGCTGGAGAGTGGATAGCTCCTGCGACATTTTTATATCTAATTGTGAAGGTATATGATTTATTAATATCGAAACATTTCTTCTCTTAAAAAAATTTGGTCAAACAAGGAATCGAGTAAACATTGGGTGAGAGACCCTGCGGTTATATCGCTGTGTTTGATCTATATATTACGTCTTATGACGCTGAGCTGTCTCAAATCAGAAAGACGGTTGGGAATTTCCTCGCTGATTCAATTTCTTAGAGCAGCTTAAATTAACTTAATTCAATTTTAATCTTAATTGGTTACAATTTTTTTTATCAAGGCAAGTGGAAGATTGTAAAAGTATACGTATAAGGCCACTGGAAGATTGTGAAAGTATACGTATATTACAGATGTCAACCGAATCTTTGAATATTTTGGCAAATTTGAATTTTTATGATGATTAGGATGAAAATTCAGACTGTTTTAAACGTTCAAAAAAATCTATATGGTTATGGTGGGTAGATGCGCACTGTTCAGGCTCTTAACCAAGGGGGAGGGGGCATGGAGGGTAGGTCGGCTGCTTCTGCGATTTTTTTGATATTTTCTTCAGTCTCTCAATACACACAGACTTCACCAAGTGCCAAAATCTGCGCTTAGTGTCAAGTTTTCCCCCCACTGATTGCAGCGCAATGGATCAGAAAAGTGGGACATCGTAGCTGCACAGGTCAACACGACAATACTGTCAACACGTGAGGAGCTCTGGTAACGTTTTAAGTTTCGTGCACCCTAACGTTGCATTCAGTTGTTTCGCACAACAAATACAGCCATAGAGCCAAACTTAGCGCTCCTCCCACGAGATTTGTCCCCCTCCCAGCAAATCTGGTTACAAGTCTGCCCTTTAGCAAAACTTGGTGCTCCCTGGAAAGCTCCCACCCCCCAGCTCTGCAAGTCTTTTTAAGGGCCTGACACTGTTTAACAAGTATTGTATCGATTGTTAGGGTTAGGGATTAGGGCTATCGTTAGCCAGTTAGGAAATTCCTTGTTAAACAGTGCGCTTTGGCCCGTTTTGGTCGGAGAGTAAGACGAAAGTAGACTTAAGTGAAGGTTACAGAAGAATGGGGAGGGTCGTGTAATTTGGACCAATAATTACAAATCCCCACAAAAACCTAAATAAGCTAAATCAACTGTTCTCGGGGCAGAATTGGAAGAGTGGCGGGGTACTTTCTTTGTATGAGAGTAGAAACCCATAAGCCAAAACCTATAAGGTAATAATAAACTTCCTCTGAAAGGAGTGAAAGAGAGGACAGATTCCATCCAGGGGTACTACTATTGCGTATTCAGTTTCATGTGTTTATCTAATTGGAGCACCTACATGTGTGTAATTTGGATGGGTCAATTTTACACATCACACGGTTAAATGAGAACCAGCGCCCCATATTACACATCACCTGGTGGTTCAAATTACACGATGTTACTCATTTTTCCGAAACTCCTCCAGACTAGCCAAATGTAGGTGGTATCGAAATGTAACAGCTAAGACTCAGGAGAAATGATAACATGTTGTCAAAATTATTATGCCTTGAGAATGAACAAATCATTACTGAGAAAAAACCAACAATGGGTCAACTCGAAAATAACATCAGTAATCACCACTTTTAAATCTAAATAACACAGAATTGTGGAAATCAGGTTGTTATAAGTGGATAGATATCAATTTACACACCGGTCCAAATTACACGACTTCCCTCCTGCGCAGAGAACTCCAAATATAAAGTCCCTGGTGCTAAAAAGTTCCATTAAAGCATTCGGCAATAAGATATGAAAGAAGAAAATGGGTTCAGAGAGAATGACCCTCAAAATCAAAACAATGACAGTTAGAAGAGTAAGCTTGCCTAACAAAAACTAGAAATGTGGTTACGAAAATCGTAACCACTTACTGTCCATGATTGCTTCTGTGCCAATGTAACCGGGTACGTACTTAAGCTTGGGCCGATGTGATATTCCTGAACATAATGCAGTCATAGTACTGTGTTGGTTGCTTATTGTAGATATCAACCGTTTTGTTACTTTTCGACTCGGAATCTCGTGATGCCCATGAATGATGCAGGACTGCACTATTTCTCATAATGCTTACTAGACTAATTGATAAATCACCACCTAGTAGCCTAGGCCTTTAGGCTATTCATGCAATGCCGATGTAATGGTAGTGATCAACCGGAAGTCACAAAGTATGCCTACAGTGCTCACAGTGGCACTGCAGGTAGGGTTACCAGACGTTCGGTTTTACCAGGACCTGTCCTGTTTTATGTTGTTTCGTGCTGGTGTCCAGGCGGTTTTGTAAAATTACCGCCACCATTAGTGTCCGGATTTCGTGTTTTTAATGATCTCAGGTTTTCCCTGATTTTGCCTCAATCAAGTTAGAAAAAACTCTGGTAAAAGCAACAACTTATTACACTATCTTTTGAATCTAGATACCATTGCGGAAAACCAAAAGTTTCCAAACTCCCCACCCGGGCCCCTCCTAGGTTAGGGCTCTTCACCAAAGTGGCCATGCATGTCCTCCTTGTTAGGCCTAACTAGGCCTATGATAACCGTAAGTGCAGACAAAATGAAAAGTATAGACCCCTATGGTATATCTGAGAATGACCATCATTCTGAGAATGATAAAATACACAAACAGCCGTGGGTTTTGGGGGGTATGTTATGCCCACAGACTTCCTATGTACATGTACAGAGGATCATGGGAAATTGGTCCCCACCGTTCGAAAGAAAAGATAGCACGGCCGCCGAGAAGCTTTAACTTTTTGCGTTATTTGACGACGAACTTCGAGTACTGCAATATTTCAAACAAACTTTGGACGTGAATGGGAAACAATATCATATCTTTCAATTCGTTTGGTAATTTTGATCTAAACGTGCTATATTATTTCCAAAATGTAACAACTTTCTTGAAAAATCTGTCGATTTTAGCCACTGACAAAGTCCAAATTCTTAAACAAAACCATCCATGGATGACAATGTATTGTCACTGACTGCCAGTCAGTGGCAGTACTAGACCCAACAAAAGCTACATATAAAGACTTCCTATATACATTGACAGAGCAGACTGCACTAACGTCCTATGCGTAGATTGTCGCTACCGTACGTGTTATTATAGCGAGATGACTGCCTGATATGGTTTTGTACTTAGAGGACTTATTACTTCTCAAGATACGCCTTGCATTTGGCAAGCCTAAGTCAAGCCTTACGTAACTGCTTCCAAGTAAGAAATATAACACTCAAGAGAGTAAACGTTAAAGGCTAAGATTAATGATTAAACCTAGGCCTAGATGCGAACATAAATATCAAGGTTGTTCTCCGAACGACAAGAATTGCGAGATACGACACTACAGTGTGTGTACGTTCGTGTGCAGTGTGCAGTGTGCATTGTGTCACCAAGGAAGTTCTACATGTTACAATACTACAATGCTCTTTAGCTTGTTCGCGTTAAGCGACACTGTGCCCGATATACTACAGGTAATATGCGGGAATGCGGCCATTGTGTTTACAAATTTGACTTACTCAAGTATTCTTTTACAAAACAATAAAATACATAAATGCCTTAATAAAACTTGCTCATTTTTGGCCATATCATAACCAAAAGTGACCATGAAGTCTCGTTCCCGTCTACATGACTCACTCAACATAATGGACTCAATTGAAAAGAAACAGCTCACTGAGAATCAAGAAACATTGAACGATAGAACTTTCCCTCGAAAATAAGAAGCGTGCCTAAGGTACTGACCATGACGTCATGGACAGTACAATCATTTGGAATTAAGTCGGTATCTTTTGCGGTTCCCTATATATACCTTTTAAAAGTCTGAAAGTTTCTAACGCAATTCCGTTCCTTTTGCTAAAATAATGACGTGCACTTTTGCACAGTGTTGATCTTCAAGGAAGCAATTTAAACTTTCAAAATAATACCCTCGGTACATACTAATGTTACAATTGTCATTGAAATGACAAGTGCAAAAGATAAAACATTAGCAGCCATATAAGGCATATTTGCATTTTGGTCTAATGTTTATGCACTCCAGTATTGAGTGCAAATCTGAACTTACCATGTAAAATGGTCAATTTTTGACAAACTTTGATGAAAATTGCGACAATTGCCTCGATTTTTAATGCTTTTCACATCAAATCTAACTATAATTTCAAGTAAAATGAACTTCAACGTAGAGTACCAGTACTCCGCTCAACATTCCGCCTCTTGGAACCTTGCAGAAATTATCTGTCTTGCTATTACATATCTCTGGTTAAAGTTTAGAACGCATGTGGGATCTCACATCACCACGGTCTTTGAAACGGTGAGCGTAAATTGTTGAAATAAATTTTGCGTGTTTCCAGGATGTCTACTCAAAGAGATGAATAAGAATTGGCACTAAAATGGATCAATGTGTCTTGAATTATGCAACATCCGTTGTTCAACTTATTTCCACAAACAACGATCAACCTAAAAAGTGATAATATTTAGTAAGCCTGAGAAGAGTCTTGGAAGCATTTTCCATTAATTAAATTTGTTTGTTGCAATTCCTCCACTTGGCGGAAGCTGCCGGTTACGCAAGTTACAAGAAGCGTATCACCATCCACTTGAAAGCAACGTTTGAACATTGAAAGATTTCTAACATGTTTATTCAGGAGGTGCTGCATGCTTGATATTAACAGGGCGGAAGGAGTTCGGATATTTTTTTAAAATTTAATTCTGCACGGAATTTGCACATTCACTTCATACTATCAACAAATGATATGTTATCGCTGTCGTACATCGTTATTCATTGATTTCAGTGCAGTGCAGGCTGTCTAATCTTACAACTGTGTGGAATTTTGTTATCCGAAAAATATTCGGAAATGGTCTTTAAGAGTACCTAACACAAAATTAACCTTTTCCGAAGGACCTATTCATTGCGTCTTTATTCTCCAAACAATCAGTACAGAAGGGGAATAATGATGTGCTGGAACAAAACATTTACATTCCCTGTCAAACTCTGATTGTCTCTTTAATACCACATATCGGAAAATAAACTCAGTGATTCATGCATAAAATAAATCGCACAAACCTAATTGCTATTTGAAAATCGTAACCTAAGTCAACTCCGTTGTTCTACAAGAAAGCAAACTTGAATTGATGTGCTAACTTCAGATAAATGCGTTGCTAAGTTGTTCCTTTCGCGATTCTGGGATTTTTTGGAGTTAAAAAATCAAAATAGAACCGTTGGTGATGTATGTAATGTAATTGAACATGACAATCCCTTTTCAAGAACTCCTAGTTAAATTCTTTCCCTTCACTAGGGCAGAAATGTGCTAGATATTTTAGCTAAACTCACACAAAGAGGTGAAAGGCATGGTGAACTACTAGAACAAGAATTTGATTTAGGTTTTTGCATTTTGAAATTGTACATGGTGGTATAACATCAGATTCTTGTAATAGGCAGATTTTGTTGAATAAGTTCATTGGACAAATGGGTTTGACAGTTTATACATCCTGAACAACTATGGCGAGTTAAATTTATGCAATTATTTTTGAACCATCCTTGGAATATTCATGAGGAATTACTAGTCTAAGAAAAAAAAGACCAGATATTATAAAGTACTCGATGAAACCACAGCTCTCGGACATGTGTGTATTTAACTGATTTGACTTGATTGTCAAATCTGTCAAAGTATTGTAACAATGTTAAAATCAAACCATAATGCAGATTTAAAGCAGTCGTTTGTCACCCCAAGCTACAATTTTACCAGGAGCCTTCCAAAATTCTTAATTGACATCCAATTTATAAAATGCAGAGAAGTTAATATCACACAACATTCACTGAACGTGTTCTGATTACATGATGAAGTCTTGTCTAGTCACCAGGGTTTGCTATGAAGCAATGAACTAGGGCTGTATTTGGATAAGGATAGATTTAAGACAGCTGTGGGTTAAAAGTAAGTATGTTCAGAGAATTTGAACTTTCTGGGGTGATGAACATCAGTGTTTCAATTATAGCTATTTGATGTTAATTCGTATTCATTTGCATTTTGTTTCATAGGAACGCCTATGGAGGAAATCCCGCAAACCTAACCCAGGCCACGGCTGCATAGGGACTGATCTAAATCGTAATTTTGATAAATTTGGGGGAGGTCCTGGTAGATGACAAATTTGCTAACTCTTCAAGGAAACGATAAAGAGCTATTTTTCTTTTCTCTCAAATTCCTAGACACGTAAATTACATGTTATTTTCGAGTACGCTGCTCTTTAAACTTGTATAAACTTGTACGGACATTGAGCCGAATGTGTGTTTGTTATCATTCTTATAACTGCAGTCTTAAGCCTTCTATGGCATTGCAGTGTAGTTAAAGCGATTTTTTTTTTAGTTTTTGTTTTTAACTCATGTCATTTAATCACCTGTGTTTTAATGTGTAGGCAAGCATTCTCGTTTTACTACAAGTTCAAATTCGTCCGATTATATACAAAAATGAATGTTTATGAGTTCGACATCGTTAAATTGTTTCAAGAGTTGAAACATTACACTTCTATTCAATAAGGTGACGCCGAGTTGAACAGAACGTTCAATCTTTCAATGAATGAAATAATTCAACGCTATCGCACGAAAGAAAACATTCATTTGTTTTATGTAACACGAACTTTAGCTATACTATGATACCCTTACACTATAAAATTTTTTGACACAAGTTGTGTAAAAAACTACTCAACCTATGTGTAACTAGTGCACATAGCTAACGTTGGGTAAAGATGACACAACGTTGTGTAAAAAAGAATTACTCAATTGTTGTGTAAATTGTACCATTTGCTGTGTAGAAGTGACACATCGTTGTGTAAATAAAATTACTCAATTGTTGTGTAAATTCTACCATTTGCTGTAGAAATCACCCATCGTTGTGTAAAAAAATTACCCAATTGTTGTGTAAATTGTACTATTGCTGTGTAAAAATGACACATCGTTGTGTAAAACATTTCTCAATTGTTGTGTAAATACTTCCATTTGCTGTGTAGAAATGACACAACGTTGTGTAAACAAAAACTCAATTGTTGTGTAAATATTATTTATTCTTGTGTTAAAAATGCACAACATTGTGTCAAAAAATACACAACAGTTGTGTTAAAACTGCATTTAGTTGTGCGCAATCCCTGCTTGATAACACAACGTTGTGTCAACAAATTGACAAAACAGTTGTGTTAAAACTACATTAAGTTGTACATAACCACTATTGGGTTACACAGCAAGGTGTCAACAAAGTTGCACACTGGTTGGGTGAATAGGACAACTTAGTTGTGTAAAACCGCAGAGGGATAATACAATGTTGTGTCAACAAATCTACATTAGTCTTGTCAAAACTATATTTAGTTGGAAATAACCTCAATAGGCTGAAATAGCATCATGTTAAGTAAAATGCACAACAGTTGCTACTGTCTATGCCAGTTGATATTTTGTCAAACAATGAAAATGATATATATTGAATTATAAGGTATGCAGCTTGGTGTTACCAGTTGTTTAAGAAGTTTCACAAGTATAACTCACAAAAACCAATTTGAAAAAGAAAGATGTTGTAATTCTGGATGGAAGAACCATTTATTTACACTCCATACCCATATTAAAGTAAAATACATACTTTGTATTCGGTGCAGTTTTTTATTACTTACACCTCTAGCGGATTGACTTCCAATATTTGTTACTTTTTTAAAGGCAGTCGAGACAGCAATCCAGCTAATTAGCACACGTCAGAAAAAAATAGAACAGTAATCTCAAAATATCACAGGAAAGAACGGTATTTAAACCATGGGACAAGTAGCTATGTCAAAATGTAGTGTTTCATTAAATATAGTTTGACAATTTTCACATCATAATATACACTGCATCATAATTTATATTTTGACTTTACTCATCATAAACCTTCCTCTTTTCACATGATGTACCATTCATTGGTATCTGATCAACAGATACAAGTCTCACAGTATTAACTTCATTGCAACAGTTTTCTGGACAAGAGAAAATGCAATTTTTTTTCAGCAAAGCACATTGACAGAATATATTAACCTTTTGCTGCAGCAGCTCATTTTCCCTTCTGAAGTAATTGTTTACCAGAATACAGTTCATTTAAGAGGTCTTTCAGGTTATAAGAGACCTTAATTTTGTGTACGTAGAATGAAAGCTTTTGAATATTTGTCAGTTACAAAGAATTCCACACAGATGCAGGAGTATACAGCCTCAACTATACCGTAACCAATAAAGAAATTTTTGGTTACAGTAGTGTAAAGTTATTGTACAATTGCGGTGCAGAATTAAGTTCAGAAAAAATGTAAAAGAAAAATCTGATTGGATTGTCACAGTAAAATAACAAAGACTTCAAGAATTTCCTTTGAAACAAATTTACATTGAAGTATTATTGAAACTTTGAAAGAATCTGAAACCAGTGCAAAGAGACACTGCAACCAGCTTGTCTTCATTTGAGGAGGAAAGCTACCTTTCTATGAAACTGTTTATATTTTCTCAAAATCTGGTCTTTCACAAGTTCCTACAAAATAGGTAATGAACAAGCTTTGAACCGATATATGTCCAAATAAATATCCATTTGGAGCAGAAGATGGACCATACTATATTAGAATTACCAAAGTGCTACGCTTTTTGTCAGCACCAATCCTGGAGTAAATGTGGAGTCACATTTTCAAAGAACAATCACTTGAACAGATAGGTCATATCTGTAGAGTAGAGGAATGCAAAATTGAGTAACTTGAATGAAGTTGAGGAATTCAGGCTTTGAACTGAATCAACTGAGTCAGTAAATTTGCGAACTTCCGCGATTCCTCATGGGAAATTCACGTCTGCCCTCATGCTCTTGTTTACCAAGACACTGATACAAGTTTGTTATGACCTGCAGGTAGAGAAAAATAGATAAATGTTGGACGGAATTCACAAAAGTGCAAAAACATAACACTTTTCAGCAAAAGAGGGATTGCTTCGAATATGTGCCATGCCAATAGTGTAATTTACAGGGAATGATAATGAAATTGACAAGGAGGAAATTTCCGAACAGTTGCCAATATGTGCACTGCATCAGACTTTGGTAGAGGGTTGGGGAACATTTAAGCATTCCGAGGATGCTTTTTTCACCAAATTTGCACAGCCCCAGCAATCTGTCAGCATCAGTGAAAGAGTTACCACATTTAAAGTTTGGCATTCGGTCCGTTCGGAAGAACAGAGCAATTGGCATAACATACAGTACACAAACCTTATAGTTCAAACACATTAAAAGTAATAAAAATGCACATAGTGCACACCAGGAGAATTATTACACTGTGCAATTTTTCTATCATCACCACCATGATGCAGAAAAATGTGCAATCTCACATATCATACTCACTCCTGAGGCCTTCAGTTTAAGAATTTCCAGGAGTGCTGCAAATCACACTCCTCAGGGAATTAAGACTCCTGAGTGTGGTAGGTATCCTGTTTAATTAACTTCAATAAATTAAACACTATCCATTTAGGTGAGCAAAAAATCACACTCCCAACAATGATTTGAAGTAAGTGATGGTGTGCAATCACACAGGCATGCCTAAAAAATCAATGCCTGCTCACTGAATTGCACTTCATCTAGGTAGTCTTCCTTCAATTCTCAGCTCACCCCCCCCCCCCCCATTAAAATCATGAGCCCAGTTCTTTCTATAAAGTTCATTTTGAGACAACCGGAAGGTGGGAAGTGACCACAGACTTCCTCTTCCTTTGATGACTGGTGCAACTTAAGTCTGCAGGACTTTTATAATCTAGATCCCTGGCCCAAATCAAATCTTCCCAGGGTTGTCAATTTGGCCTCATAGGCTAAAAGCATAAAGCCGCAATCACATAATTATGCATTCCGATATGATGTTAACTTGAGTCTGCATGTTTTAATCGAAACTGTCTCTAATTTTGTGGCCAGAAAGGACCTTAAGTTTACCAACCTGTGTAAATATGATTCCAAATCCAACCCAAATTTGTTTTAGGGTGGCTGTTACTGAACAGAAGAGTTTCTAATTTACAAGTTCTAACTCGAGTCCGCTTGACTAGAATCTAGAGCTCTGCAGACCACTCAGCTACTCTATGATGTTACATTTACAAGTACTGACTCTTTTGCAGCCCCAATAATAAGACATTTATAAATGCTTACCAATTTATGTGTGCACCTTGTCCAGGGTAGCCATTTGAACAGGCTCCTGGTTTCACTCACTTTGAAGTTTTCTAAATTTCTTCCATGATACAGCACATAAAAGGCATGCCCACTGCCTAAAGAGTTGATTTTCTATGGGAAAAAAGAAACAACATATACATAAGTCAAAAGCCAGCTGATCCACCTTCATCTGAATAGTCATCATGAATGCATTGGTTTCTCTTATCATAGAAACAAAAAACAAAAGAAAAAAAGCAATGAACTGCTAGTGTTACCAGAAAATTACAACTGTACATAAAGTTGGAGCAAACTTTTTTGTACAACTTCTGATTGATCTGAGTTTTAACCCTTTGTCGATGTGTGCCAATAATCACACTCCTCACAGTGATTGGGGTTGCCGAATAACTGGTACGTACTGATCGCTGGTGGGAAGCTTCAAAATTCAAGTTCTGCTTCTCTCAATAGTTTATCATTTGGGGGCATGACACTGTGATTTCAAACTATCACTTGCTTCAAATTACTGTGCAAAGTGAATTTTGTGCACACTACTCTAGTCAAAGAATAGGAAAGTGCCGCCGAATAACTGGTACGTACTGATCGCTGGTGGGAAGCTTCAAAATTCAAGTTCTGCTTCTCTCAATAGTTTATCATTTGGGGGCATGACACTGTGATTTCAAACTATCACTTGCTTCAAATTACTGTGCAAAGTGAATTTTGTGCACACTACTCTAGTCAAAGAATAGGAAATGACTCATTGATGTTTCTACAATCCTGAGGCTTACCAATCAAAATGTCGGACAGCATGCGGCAGACCAAAATGTTCCACACCAAAGCTTCCCCACTCTTTGTCAAAACATCCTCATGTGGAAATGTACTGTAGATGGTATACATTCTACCATGAATGTGCTAGTTGGTTGTAATGCTGTGAATTAAGAAAGGAAAAGAAAACTTGTCAACAGTTACTGTAAAACAAATGTAATAATATACAATTACTACAGTAATTTCTACAATTGACACAGGCCCCTACTACAACAATTAAGCGTACGTGTGTTACAGCTAAAAAAAAACTAGTGTACATGTGGCCCTAAACAACAGCTGGGGTCAATTACTGCCTTACTTACCTTTATTGGGCCCCATTTTGTCAGAATTGACTAATCTCCATGATATAGCTGAAAATTATTCACCTCGCATCACCCATGGAAAAAATATTCTTCAATAGTATACTTGGAGCTTTCATTACTCTTCAAAACCATGTCTGTTTTTATCGCAGATATATTTTAAACACAGGTATTCGCCATATAATGGTGACAATTCACCTGTAAAATTAAAATTCTCCAGTCAGTTACAATCTAGAAAACTGAGCAACTAGGCCTGATCAAATATCAGTTTAAATACTTTACTGTATGCCTATGTCTGATTGTCTGTAACGTTACACTTTAGCTAATTTGTTTGTTTACTTTTTCCAGTCCTTCCGACCCTCTGGCAAAGGGCCATTCGGCAAAACCAAACTTGAAACTGCTTCTCAAGGAAATACTGTTAAGGCCTAGGCCCTACATTATTGTACAGTATAAATTTACACCTGTAGGCCTAAGTTGTAACAAAAGCACTGTATTACTATCCTTTAGTGTAGGCTATATACAGTGTTAATTTAGGCTACAGTTCTTTTGTCATAGCCTAGCCTAGCCTAACGTTAGGCCTATTGTGTGCCGCTACGGCTTCCAGCATGTCTTTGCTTGATCCTCAACGAACAAAATAACTGAAAAGTCTAACTTCTCACCCAATCTTCAAAGACCATTTGCAGGGAAGAAAGTTTCACCTTCTGCTTGTCAATTGTATCCATATTTTGAAGAGAATGTTAAATGCATTGTGTAGAATGATTTCGGCAGTCACGGTGCTGCGCTGGTTCAACGTACATATACGTACGTATACGGATAACATAGATGCGCGCGAAGACTATGTACACTGGGATTGTGTAGCCTGTGTGCAGTACTGTTACTGCTAGAGTTTAAAATTGAAATGCTGTGAAAAAAATTGTAACCATGAAAATGATCTTTTTTAATTCTAAATTATAATTTTAAATGTTTTAAAAAATTATATTCAATTTAAAAATTTTTTATAAACTTAAAAAATCTCTTTTAAATTTTTTTGTTATACGAATCAATTGTTTTCCTTTTTTGTACCTTTGCAGTGATCACTTCCTTGAACTTAAAACTACACAGAGGTGTGTAAAATTGACTCAACGTTGTGCAAATGGGCAGTTACACATGTGTTGAGTAGAAATTTTTACCCAACATTTTTTAGAGTGTACCCCTCTTACTATTGCGCTATATGGACTACTTTTGCAATAGTCAAGAATGAATCGTGTGGTGGTGGTGGGGGGGGGGGCAATGACAGACATGTGACCACCAATCCTCCAATCAGGTGTAGAGAAATCAAGAAGGCGTTGTATAAACAAAATTATATAAATCAAAACTGTGTTTTCAATATAAACCTGCGCGTACGGGCCATCCCACATTGCTTACGAAAACCAGAAGCGGTGAAGAGGAAATGTATTGGGTTGTGTTTAATGGGTTCCAACAAGACTATTTAAGCAGTGCGCCGTAATTGGTTGGTGCGGAGCGTACAAAAATGCTGCGCTATACAAACCCTCAAGATGGCCGTTAATAGAATTCCAGAGTGTTCTCAGTAGCACCTGCATTTGACCGATGAAGAATAAGATCAGAACCCACTTCGAAATTTTCTACTTGCTCCCCATTTCTTGGTGTTTTTTTTTTTTTCAAAATTGGTAGCGAGTGACCCTCTCCCTTACATTTTTCGTCATCAGAGGGTAAGTCCCCGATTTAGCCTCCACCGAAGACGACAACTTGAGAACTTTTACTAAAAGTTCAGACGCACCTTTCAACTGGACTGAATTTATAAACGTTTGCGGGATAAAGGACATTACCTCGGGTCAAGATGTTAAACGTCTGTGATTGCAAACTACGAATAATCAAATGAACGATCAGAATATACAGACGTTTGAAAAAGAAAATCGTTTAGAATCTGTTTCGTGCGTATTTTTCTAAATCTTAACTTTAAGTTTGCAGTATAACGCAGCGCTCATAACTCTATTCAGGAGAGAAGATTCTATTTCATTTCTACTAAGCTTACGGGTCGAGTCCTTGGCCCTGTGCCACGTCCTTTAGAGACTTTGGGGACTTTGACAACAACGAAACGACAGCGATTGATGATCATTTCCAGAATCTCAAAATGAGCTACCGGGTCACAAAAGTGTTCATTGACTGGCATAACTGGAATCAACCAGTACTTCATCCTTGGGCTCATATGCAGGGCGATCTACCGCATGAATCACAAGACCAGGTACGATCCTCAATCTTCAGATCGTTATTTAACATTTGAAATTTTTGACACCGATTTCATTCAATGCTAGACCAAAAGCTCCCCTGCTTTCTACAGTTACTTCGTGTTTCACTTCGGAAGGTCTCTTCGTGTTATTAAAATTATTGATCGATATAAAAAGATAAAACATCTACCATGCAATTACCACAAGCTATTTGGCATATGGACCAGAAAAGGGGTAAATAATCCTTAAGATTCGGAAACTGTGTTATATCTTTTAGTTCGTAAGATTGAAATTTTTAAACTAGATCGTAAAAAGTGTTGTTTGAAGGTAGTGCGACATGTCAGCAAAATGACCTGACTTCACTTGGCAGTCAGGGAGTGAATTAGTCTAAGTAGAAAAAAATCCGGAATTATTTCAATATCTTTCACGGTTCTTCAGATATACCTTTTCAAAGTTCGAATATTTCTGAGGTAACTTGCTGCTAATACAAAAAATAAGGATGTGGAATTTTGCGCACTTAACCCTATATTAATTATCTCTTAACTGGGCTGTTCATCACATAGTTTGTGGCCATCACATAGTTTGTGGTTTGGTTATTGATACTGATGATTTTCAAGGACACAATTTAAACTTCAAAATAAACCCTAAGGACAAACTAAATGCTACAACTGTCCTTGAAATGAAGATTGTAAAGACAAAGGGTCAGATTAGCCATGCATGATTTGTCCCACCTATAACATAACAAGATTTGCATATTGAGGCCATTTTTATTCATGATTAAGTGCAAATCAGAAGTTGCCCTGTACACTGGTCAATTTGTGATAAATTTTGATAAATGTTGTTTTTTTTTATTAAATTGTTTATTTTTCATGGTTTTTAATGACTTTTACATCCAATAGCAAATGTTGTTATTTTAATGTTATACAACCTTTACGCGCTTTCTTAGAAGGTAGTGTTTGGCTGTTTGGCGTGGTAGACTTTAAAAGTTTTTGAATCCAGTGAGGTAAATAATAAGACCACTGACTATTGTAGAAATGGATAATTTTCATCCGTGTGTTGTAATTTTGTGTGTTGTGTTGCAGACTAATGTACATCCATCATATACTAAAAAGGTGTCCCTTGTCGCACAACGGGTAAGGCAATGAATGCAATGTATAGTATTACGAAATACAGGCTGAAATCAGCTCATCCGAGGGCGCATCTCTCCGTTTAACAATGTGACGTCATGTGTTTAATAGCTACATCATATTCGGTGTAGGATTTGCGCCTATACCCCCCAGTGTATAAGGTTCCGTAACATCCCTCCATTGTTATTGAAATAAATTACCCTTTTTTCCCTGTTTATTCAGGAAGCAGTTTCCTCGATGTATTTTAAGATAGACTCTCATCATCCTAAGGGGACAGTAGCGTAGGCACGGAGGTACGGGTTAGGACCCCCATGACCCTGCCTTGCAATGCAAAAAACACCTAAAGCAGGGGCTCTTCTCTCTATCCTTAGAATTTTCCCTTATGTCGTGCCCCCGACCCCACTCCCCCTCACCTCTCCCCCTGGCCCTCTTCCCCTTGACCCTCCCCCTTCTCCCCCCCCCCCCACACACACATTCCTGGCTACGCACCTGTAAGGGGAACTTTTGGTTGGAAGGAGGGAAATTCTCCATTGATGGCCGTTTTTCCTGCTAAAATCAAGTCATAGATTTTAAACGATAGGGAGCTCACAACAGAAGGCATGCAAGTCGGCATTGATCGTACACTACCACTTTGTGATCACCTTGATGCCGTAGGTATGTGTTTGTTCAACGAGAAGGCTCAGACAGTTTAAGGGGTGGGAATAGAAGTTTCTTTCAGATGTTAGGCACTTCCGACACGCTGACGTAATTTTGAAGGAATAATAATGAAGCAAGAGATCTCACTACTAGACGTTGGGTAGAACACATATCGAGCGGAAGGTCGCATGCTGTAGAATTCGCAACACTTGTAGAGAAAACTTTTCCGTATCCGATTAATCAGATGTTTGCATTTGTTGGTGTTGTCCTGTTCTTTATCCAAAGAAGGGAGTACTTCTTATTGTGACATCACATGTATAAGGTCCTTTGTGGAAAAGGTAGAGTTATTTGGGTTAAGGAGATGTACCCTTAAACGTTTCTTTTATATTCTTTTATAGTTGGCAGCTGCGACAGTATTGGCGGAAGCTATGACTGCTACGAATAATGTGTCGGAAGGTTATAAGGCACGCTCTGCATTCGACTTATTGTTTAAGTAAAACATTGCTACATGTCAGTATCATTTCAATCGCTAAGAAAAACTGTCTCCGCTCGATGAAAATGAGTTTCCTTTTAAGTTAATCTGGATAATTCATATTCATAATTTCCTTCCTTCCTTCCTTCCTTCCTTCCTTCCTTCCTTCCTTCCTTCCTTCCTTCCTTCCTTCCTTCCTTCCTTCCTTCCTTCCTTCCTTCCTTCCTTCCTTCCTTCCTTCCTTCCTTCCTTCCTTCCTTCCTTCCTTCCTTCCTTCCTTCCTTCCTTCCTTCCTTCCTTCCTTCCTTCCTTCCTTCCTTCCTTCCTTCCTTCCTTCCTTCCTTCCTTCCTTCCTTCCTTCCTTCCTTCCTTCCTTCCTTCCTTCCTTCCTTCCTTCCTTCCTTCCTTCCTTCCTTCCTTCTTCCTTCCTTCCTTCCTTCCTTCCTTCCTTCCTTCCTTCCTTCCTTCCTTCCTTCCTTCCTTCCTTCCTTCCTTCCTTCCTTCCTTCCTTCCTTCCTTCCTTCCTTCCTTCCTTCCTTCCTTCCTTCCTTCCTTCCTTCCTTCCTTCCTTCCTTCCTTCCTTCCTTCCTTCCTTCCTTCCTTCCTTCCTTCCTTCCTTCCTTCCTTCCTTCCTTCCTTCCTTCCTTCCTTCCTTCCTTCCTTCCTTCCTTCCTTCCTTCCTTCCTTCACCACATTTGGATGTTTCGTGTGTAGATAGAAGACAGTTATAATACTAATTGTTCTCAATAACAACACCCAATCTATCCTTTTGCGAAAAACGCTTGAAGTTCACACAGTGCCATAGTCTATGAGCTTGTCCACATAAAACACAAGGTAACTCTGGGCGAGCATATGGAGAAGACTTGTGAGCGACATGATCTTTGTTATCTTGACCAGCAACTTGCTGAGTAGACATTGCGAATGTAGCTTAAGTTGACTTTGACTTATCATAACTTTTGTCTATCTTACACATTCCATAGACAGGATCATCTACTTCTGCCGCGAGGTCAGACAGCAAGGTGACAAGCCTCTTGTAATCGGGATAATTGCCACTAGATTTGTTGGTCTTCAAAGCTAACTTTTTCCTCCTATCCCCGAAGCTTGTATTCAAACGGCCCACGATATCAAGAATGGCGCTTTGAGAATTCAACTCATGTAACTTTCCTGGGTTAGAAAAAACCAATAGAGCATTGCTCGCTTGATCAGCCAAACTTTGTATATCCACAGATAACCTTACTTGTTTGTACTGGCGTAACTAAAAAAAAAAAAAAAATATGTTCGGTTACAAGATGAGGATTCCCAAATCTGGTTTCAAGATTAGATCTGGCTTGCTGGAAACCCTTATTACCACCAATCAATAAACAACCCCTTGTGGCATCTTTTGCCAAACCGGCAGTATATTGCATAAACCTGGTTAGTTTCAAGTTACCTTCCTCACTCACGCTGTCCACATTCGAATCAAACGATTTCATAAACTGATGGTATTTGATCCGATCACCTTTAAAAATTTCCAACTCAACTTTAGGCATACTTAAAGCAGCGATGAGGTCTTTGCTGAACCCACATTGGGCCTTTCTTCTTGTTTAGCCTTAGTCGACCGAACACTAACCAGTTCCAAAATCTTAATGTTATTATCTTGTTCCTTATAAAAATACTCATCACTTGTTTCAATGTCTTCTTCAGATCCAAGAGTGTCATGATATGCTTTCCACTTACTTTTAAAATCTTTAAATAGCTCTTTCAGTTTGTTCACTTCATCAGCATAAGACTCAGAATATCACCATCAGCGAGACTTTGGCGAATGAAAGTCATTTGTATAGTTAATGCACGCTTTGCGTTTGTCCTTTCTTGCTTAGCCATGGTTGCAGCTAGTGAGATTGGTCACAACGGAATCGAACCCCTTTCAAACCCGCCTAATATTGGACAGTTTGGTAACAGGTTTATACCGCAATACAGAATATCACAACACCAAACGATTTCCCCCAAAAAATTTTCACTATGATGTGCGGCCAGGAAAGATACGAAAAACAAAAGAATTTGTGAAGCGGAGACTATCTATTTGCACTCCATTCGGGGAATCGGTGAACTACAAAGAGAAAAAAAAAAAAAGGAAATAAAGTAACAAGATCCACTAACGGGCTTTACAAAGCTATGTAGGCTTATTCTCCAAACAATATTATAGCAGTTCAAATTAAGTAATACCTAAACAAACAGATCTAAGTTATTATTAAACCCCCAAAACATTAAACAAATCGAAGAACACTTACAAATTGTTTACATCTCCACAAGCAAGTAGGCCAACACATCTTACACATACAGTACACAAAAAACACAAGTTCGGGGATAACAGCGGCAGACAGGATTATTCAGAAAGAACACGCGGGAACAAACTAATTCAGACAGCTCAGTGTACAGGATTGACCCTCTAAGTAAAGAACATATTCTAGACAGGTTCAACAGGTGGAATTTACCCGTAGCCATAAATACAATTGATCCTGAATGCTTGCTCCATAGTTCGGATAGACTAATCATGAATAAAATTGAATAGGAGGGAACAATTGATAGACGTAGCTTATCCCCCCTTATTTAGAAGCGCCCTCATTCATGGTTGAAGGAGTTTTGCAGGCCAAGCCATAAAATACATTCCTGAAAGCAAATAATTCCCGCCATGTAGAGACAACCCTTTATCTCCAGGGAGATAACATGAATATTCAATATATTACACGAGCTATTTTCCGAAGTGCAGTAAGTGTAGGCCCTATACGGTTATGGTGGTATTGGCTCATGGAATTTGGAATACTACGTACCTAGCTCATATAAGGCCTAGATGTAGATAGCGAATTCCTAATAGGCGGTTCTTCATGCTTTTCGATTCAAAATGCGAGACTATGTTGGTTGAAAACCAACCGAGTAGGCCTACACATTGCATTTCGTTACTAAGAAAAATGTAAAATTAACTTACGTGTCAGTTCCTTTTGAAAAGAAAAGAAAACGTGGTGCTTGGGGTATTTAGATGTGGTCTTCCCCAACATTATTACATTAGCAGTTTTATGGTGTATTGTATGTAGAATATGGTTTTTATGTCATGATGAGCTTGGGTGACGTGGCAAGAGATTCTACACCCTAACTGGATTTTAAAGTTAGTCACCTCCAACACCTCATTACACTTTTTTTTCAAATTGATGATATCTAAACTTGTGATGAAATACTGCAAACAAAAGTTGTGGCAACATATCTTTCACTGCATGCACAATATCTGTATAGTAACTCAACTCCACTCGTGTAGTTGTGGCTCACTGGCTTGTTTTCCGTACTCCAGTGGTTATGTTGTGCATCAAGCACAATGGAAGTACGTTTCGTCTACAAAGTTTTTGGTATGACCTAAAGGGAGTCGCAGTCCCAACTGCAAGTCTGCTAACAACTTTCTTCTGAATCCACGCAATAGTGGTACCGCGTTTCTCTATGTTGAAGCTTGACTAGGCTATAAACATACCGAATAATTATTTTACACATGGATTATTTTAAAATGTCACTTCAAATTGCATAAATTAACAACTTATATACAGTAGTTGTGAGAGTAATAAAAGACCATCGTTTTACCGAAAATTTCGTTTCTTGGTCTTTTTTTTTAGTCTTTTAGGAACCAACGGGTTTAAACTAAAGGTAAAAGTATTAGAAAGTTATCAGAAAATGGACGACATTAATTCTTATGTCTTATATGGAGAATTAATTTGCTCTAAAAACTATGTATTTGAAATGAAATTTTTGTTTACCTCAGTCCTCCCTTTGGTTGTTTTAATATTAACTTTTTTTTCTGAGACAATACAGATTACGAAGCTCTGGTTAGGACATGGTATTCATTACGCACATGAGTAATTATAAGTTTACAGTAATACAACGCAAGTATATCTCCGTAGAGCTTTTCAGAAGAAATTTAGAAAGACGGCATAATTTAATAAATTATTTTGAGTAACTACGGAAAACTCGTTGATACAGGATTTTTGGCAAACAGTTAAGCTAATTCCAGATTTACATTGTTAGTGTTTGGGAAATTGTTGTGAATAACACTAAACACATTAAATATAATATCAGGACCATGTGAACATTTTTTACACCTGTCTGTCAGTTCATAATTGTGGAAAAACCGTTGCGTATCCAGCCTAAAAACATGTCTGATATGGGTGTGTTAATTAATTTTGTGGGGTTTTACCTCTTATTGCCCCAACATTCTCTACTCCATTGATTTTAATGAGCATGTGGCACAATGGCGTTGGATTCCATTTCTTGAATCTTCAGTGTTGACCGGTGTTTTAATCGAGTCAATTGATGTCGAGTCCCGAGTCACCTCGAGTCACAAGACGTCAAGTTTCGAGTCACTACGAATCTTTAGCAATTCTAGTCGAGGCGAGTCATGTCGAGTCTTCCCTCAGCTCGATTCGAGTCACTTCGAGTCTTTCAAAAGCTTGGAGTAGTCTTGTGACTAGAGTCACCTCTGTCAGAATGTGTTTATTATCTTTGAGTCACTCCAAGTCACATGATACCTTTTATGTTAAGTTAGCCTTGAGTCCATGGTGTGATAGGTTAATCTTTTGTAATTGCAACCTTTTTCTAAGTGACTGCAAACTGTTGTTGGAAGAGGTGGGCATAGGCGTACGGTGGTAATTTTCTATGAAGGGGCAAGAGCATGTTTGCCCAAATAATGCCACCGTTTATCATATTTTGCCCATGTTTTGCCTGAAAGGACCAACTTCTTTCACCCGAATTCGGTTTGCGAGTTTCCCCAGCAATCCCGCCTCTCGTACGGGGGCGGGGGGGGGGGGTTAAGAAACTGACTGATGTCCACACTTGTACTTTCAAGTGAAACTTGTCTTCACAACCCTAAATGTGAAGATTGGAATACACACATTATCTATAAATTAGTACTTTATTAATCTCTACACATTGAGCAGTGACATAATTCATCTAATAATATGTTACTTATACAAGAACACTCAGGTATAACCAAATATAATCAAACTCCTACACTACACTATCAAGTCTTCATTGAGTCTCAAGCCGTACATGTACAACACAAACTAGGCAGTATGCTTCCGCACATAACCTCACCATATATACCTACGATACAACCTGATAATCAATCTTGCTGCGAACATATAAGCACTATTGCTACCAGTTACACGACACTAATTCCCCAATGTTACGTTAACAACTGATAGTTAATAGGCCTTAACTGTGGTTCATCAGCTGCCACAGGTGTTCCCGTAAACAATTTTTGTTAATCTAAATCCTCGACACCAATAACAGATATTATCAACTGACTAGGTCTACATGGAAATGAAATTCTGCTGGTCACACCTTCAGCTACGTCAAGTCAAAATACCACATACTAATACAGAGGGGAGGGAAATATGGGTTCTTTATATGCAGCCCAGTACATTTACAAAGGCGTTAGCCAATGAGGCCTAGGGAAAACTTTATGTTTACACTGGCACTGTATCAGTAATACACTCAGGGCACTAAAGCTTAGATAAGTTTCTGGTACGAGTTACCCCATGAAATTGACGGCGCTACACATGTTAAGCAGAGCTGTATGTTAGGTTCCCCTATGTACATATAGGAGCGCATATGGATAAAGCAGTAATACACGGCCGTTGGTTTGCGTCCGATGATGAAAACAAAGTATGGTTTCTGTTTTATTTTTATAGGGTGTGACTCGAGTCATTGTGGATAAAGACTCGAGTCAAGTCGGGTAATTCACTATTGTGACTCGGGTCATGGTCCAGTCTTTCAAAATTTATTTTATTGTGACTCGAGTCACGTCGAGTCTTTGGCAAGTGGTGACTCGAGTCGAGTCGAGTCCCGTGAGTTTGGCACTCGAGTCAGACTCGAGTCACTGAAATCGTGACCCGAGTCAGACTCGAGTCACATCTATCTTTGACTCGAGTCTTTACAACACTGGTTTTGACACTATCAGTATTCAAAGGCCACACCACGGTTGCAGTTTTCATATGGGAAGGGCTATTTACTAATTAGGAAACCGAAAACGTTCTAAAATATTTGCAATCGCCTGCAAATGTAACGATTAAAAGTGCCATTTGTACAGAAAGAAAGTGCTTTCAAAAGCAAATTAAGGACCCAAACAATATGCTACTCTTATTGCATTTTTCAGTTCTTGATACTTAAAGAGCCAACTTGTATTTGAAATGGCATTGATTTAAAACATTGTGATGTATACAGTATTAATTAAGAGTACCCTGGCATGTGCATGCATGTTAATCCGGCTTCGTTGAATTTATGGGACAGTATTTCTGTAAATTACTTGACTACTAGTTAGTTACATTGTTGAAAATGACCCACATATCTGTACATTTACAGATCAAAAGTAAATAGATAAATAAAGATTTAAGTAAAGTTCTGTAATTAAGTTTTCAGAATTTTTCTGTAATCTGTATTTATTTCGTTATTATTGGTTCTGTAATTCTACCGTAATTTTTGAGAGTATAGCCTTTAGTTTTAAGCCGGGTCCTTTTTCTCGGACAAACAAAATAAATAATATCTGCGTCGATGAAATTCTAGGAACTTTATTAGATGCCATTAATTGAAGTTAAATAATTTTCTTGAGAATGCCCTTCCCCATTAGATTGTGGGTCCGGTGACGATTTAAAACTTGATACGGTTGTACAGTTTGTTAATTGCGCAGATACTACCGTTATCGTCTGGTAAACTGTGTTATCTGCGTGGCCCCATGGGAAAGGTCAGACACTAAGAAATCAGTGCCGTTGTCATGCTGTATCCCGTGTGGGTTGGAAACTGCAAAATATTCACTTGTAAGAGACCAATAAGTGGGGAAGGAATTGAAAGTGTAAGCACAGTATTTGAAAGCAAACGTGCATTGATTTGAACAGATTTCAGCTGCGTCCTTTTACCCAAGCTGATAATATTAAATACATTCGTGTCAGTCAAAATCAGGAAGATAAAACAATCTTCAGAAGGACGGAACGCTAGTCCAGAAGGACGGAACGCTATTTAATTCCCCTTTGGAATTAAATTACCAAATTTTAAGTTAAAAGACACATGAGATATAACGAGTGTAATATGTTCACCAGTGTTTTTTATTTTTTTTGCATTCATTGTTTAGCCAGAAAACGACTTGTTACAAGCTACATCTGTCGTTTGTATGTGATGAATAACAATAGATTTAACTATGCTGATGCTCAGATTATTAATGAGAGTGTTACCAACCCAATTTACGTAACAAGGTTTTTTCTCCTACCAATCTATCGCACAGATGTTGGATACATTACAAAATTTCAACAATACTTAAAAACAGCATGTTGTGAAAACAGCAGTGGAAGAAAGGTCTGGAGTACGTTTTAGATTCCAAAATCTTATGCTGCAGATTCCACAGATTACGGAGAAATCCCAAAATGAATCATTTAACTATATTCTCCATCTCAACACCTTTCAGTAAATTTTACATAAAATAGTAATTAGTTGACTAGTAGTATAACATGAATGCCACTTATATATATTTAATCAATGTGAGGTCTTAAAATGATGTCTGTGCAGATTTAAATTATTAGGATATTTTTTTTCAATAAGTCACCAGCTCTTAACCATGGCTTTAATAAAATCAAACATGATTCTGGCAATCTCAAGCATATCTACTGCGTGAGAACCAGACGTCGCTTGTACCGATATAATATGGTTTTGGCTCTTATCAGAGAGGACGTATTTTCATTTCTGTATATTTAATCCCGCAATCGTTTCCAGAGAGACCGTGCCAAAATATCGTTTTTCCCGAGCTTCCGTTTTCTTTCCCGTTCAAGTTGGAAAATGCGCAACTGTAGTGACAATTACACCCACTTTTGTGGTATCGGTCGCATGCTTGAGTATAAATATAATACCTATATCTGTACCACCATCCTCCTTCATGTAGTCGAGCACAGTGTCCATGGTCACTGCAGGCATAATGATCATAACGACAATAATACCTATGATTATCGTTGTCTCGACCAAGTGTACTGAACGGTTGGTTGAGGTGGTGCCTCATGGCGTCGTATCCTGTAAAGAACAACGCGAAATCATAAAGTAACTAACAGATTAATGAAGAGTGGATTGTTTCAAATTCTTATCAAATTTGGCCAAATGGTTTTAGTTATTTATTTATTACATTTGCAAGAATGGCAAGCCAAGCTGTATTGATGCACTCGTTTGAATTTTCCCATTGAATCATAAATAGGGATTCAACTTGTTTTTCTTACATCTTAACATAAGAATGAAATCACTCTAGGCCTATCCATGGATTTTTTTTACAGTGAGACATTGAGAAAGTTTCACTCGAATGAACCTTTGGCCCATGTGGATTGGTATAACACTGTTTGTGAGGGTCATATTTCAGCACGGTACAAAGTAAGATGTCCACATTATCAATTGTTTTAGTTGTATATAATACGGTTCAATTTTAAAAAGAAAGTGGGATGCTACTACTACTGTGGATGTGTCTAACTTTACGTTGCAATCAAAGTTATTTTATCACAGCAGGTAACAATTGATACCCCTTGAATTTATATCTTTTAGCAAGGCTGCAATCAACAAGACAAAACACTATAGCTGTTGTAGCAATATTGGCCACCCACATTGGGTGTTTTCCTCTATTTTGGTGTTCTACCGTATTTGTGCGTGAATAAATTAGGGAAGACTTTGTGTTCCCGAATAAGCGACAATGAATAAAACAAGACAAACTGCTTTTTTTGAAAGCAGTGTATTTAATTTAATCAATCATTTCAGAAAACTGATCATCATCCAACCATCGTCCAACTTTATTACCATGACTCTTGTTTAACCTAGATCTATCACTGTTCAATTTTAAACATAGCCATTTTATAAGAATCACCAGGAGCCTTTTTTGTTCTATCTTAGAAAACATCATATCAAATGTGATGTTTTCTAAGATAGAACAAAAAAGGCTCCTGGTTTCAACGTTTAAGCCGCAATGAAGAGCAAGTATAGGAATATTTAAATTCAGATTATGGAACGCGGGAAATTTTGTGAGCATCTTAATAAATCTAATGATAAATTGGACAGGTTTCTGATGACTGCAGCGAGATAATTGTGTACTTTTACTATGCTCTTAATTGTTTATGCACCTAACTAAATGAAGGCATCTTAAACTGGAGGTCTTTCACGAAAAGACATACTAGTTGTAACAGGGATATAACGATGATAAAACGACATCATACCTATGCTCATAAGTATATCACCTCGTCACAACGTTTTCTTGTTTTTGTCTTTGCTTATGGTTTTTTTTTCTCTCTTTCTTTTGGCAGAACAAACAGTATTTTAAATCAGTGTTATTGTAAATTCCCCAATGAATGTCAAACAGTACCGAAGAAACCAGATTTTCCCATATGAGAATCGCCGTATAATGGCATTCCACATTTAGGTAATATTGCGTTGCATTTAAGCATGAATAAAATGGAATCGAGAAAAATTGCTGCCATGTCTTTATCTAAGAATAATACAAACCTGCAGTTCCACTGAACGGTCCAAGCACTGTCATTCGATATTTGTTTCCTTCGTTTTCGATGCGAAAGCCGTCATATTGCGCTCTATAGTGCCTGTTTCCAGAGTCAATCATATCGATACGAAGTTGATAATTCCTTTGACTTGTGAGATAGTGAATTTTGTCATTACCAAGCCAAAAGTCCTCATCTAAAATTCCAAAACCTTCTTTGTAAGAATTCCATGAAACCTTAAAGCTACGCGAAGACCCTGGTTTGCGTCTTTGGAAAACCTGAGAAAAGGGAAATATGTTAACTTAAGGTACAAATAGTAAGACTTTCGTCTACGTCCGGCCAGAACACTTTAATAGAGACTCTCGTCCAAAGGCAGCTGCATTCAGTCAGTGTCATAATCACTTTGTTCCCCATGCATAATTGTAATAAAATATCATGCAGCATAGGCCACCATAAATATACATAGTACCTAATACAAATAAAACATAACATGTTATGCAAACAAGTTCAAGATATTATTAGGTGGAAATATTATGAACTCATGTCACGTCGTTTACAAAATATTATTTTGTTTTAAATGAAACATAAATTCAACATATTCAAATATATGAAACCCCATTAATGAAAGAGACATTTAACGACTGTGAACTTTCGAAAAGACCGGCTTATGAAGTTTTATAAATCAGTGGTACAAGTAATGAATTCAAGATCTACAACCGAATTAGTTGTAGGTAAGTATATCATTGAGTACTATTATCGAATATTAAGTGACATTTATCACAATTATACACACCGTCCATCGACCCTCAGACATATTACAGTAGACCTGGAACTCGCTCCTGTTGGTAGGTAAGATAATATATAGACCACTTCCGCTATAACCTTCAACTGAAGGAACTTCATCGCAGTCTCTAGGACGTCTACATCTTGACCCATCAGCTAAAAAACCTGGGTTACAACTGCATTGTAGTCCGTTACCTACGAAACCTGTATTGCAATCACATCGTCCTCCATCGTTAGTCCTTGAACACCTTGCTCTAGAATCACAGCTGTAATTACTGCAAGACAAACTGTCTCCACTACATGAACACCGCTCTGAACACTGGTAGTTTATAAACGATTCTCCAACCTATGCTTCCATCGAAAAAAAGGTGAAATGAATTCCTTAACATGTGAATAGATATTACGTGAAATGTAATATACCGTTTCCCTTTTATTTGCCGAGAAGCAAATTATTTAACAAAAGCACATTGATTTAGCTCAAACCGGTCACTGAGCGAGAAATTTTTTCACCTCCCACGAAGGATTTAGAAGTAGATGACCTCAGTCTCTAATTCCATTGGACTCTCCCATCTAGGCTTTCATTGCCGAGAAAACGAAATATTGACAAATGTTTGAAAATAAAATGTCATGACTAGTTTCGTTAAAGGTAAGTACTTCACAGCTTCTCTCTGTGCGTAAGAAAGTGATAAAGCAGATCACGCTTAATTGATAATTGTCTAAAAGTTATTCATTCGACTAAAATATTATAAATTCTTCCCCCAGTGACAAGTCAGGAACACTTACCGGGATAACTTTGCCAGCTGTTGCGGAGTAGCAAATGCACTCTGTAGGAAGAACACATTCATTATCTCTCAAAAAGAATCCATCCGGACAGACACACCTACTCCGAACTTGGCAGTTCGTCTCACAGACCGTTGGGGCCTCACAAGTTCTTTCACACTTACAATTTGTGAATATCATGTTGGTTTGGCAAGTTATAAAATCTCCTAAAGGGAAGTTAGAGAACAAATAATTATACATTAATGCGTTTTGTCCCTGATATAAACTATGGTGAAACCCCTTTCTTCTTTTACACATAACTGTTTTGGCAAATAATGTTCACGTTCTTAATTTAGAAACGTTCGCTCGTTATTATAGTGACAAAATAGGAGTCAATCTTTTACCCTTCCCGCTGCTTGAAAGACAGGCAAAATAGAAATGAAACGTACCAATGTTTCCAAACGCATTGCCTAAATTTGTCAGTTTAAAGTTGTCCCATTCATCACTGACCCGGAAATAACTGTACTCCACAAATCCTGTTGATCCGTTAGAAGTGGTTACATCTACACGAAGTTCATATCTTTTCTGGTTTGTTAGAAAAGCAAGTCTCTTATTGCCAATCCAAAACTCGCTCCCTAAAAAGCCAAAACCATTTATGTACTCAGTCCACCTTCTGGTGAAAGCTAAAGAGCCATCAATGCGTCGCATTATAACCTGCAGATGGAATCAAATTAAGTGAATATCGGTATAGAATGGGATTATTGTGAATGAGATCATTTCTTGGAAGTAAAAGATTTATTTTCATTCCCTTCCTAAACAAGAAACCAATTTTTCAATGGAAATTGGTTTGGTACTACATTTCGGATACATTTTTGCCAGTAACAAAATTTGCAGATCAATTATACTTACACAACAAATATGTCGTTTTCCTGAAAATTTGTAAAGTAGATTAACCTTTAAAAGACAATACTAACATACAAAATATCAGTCCCAAGAGGAAAATGAAAAGAAGATCATTTGGAATTTTACTTACAGGATATAATATTGCCAAAATCATTGTCTATATTGCGACAAACGATTTGTAAATAATTACTTAACACCAAAATGGAACCTTTACTAAATCAATAGGTTGGAAACTGGGTCGTAAAACTCTATCTAACTAACTTGCTTTACACCATTCACAGACTGTTAAACTGACTTGGTTACTTTATACATGTGTTTTTACCTCCAATAGACATTTTTTACTTATGAAAATAATATCTTCCGCCTGGTACATTATTTTTAAAAGACCATGTTGAAATATTGTGACATATCGGAACTTGAAAAGCAGTTTGTGGTTACGATCGCGAAAATCGTAACAACAAACAAACTTTGGAACTTCATCAGTACCTCTATAGTGTTAGATATTTTCTATTTTGACACATTGATCTAAGACAGATTTGAGAAAGATCTACTACGTCTGTAAGGTAATCAATGTAGCCTACTTAGAAACTATTAATTCTTCTTCATATATCGAAATTGGATTAAGGAAGGGTTTTGTTTTTGCTCTTTCATTTTGTCTATTTGACAAGCACAATTTGTTGACGTCGCATGCAAAATCTCGTAAAATACATCTAAGTATTAAAGAAAAATCGCTTAACAAAGGCCATAGGAATCTTACCAAACTGCCCCCTGTTGAGGAATTCAACTACGTACACATATACACGGACTGGTATAGTTGATCCAATTTGTTTTTATTTTTCTATTTTTTTTTTTTTTTTTTTTGATAACGAGAACTGTAATAGCCCGACACCCACGACGCGGGTGTCGCTAGTGGTGGCTTAGAGGACTAAACAGACCTGCATGAGAGGGTGATTCCACAAATCACACAGTCGTACAGTCTAAAATCTATTCAAAAATAAAGTTTCACAGGTGAATAGTTATTGCCGTCTTTTGCGTACTTTTTCCTGCTATTTGATCTGAATGGATCCTAAATTCATCAATTAAATTTAGCTCAATGCATTTTTTGAACAAAAGTTTGTAATCTGTATTTTAATATACTCGGTACAGGCAGCCTTGAGAAGTCCATAAAATAAGTTGTCAATGAAAGACAAATCCCCCAATTTGTTGTCAGATTTTTATAACTTATTTCCTACTCTGATGACTGTCATTTATCGTCATGAGCCAACCAGTTTGGCTGTATAATTGTGCAGTAACCATCAAAATGCTGCAAAGCTTCATTTTTGCCTCTAAATATTTTTGGAAATCTCGCTTTTCGGAATTGACCTTGCCTACATACTATAAACAATCGACTAGACAGCAAACGTGAAACCACTTATGACTGTGCAGTGTGTGCTTTTAATGTGAGTCGTTTGGTGAAAATTGTATGGGCACATATTCTACGAACACTAAATTTTTCGAAACCGAGTCATGGTATCACAATTACATTGTTTTACTTACTGAAGCCATTAGTTTCACAAGATCAAACTAAGGAAACTGTCCAAATAGACACACACCACGTTCAGGCACGATCTAAACAAAAGTGACCAACCAAAAATTTTCCTCCCAGTCTACTAAGTTCCATGTACATAATGAGCTGAATGGTGGAAAAAAATCAGTTGGTGAGTACATCAAACGAAATAAATGTTGTATAAAATTAAAAACGTTTGTGTGCGTATTTAGGGTACTTGTCGTCATGTGAAGAACAGTTCAATGAGAAGAAACAAGTGATAAAAAATCCAGTCAGTAACAAAACGTTTAAAATTATTCACGTACTGAGGAACGTTGCCAAGATGTACTTACGGGACTTACAATGTTTTTCTTCTACTTACCGTCCAACCTCCAGTGTGAAAACTATTGTTGCAAAAGACTTCAAATGGGAAAGAATATCCATCTGGTTTAATTAAGAAGACTCCACTTGAATCCCTGCGTACGCTTGGGCATTGATCAAGGGCCTCTTTGCAGTCTCGTGGATAAGAGGGAAATTGGTAGAAGAAAAACGCTAGGCCAGATACAAAAATACATCAAATGATTCCAACACGAATTTATCCATGATTTCGTAAATTAAACGAAAGAAAATCGGCTGATAAATTTTCAAACGACATCGAACAGAGAATATATATTTATGTTGAAGTAGGCGTACTGGATTCCTAATAAAATGAAAAAAAAAAGATGGTAACATCTCCCTCGTTACCCTCTCTCTTTTTTATTTTATATAAATATATATATATATATATATATATATATATATATATATATATATATATATATATATATATATATATATATATATATATATATATATATATATATATATATATATATAAATATATATATATATATATATATTTGTTTTCTTTTAGATAGTATACGAACGTAGGCACTGAATACTTTGGTCGAAACAATAATATGTACAAAAGGTGAAAAGGTGCGTCCAGACGTACAGATAAGATCTCATGTACAGTAGCTACGTAACATGACAAAAACATCCCAATGGAAAATAGGACTTTGAACGACTTTAGAAGATTTTGGACGTGAAATGTATCACTGGTTTCAATCTCTCATTCTCTTTTAAGGGATTTGATTGGAAAACTGTTTGCTTTCGGAAGAGTTTTCAATGTTAAGAAGAAGGGGCAACATTTCATCTAGCCAACATTTGTCCAGAAATGGAAAAAGCGTCTAATTTCCCAAATCTCTCAAAAACTTCCCATTTGATGGGCCATTTGCATTAATGACTGTAACGGACAATATCAAAATTCCTTTAATATTTACCTGCTGTTGATCTTATTTAAACATTTACATGTAAATCAAAAAATCGTTTCCAATTAATAACAGTTTCTTTAGCACATGCCATGAAATAATAACACCAGCCAGTTACTGCCGCACAAACTGTAACGATTTAATTTGGTTAGGTGATCAATTTGTCAATTTATAGCTTTTACAATTTCATGAAACACTCCTAGGTTTGTTCTCAAACTTTGTAATTAATTAGATATGTGCTTAATCTTAAACTTGGAAATTGTTTAAGAAGTAACAACTTTTAAGAAACTCACTATTAACTTCTGTGGCTCTTGTTTAATTGCCATTACATTCCTTTATTTGGAGAAAGAAGATGAGCATGAAAATATGAATTTTCTTGAAAACACTTATTACCACTCCTAACACTTAAGTCTGGGTTCAACATGCATCTTTACATTCTCTTTGTTAGGTACTTACGAGGAAGCAAATTTGTTATTAACATTTAAGGACATTAGACAACTATATTGTAAAAATAAATGCATCAGCTATCGCTATGACCCTAATCCCTAACCCTAACAAAGAATGCAATAAATACCATACAATGGCAACAGCCGAGAAACACCTTATTAAACATTGCGCATCTACCGCGAATCGGGTTGCTTTTAAAAAGTGTGATAATACTGCTGACGTAATAAACGAGTATTAAAGGAGGCGAAATTCATATTATTTTTTAAAGTACCGAGTGTGCTAACTTACTTAAAGTTCTTCGCGTTTGTTCTCCTTTTCATGTTTAGATTTCTTTTTTTTTTGGGGGGGGGGGTGGGTTTGTATGCAATTAAATGTTAAACAAATCGTACTTTAGTCTAATCGATAATACGTTCATAGGCATTGTATAAATGAGCATTTTACTCTTCTTAGGTAAGAGGAACATGTTATCTGGGTGTCTGAAAGATAAAGAAAATGACTCTATTTTTTGTCAGTTTTGTGTTTTCGGAAAACTACTAGGACTACATAGTTTCAAAAACTGAGAAAATAGACACGTCCAAGATGCACTGATGAATCATTTAATAAGTCTTTCTTCGTGGAGGGAAAACAATTTTCACTCGATATTTTAGAATAAAAAGGTCAGGATTTAGTTTAAGACCTAAAAACACTTGTCAAATTATATGTCTCAAGCAGCTCATCAAAACGTTTTTCAGACCTGTTCGTCATCATGTTTTTGCCTAGTATATTATGCAAAACAACGAGATCTTTAAATGTTTCTTATGAAGACAATTTGACAATGCAATGGCGTGAATAGATAGTCTATTCTTTATTCTTTCTCATTAGAATTTTTGTTTTTTACCTTCTTTTGCAAAACGGTAAAGGAGGAAGGTAGTAGAGTTTGAATTAAAAATTTTCTTTGTACGTTTAACGGGGGCTAAATATGAAATTGCCTCAATCGTAACTGTAAAAAAAAAAGAAAACTGTCTAGATATAGAGCACCTACCATAGTCTAATAACCATTTAAAATACAGTGAACGTTTTCGGAAGTAAGTCCTTTCAACTTATGAACGTTTCTGTAAGACTAGCATAAAAGTGTGAATTTTGGTGACAAAGGCAAGCAGATAGTGGACATTTTAGTAAAGACAATTATTAGATCAGAACCGGTCGTATAAGGAATACAGAGACCTTAAATTCAATCACTAACTTTAGTAAATTAAATGTCATGGGTAAGCCTTTAAAAGAATATTAAAAACAGTCGTTAAAACCCAAACTACAATTTTACCAGGGGTTTATCAAAATTGTAAATTGCTAGTCCAGATCGTATTACAAAGTATGCATTGAGGATGCTCTGATTTCATACAAAGCACCAATGATAGAGTCACTGCCATGGTGACAGTATATTGTCTAGTTAAGAATGGCTATCGTGAGTCTGTAGGACAGACTAAAACTATGAATAGTTTAAAGAATTATACATGCACAGTAGTAATAAATAACCTGACATTGGTATGGCAGAGGCATGGTTACTAATTTTTAAGGTCGAACTATGTCATTGTAAAAAAAAAAGCATTTGGTCTGACAGAACCAAAACTGAAAATGGACAATTGACAATATTGACATCACCGATTTATTTTCATTAAAGATGGTAGTCATGATACATGTTCTGGCAACTTTAGGAAATTTATATGTTTTGAATCACTTAAGATATAGTGATAGGTTAATAAAACGTGTGATCCTTTATTCTTCATTAAACGGTTTTGCTTATGATTGCGTTATTCCACTTTATAACAGATGAACTTGTTTTGCGCTGCATATTTCTCTATTAATATTTTTAAAGTAAAAGTAGAACACTTGCGTTTTCCACGTTGAAGGGTAGTGAAGGGGTCTTTTTCATGAAAATAATTAATAGCTTAATTTAATATTTTAATATTTAATTGTGAAGACCATTGGACAAACCACAACGTGAAGCAACCAACAAAGGACTTTACTCTGGAAATGTTTCATATAAAAGGGGACACCAGAAAACTTTGATCTAACGATGCCATGATCCCTTAATAGATACCCTTCATTTGACATTACAATGAGTTGAGAATGTGCTGCTCTATCCTTCCAAGGGAGAGGGTTGATTCATTGACATACTGCATTTACTGTTGATTTACTGTTGTTTTAATGTTGTTGAAATATCTCAAAGAATATCTAATGCTAGTTTGAATAATTGCCATCATATTCAACTCACAAAACAAATGCTTGCGAAAGTTACGTTTTCCAGTCACCAAATCAGTTTCCCTAATATTTACAATGCCAATTTCACTAATAATTTGAAAAAAAAAGACATTCATTGAGAGTTATAAATTACCTCAACTTCGCCAGAAATTAATAATAACATACTTAAAGGTATAGTGACATGCCAGGGGCTTTCATAACAGTTATGGAGTAAGATTTCACAAAGGAAATTCGTTGGAACTATGTTAGTAAGTTTTAACGTTTCCGACATATACCCCTCCAAAATTGGAGTGTTGCTGAAAAAAACTTGCTGAATATGCCAAAATAATGATGCGGGGTTTCGCATAATATTGAGTTTCTTTTTGTAAACCCTGTAGTAGTTATCATCAAACACCTGACCAGGTAGCGTCAATTTGTGTACACAATTTTAAAAATATTAAATTAAAATGAAGTACTAATATTACAGATGTCTTTTTTTTTTTTAGGTTTTTAAGTAAATTGGCCGTGTATGACCTTCTCCCTCTCGATATTACAATATTAGCGTGTTTATGTTTAATTTCAAATCAACAAACTATAATCAATATGTCCCATATTTTGTTTCTGGGGATTTTAGATGCTTTTTGCACATCGAAAACCCACGTTTGTCATTTTTATGTCACCAGCCCTATAGAACAACAGCCACAGTCGATAACTACCTACGTTAGGTTTTTTTTTTTTTTTTAAATCCCTCTTCATCTTTGTCAATTTGATGCAATTCACACATTTTCTACATTCATTTGGTTATATGTGTCTTGCACGTTCGCTGAATTTTCCGTAGGCATTACTTAGAAGGTACACTATATCTAGCCAAATTCCACACGTGTACGTTTACGACTGTTTGTCAGTGTCGTACTAAATGCGGTTTTCTTTCAATGCATGTTTACATCATACTTTTAAAGTAATAAAACTTCAAATCTATATAACAGGTTAGGATTTGAATTTCTCCTCTTGTAGAATGATCAGTTTTATAACACAGACGTGGGGAGGATTGAACACAGCAGAAATTAAAATGTACATGTTTCACAAAAGTAAAAAAATGGAAGATAATTGACTTACCATAAAAACTATTTTAAACTTCATTTAAGCCGCTCACTTGTTATTTTATTTATTTCGTTTTGAAGTTCATGCTAATGCGAGACTTCATTTGCTGGCCGTTTTAAAATTGGAAGATTAACAAGAGTAAAAATTTACTTAGTGCCTATGCCATTTCAAAGTTGTACATCGAACAGTTATACCCTATTTTACTTTCAACTTTAATTGCAAATGGTAAAATGGACGTAAACTTACTGTTTGATGTACGAAAGCAAGCAGTCCAGTCAAAATGAACACGACATTTAAACAAAAATGTCCTTCACCGAACATGTCAAATGCAATACTCGAGACGGAATAAAAATGGATCACAATCTGCGCTACGTACGAGTTAATAATGAAAAGAGTTTTGCTAGAGCAAAGGATTAGATCACCCATACAAAAGTAAGGATAGATAGAAGTAACTAACAAAATCCACAACAACATTACCTCAATGCGTTAAATAAATAATCGGGATTACAGTTCATGAGGCGTTCCAAATTTTCATCCGTACTAGGAAGTACATGTGGATGAAAGATTTCGGGAGTTGCATCTCCTTACAGATGACGGTAATTAAGCAATGATACTACTGGAAGTGTAATGACCTGGTTTTCAAGGAAGCAACACAAAGCGAAAAATAACATTGTAATCCGCACAAAGCAAACATGATGGATATTAGAAGGTTGGGAATGGTTTTCAGTGCATTCTTAAAAAGTACAGTAACATTTTTTGCAGGAGAAACACCTATTTCCCCTCAACCTAAGATATTCAAAGAAAAGTGCCCGCAATTCAATATAGGATTAGTTTTGTCTCAGAAGAAAATGAATATACCCTAGCTGATATGTTAATATAAGTGTTAAGGCTCGGGAAAGTTTTAGCAAGCACACTATTTTCATATGCGAAAGAGGAATCAAATTTAAACAGTGTGGTTAAAGGTCTATTCATATCGGACATGTATTTCTCTAGATTTCAGTAAATAAAGTCACTAGATTTGTGTTCCAATATGATTGTGAGAGCAGCAGTTATTATATCTCTTCCGTCATTACATTGACAAGGAATGTTTTGTTCCCCTCCTTTTTCTGACTGTCATGTTTACCCAAGAACAAGGATGTCTGACTAAATGATGGATTCTCATATGATTACTTAAATGAAACTTAATGTTTCAGTATCTTTAGCAAACTTCTTCTAATTTCGAGAAGGTTGTGCCATGTTTAAAGGCACCTCTGAGGAACTTAAAATATTTTGGGGTAAAAGGGTAGTATCTTTTTGTCTCTTTATCAGGTTCGGAAATAAGACTTAATTACAAAGTGGTGAGAGTCATCGTTGCAAGTGACGAGACCTTTGACGATTCTGGGAACTTCATGATTATAGCACCCCAAAAGGTTCACCTTATATGATGATGTACTAAAATTATACGTTCATGTTCACCAAAATATGCGATGATGTACTTACTTCATACGATCATGATGTAAATTTACACCATCATGATGTTAATTTACACCATCATGTATCAAAACCAGGGGCCTTACACCAAAGTCATTGACCCTGTTGAAAGAGAAACTTAGTTCAAGGACCTGAAGTACCGAAACATCATTGGGTCTATTGCTGACGGGTAGGCCTGGACATTCACTTGACATAATAAGTTGAAGTACTAAAGGTCAAAATAAATTACAGCGTGGTAGTAGATCGAAAGGTTTGGGCCCAGGGCCGCATTGTGAGCAACAAAGGTAACTAAGTTTCTCTGTCAACAGGGCCAATGATTTTGCTGTGAGGCCCCTGGGCGATCTTATGTCACGGAAATAAGAGAAAAAAAAACCTTTTTGCTCTCTTTTGCGGATTTAATGCAACGTACCATCGAAATTTCCATTCGTATCAAAAATTCAACCTTAATTCTTTGGGCCCTTAGTATTGACAGGGACCTATTACCATTCGATACCCACAAGGTCCCCTTCGGTACATGATCGTATGGAGTCAATACATGAACGTATTAAATCAGTACATGATCGTATGCAATCATTGTACATCATCGTAAGCAGTTAGTACATGAACGTGTACTTTTACTACATCACATGAGATTAGATGATCATCGTATGTCCGTGAGCCTTTCGGCGGACTTCTGGTACGCCGAAAGGCATGCAGAATGGACAATAATAGCATGATGATGATGATGTTTTTACATTTACAGCATGTGTTTTTAGATGTACAACGTGTGATTTTACATGTACATCGTAACATTTAACATGATGAACTGGTGGTTTTAGTACATGATGGTGTAATTTTACATCATGATCGTATGAATTTAGTACATTATCGTGTATTTTTGGTACATGAACGTATAAATTTAGTACATCATCATATAAGGTGAGCCTCTTGGTGTGCCATACATGATACCCATGTTGATGACTTGGCCTTTCCTTATGGCTTGGACATGGGAGAGCTCCTGGTTTGTTTGTGACATTTTGACGACAACAAAATGATGGTATTAAACGGAATCCGTTATTTACTTTTTGAAAAAAAAGTTACTACACCGAACACAGTAATGATTAAGTTTAGCCGCCTAAAATTAAATTTTGTTTATTAAAGAAAATCCAAACTTTACCCAGAAAGAGCATTCCTTTTTCCGAAGTTATATTCAGTCTCTCAATAAATCATTTTTAAACAGATGCACTTAACGGCTTCCTAAAATAAATGCAGGAGTTGACGGTAGTTCACTGAGATTTCGATTTATTCTTATTCGTACCAATAAATTTGCTTTTTTTTTTGGCTGCTGAAGTTTCGAACCCAATATGAAATGAAAGAAATAAAAATATTCATGATTGTAATATTCTACACAGTAAAAGTGGGGCAAATACATTATTGCCTTATCAGCGATGTTAAAGTTAAACTGCGAAAAATGCTTAATTCCGTAGACGCCCCTCTAACGATAATCTCCAAACTTAAATTGTTAAAAAAAGTAAAACTGTTAAAATGTTAAACAAAGGTAATTGTTCCTAAGCTACGTGATCGTTAATCGGGCGAAAGTCGGCTTCTACTATTTTCTTTTACGTAAATAGTTATTTTACTTTTGAAAACCCCTAACAAACCTCAAATAAGGATTTTTCATTTCAGGACTAGGTACAAGAGTGAAATTTTCCTTTGTTGGTTTTTACAATTCAGTAGCTCTCCTTTGCCAACTGTTTTCTATCGCTATAAAAAATCCATAATATTTCAAACACTTTCACTGTAACAGAAGAGTTCAAAGTTTTCCAAACAGTTTTAAACATCCACCCACAAACTGACTGACTTAAAATCACTTTTAACCATGAAACGGGTGTCAGCAAGAGTGAACTGGAAAATTAATATTATTAATTTATTTATTTTTGATATCGTTCCCTTCGATTACCTTTAGATCTTATAAAGCTTTCAACGTTAATAAATTCTTTTGGAATCTATGGTAAACGTGATGTATAAGTGCAATTAAACAGTAGAAAGGACATGTAGCTAGTGGGATGTCATTATGTATTCGTTCATTACTAAAAGTAGATGCCTAATAACGTGAAAGGTATGTTTACTTATACAAGAGACATTCTTTACACAAACTCATTAATTCCCACTCAATACACAAGAAACAAAGGCCAGATCAAAGGCCATCTTCAACACATGATCTTACATCGAAGAACCTATTAGAACTAGTCCACTTGCAACCCTGTAGAGAAGTACAGTTGGACTATGTAACACTCCGAGGTTGACTCATTTTTGTCGTTACAAAATGATGTAAACCTGTTACCACTTCTGAGTCAATTAATAATATTTCTAAACGGTGTCGCTATGTATTCAATTACTCATATTCAAAACGCAGGTATTCTTCAATGAACTCGTGTCTCGGGCATGTGAACCAGAGTTTTTTTTTTCTTAAAGTGCCCTGGCGAAGGGGCAAAAACCAAACATTTTACTCCGGGAGGAGTTCTGCTCTCTTAAGGAGCTAAACGTCAAGGGCAAACATGTGTGGTCCTGTTCTACACTGGCTGAATAGAACAGAAGCCACATCCTGGATGCAGTTTAACGTCATGCCAAGGAGAACCAAAGTCCAAGGGAGGCGTTCCAAATTAGGTTTAATGACATTGAATTAACTGTGTAAAGTAACGCTACGCTATATGTACGACCTCTTTCACACGAAGGTTATTCTGAAAAACTTTACTACACAGTTTTTGTTTTAAGAAATACAGTTCATATATCTCAATTTTCTTTACCTGTGTTGAGTAACTACTGATTCTTTTTCCCCAAAAGTGTTTTTTTTTTCTTTAAAGATCACATTAGTTCAGGCCTAACCTATACATAAATTTACAATTTTTATGTTAAAATTTGGACTCGCCCACTTTAGTAGCTGAGAGGAGTTTTAAGGCCAGTTTGAACAAATCTGAAGGTTACACAGTTCTTTACTGTGATATTACTTATAAACTATACCCTACAGAGTGTTTACAGTGTAAACTTAAACAAGTTAGGTGCCCCTCTAATTTGCATAATTTTGTTAATGTCAGTTTTTTTTTTACATTGTTAGAGGGGGCGTCATCCGGCCTAAATTTTCCTCCTGTTCTGGTAAGGTGTCTACAGTGGCATTGCTGAACATTTTTGCGGAAAGGGGTTGGGTAAGCATGCAAATTTTACGATCTCTTTTAAGTGTAAACACCACCTGACTAGGGATGGAATTTTCAGCGCGCCGAAATGTTTACCCTTTTTAAATATTTGAAGATAGAGATTGTTTTTCAAAAAAGTTTGTATTCTTGGTATGACAGCAAAGTTCAAAGTCTTGTACCAGAAACATTTATTTTAAAAAATTCTGCAAATCACATGGTTGAAATGCTGACAGCTGTAGACACCAGTTTACGTGTGGATTGTATATCAAATAGTTCTTCAGAGTCTGAGCATAGGGGGCCCTTCAATGCTAATGCTAATACTATCTTCTTGATAAAGCGAACTTTCAAACTTTCATTGTTATGACAGAAATTTTGGACGTAAGTTTCGATTACGCCCTGGATAGTGAAATAGCATCATTTGGGTTTCTGTATTTGCCTTTTACATTCCTTAACAGGGTTCTCCTTATTTACATCCACTCTCTACCAAACTTGCTCACAGCATATTTTAGGTCAGGGTATTACTACTCATCCGGTTGTTTTAAAACGGTGACAAATGCTTCGACTGTCGCTTTCATGAGTTATCTTGAGACATTGGTTTGGACAACTGATCCATTTACACACCTACAATATTTTGGACTTTTGGTTGCAAAGCAGGCATATCGGGCCGCTATATATCGGGCCGCTATATGTGCTACACTTTGGTCAATCGGGTAAACCTGAGCAGTAGCATACTACTTTCAAAAACAAACAGAAATCAGGAGGAAAAGAGATGTACTTTCCAATTGAGTCGGTTTCCTTCGTTCAAAATAGTTATGAGTACCTCTTTCATTCGCTGGAAATTTGATGTTGCTTTCTGTCAAGTCGAAATTTGAAATAATGTGGAAGGTGAAGTGACACGTCTGGTAACGTGAAAGTCAGACTTAAAATTTCTTAATCTGAAGAGAAATGGCTTGTCTATTTACAGAAACGTAATACTGCGAGGAAAAGATGAAAGGTTAAAAGATGTATAACATTAGAAGTGCCCTGATGGAAGAGATTAGTTAAAAACGGTTTACCTTTAACGGCATTGCATGTAGTTTTATCAATGGCAGATCCGAATAAATTATAAACAGGTTATTATTTAACCTCTAATGGTATACGACGTGTCATTCAAGTGAACGGGTGATTTCATAGTTATGCCCGCGACATCTGTTATACAGTTGGGCACCAAAGAAAATATGGCAATAGGTTCTATTTACAAAACCTTCGGTATGCCAGTCAGACCTCCCGGCTGCATGTGGATTCTCCTTATCATGAGTTAACTTTTCATTCCACTCTGCCACTCTGCGACTGAAGGGATTGTTGCACCATCATTAGTACGTTGGCCCGTAATACACTTGACAACGTAGTCGAACATAACCCTCAGAACGTAATGGATATTTCCAGTGGAAGATTGTTCCTTTCAATGATTTTTCATTTTATTGTTTTTTGCATAACTGGGTAATGAAGCTCATTACTTCAATGATAGTATTTTTCGCCATTATTTTCATTAAAACCCTACAAAGCATCGTTGAACATTTTGTGTCTGGGTCTGTTGGCCTATACAGCCGTTGAAATGCTATAAAATCCTCTACAGTTGTATTCCCACTCTTAATGAAGACAGGCGCCAAATTCCTATTCTAGGTATTTGATAGACCAAACACGATACTTACCATTAACAGTTTTTAAATTTCTTGTGAGAAACACATCGTAGGAAAGGACCTCGCTCAAAAAATTGCACCTTAAGCTCTTCTGAACAGTGTGAAAAATAGGAAAGAAGATACGTTTTGAACATGTTGGATGCTACTAACCTTGCATATCTAAATAGTGTCCTGTGTTAAGATTGCCAAGAAGAATTTAAACGTTTAAATTTGCTTGTTAGTCTCATTTGATAATGAAGATGTATTTAGCCAGTAGTTTCAGAGAGGTGCACATGATGAAATTAATTCCCCCCTTGCTTTTTTACATCCTCTTCATCTGCCTGATTACATCTAAATGCTTCAGGTAGAAAATGAAGCTCACTACACGCACACTTGACGTTATCAGGTTTCACGTCTGACCAATTGATTGACACTAACAGACATTACCATACACGAAAAAGGTAATATTTGGGGTTAACTGACAGACCAGCCAAGCATATATAAATTGCCTTTTACTCAGTGTGAATACAATTAAATGGCGCAGATCATGTAACAAACTCAAATGCTAAAATGCAAAAACTATTTATTACTGCAGTAATGTGAAACCCACTCATCTTTACATGCCCCAATTTTGCATGTTTATGACATCATCCTTGGTGGAAATAATAATAAAAACAAACGGAAGATCGTCTGGTTTACCCTAGTTTAGAGATCGCAGTCACAGTAACGCGCCCTCTTCTTTAGTCTGTGGCTTATTTCCAAAGTCCAAACTGGTTATTTTAATGTTCCTACTTTCGGCTGAATGAAAGCATCGTTCCGCTTTGGCATTGATTAAATAATGTTTTTAATTATTTCATGAGAAATAGCTGTAAGAGTATTAACTACTTAAATAAACTTTTTGTTTGCTAGATTACAAAGTGGAGAATTTTACTGTATCCTTCCCTAACGCGACTTTCCTATCACGGCTTTCAAACTTGTCCCAAAAATGCGACCGCTTCAACACGATCTACAGTATACGTGCGCGCTCCTATATATGTGTACAGCAGTTCAGACAATACTGGACAAAAATGATGGGACATTTTTGCCCAAATGTAGCCACACGTATGCACAGTCTCGTTGGTTTTCCAATCCCCTCCCCCCTAGTTCAATGTTGTTCTCGACAAAATATTCGCAAAATTTCAAAAATTGCAACATTGAACGGGGGAGCGGGGGACTGCCCCATGTATTTTTGTCCAGGATTGTAGTCCAGTAATTCGTTTTGGTGACTTTGCAGATTTGCACATCTTCCATATCGTCTGAATAAACAAGCCATTCCCGCACCCACTACACGTATTCGAAAATTGGATTTTACATCAAAAATTCGTGAAGTCATTCTTTCTTAATCCATTCATGAAATAAAGAGGAATCTCAAATATGGTTTTGTCCATTGGTGTGTATTTTCATTGTCTGTTTAATGTGACATTAGGCATTCTACTCTGCCGTTAAGTAGGAGGGAGGCCCTTATTTTCGATCGAGTTGTCTGGCGCCTGAATAATGTTGCATTGCACCGACGAAAACAAGGGAACACCTACGCTACATGGTTTGTTGGGTTCGTGTATCCCACTCTGTGCCGCACAATTCCATGCTACAGCAAACACCGAACTGGTTTATTCCATCTTCTCCTTCAAACTAACTCTAAATCGTTTCCCCTTATGGACGCGGTTTCTTTTTTATTTCTAATCTGCTTTCAAAGTGTGTCCGAATTGTCCGTGGAAATTTCAGCCATTTGTAGCCACAAATGCTCACATTCCTAACGAGCATTGGGTGCGCAGCTGTAATATGTTGGCTGTGGTTTTCAACGCTTGGACTGGAAAAATGTTATTATTCGGTCTTTGTCCACTGGAGTTTTATTTAAATCATTACATTCCTCTGCGTTCAAATGAACAATCAACCAAACCTAAAAGCAGCTGATTGAAATTTATTGTCTGTCTGAAACAGAGATGAATACTTTGAATATTAAACGTAGATGAGTATTACTGTAAAGGCAAGTAAATCCTTAAAAATTTTCTTTTTTTCTTTTTTATGTGTTTGCTATTTGTTCGGTTTGCTCCCTTTATATGATGAACAACAAAAGTCATTTATAAAATATAAAGTACAAAAGTTAACAGACATTTTGCAAAGGTTACGATCATCAAACTAACATGTGTTGTTTCCTCTCCGGTTGTCTAGACACTGTCAACGATGGGAGATTTAGTTTTTTACTACTTACAGAACACTGTAGAGTAGTGAATGTATGTCCGCCCATGCTTTCCGTTTATCTAATCTCATTTATATGTAATCTATATCAATTGCTAAAGGCAAATTCATAAACTGTTTTTTGGAGTTTTTGCTTTCGACTCTTGACAGGTGGTGGTCACAATATAAGATTCGATACGAACACTTTTTTTTCATTCCAGAAAACAAAACATATGGCAAGCAACTTTGTTTCCAGTTGCAAATGTTTACATCAATTAGAAATTAAAACGCTACTTAAATTTGATCTCATTTTAACATTCAGTTTTAAGTCTATGTCATGACTGATTCACAATAACGTTGATTGTACATTTATAAGTCGTACATTTGTTTCGTTGCTCTTGTTTACAGGTAAATTGTTTTTAATGTTCATGCACAGTACGGCTACAACTAAGGAACAGAAAATTTTCATTGGATTGCAAACGTACCTAGGGGAGGTCACCATTCTCCTCAATATAGGGGCCAGCATATTCAGACTATAAGTTGACATTTTCTGAACGATAGAAGATTTGCGACACACGGCTCGTGAATTACACCTTTGGGTTAGAAATCCAATGTGACCAAGTTATGACCATCATACAGGTTTGATATACTGTGTGGTTGTTTTCATAGCATATGGTTATTATAACTACATGTATGCCCGATCATTTTCCCCGCCAAAAAACTAAGATTTCACAATATTTACCCATTTTTGTGGGTATATAGTACGGCATTTGGATCCCGTTATGCATCCATTGTCAAAAGCGGTGTTCTTCAGAACGTCTTTTATTATGCTTTGACACTGCGGGAAATTATTCTCGGACAGTGACTTAACATCTGTGTTAGAAAAAGTGTAATTATAACGGCTTTGGATAATCTTACGATGGCGTACTAAATTATCGTAACTCTGTTTTGCAACCCTCCGCCAATGTTCGACAAACAAAATACAAGAACAATCTGTATCAACTGCCATTTTTCCACGCTAATGAAACCCATTGGTAGAACAAAGTATTGGATGATAGTTTCTTTCACGTGACACCATTTGTAATTAATGCAAGACTAAAATAGTTTTAATTGAGTGAACTTCTCCAGCCTAGGTAGAGGAACTACTACGTTCCTTGATGTCTGCTAAAGAAGGAAAAAAATACGAGCCATTTCTCAATAAGTTCATCGGCTAAAACTACATAAACAAATCTTAGGTGTGAGGAGAAAAAAAAAAGAAAAAAGGGATTTAAAAGCGGAACTACGAGATCTCTAACAACTCCTAATGGCAAAGAAAAAGTTTTGCTTCATGTTCTTTACACAAAAATATAACGGGGAGTAAGCTTTCTCGCGAAAAAGAACTAGCCTATTAATAAAGTATAAAATAGAAATAAATAAAAACAGTTGCAATTACTCAAACGACTATAGAATATGCAGTACATATTCTGTGTAGGCAGTCATTGGCACTTTGTGAAAATTCAAGTATCAGCTGCTCTCAAGATCGTATCGACCACACCATCAATATGCAGCCAGTGTATACTGATACCGTAGGTACTCAACTGCCCACTATATTTTCACTACACTTATCAACGAAGGCTGTTAGGATAGGACGTGCTCGCTCTACGAAAAATGTAAAGCTGTAGGGCCTTTCAGTACATCTTCATACCTGTAGTCTGATTCCATGCTGCCTCGCAGTGTCGCACAACGTCCCCCACCCTTTTCCAGTAAAGATTCCCCCCTTTTTATGTTATTGTGTGCAATTTCGATGGCGTGGGTAACGTTTCTTACTTCAATTATAGGCATATGCCTAATGTTTCAAACAAATATATTTTGATTGATTAATGTTTCTGACTGATGCTCTTATTACAGCGGAAAGAACTCGAATTTCATTTGGCAAACCGAGTTCAACAACTGCACTTCGGACAAAGGTTACTCCTCTAGGAAGCTGACTGTCCTTCTAAGTATGTTGGAACCTGTTAGACAGTTTTCTGCTTCAGCTATCTGGCTCTCGTGCTATCACGAATTTGGAGGTTTAAGTGGTTCTGCATAACAATCTCGTAGTTCCGCTTTAACAGACATCTTTCCGAAAAGTGTTGGGAGAAGCGTTGTACTAATTAAGCGACTGTCAGTCTGTCAGATATCTTAAAGCTGACATAACAAGGCCAAAACAACTTTCGTGTATTACAAGATTCCATACAGTATTTCAACAAAATCATTTCACAACATTTTGCAAATATCATCTCATACCCTAGTTAGAACCGTTACAATTCGGCATAAATGATATTTACATAAAAACTCCAAAATACAATCTCGAAAAATGCGGCAACAAGTTACCTGACTTTTATGACGCAATTGCCTGTACAAACCCCGTCATATTTTAGAAGCTCCTCTAGATGTGAAACTTATGGGACTCTCAGTAAAGTTGCCTTATCTAAGCAACTTCAAGAAAAGGATTAGTCTACATCACCATACCCGTTCAATACACAGAGCTTAAGTCGCGGACCATGTTGGAGATTCGGAGCATATCATTTAAAGTTTAATCAACGCTGGACCATGCATTGCTTGAGGAATAATGCACGATCGGCGGGTAAATACAAGCAATGCACGAGGGCGTAGGCCGAGTGCATCCACCGATAGCATAAACCCCCTAGAGTGCATTGTACTCTACTTAATGCACAGGTTCATCGTTGATTAACCTTGTTCTTTCATACACCACATTATTTTTATTATAAATGACGAAAAAAGATAAATTTTATTTCGTTGATAAAAAGTTACTCAACATTTTTATTAGAAGCACAACTCTCTTCAACAATTGAGTTCTATTGCACAGAGAATAGCCTTGTAGTTGTTCGCACTTAATGTTTTACGTGCCGTATGAGTAACTTAAGGACACTAGACAGTTCCTTTTTGTTAAAGCGGCTCATTGAGTTGATATCGATAACTTAATGAGAGTCTGAAAGGGTCACTACCACATAACAATGCTTACAATTAGCATAACAAGTCAACCTTTAAGTCCAAAAGTCACAGAAAGCGTTAAAATTTTGACTTTTCTAGTGTCCTGACTTGTAACGGTTTTGTACATAATTTGAAAAAGTGTCTGGTCACGAATTTTTGAAAACCAACTTGAATCGTTAATTACTCAATCATAAAACAGCTATTTGTATGTAGGGCATGAGGATTGTCTAAGATTTACCAATTGTCATTGGTATGTGAAGAAAACTTTACAGGTTTGGAAAAATTTGTTGAATTTCATGAACCAACTCAATGAGCCTCTTTATATACTCCCATTTTAAATAGAAACACAAATCTTCACAATTGTTGAAAAGAAAATGTTCCGCGCAGTTCAAAGAGTGCCACGCATTAACTTCACTACAATGCTCATAAGTCATCGGATCAAATAATGATGATGTTATAAGATTTTCAAAACTTGACAATTATTTGATTACATTTGTGCATCAAAAATTAAAAAATTGGCATTTGTTTATAATTAGATTACATGAATCATTGCAGCCCGTCCCTTAATGGCAACAAAATTTCGTTTCTAGATTACGTACCACATGACGCCTTTTTTGAATATGTTGTGTTTTACGTGCCGTATGAGTAACGTAAAAAACATTCTCAGTACAATAAAAGGAAAATCGAGGTGATTGCATTTGTGCGATTAATTCTGTTAATATTACTGTCTATGACGTTGACGTTACTTTATTTTCAAGCAGCGTTACCCCGTTGTTTAGTCTTGGTGACCCATTTTTACAAAGCTGCAGTGACATCTTTGGTATCTTTTGCTGTGGTGGCACTAATCGGGGGAGGCATTTCCGCTAATCCGTAATTGTTTTCTTCTGGGTAACCAATTTACACAAAAAGTACCCGAAATCAATGCACTCTATCCTGAAACTTAATTGTTCATTTAGCAGAATACTTAAATATGAGAGCAAGTAGTGCTTACACTTCTGCACCCCGATAATCGTTTTGCTCTATGTTAGCGGACGCATCTGCAGCGCGCACCTGGACCTCATCCAACAAAGATTAGTACAGCTCCAAGGGTTAAATTCCATTCGAAACCATTTGGAAAAGCTGAATGGTTCCGAATGGTTACGAATGGACCCGAATGGTCTCAAATGGATTTCAAATGGTATGTGAGTGGAAATGTACATCTGAATGGTTTTCTGATCACATAGCTGAATGGAATGCAAATGGTTCGCGAATGGTTTTGGTATTCGCAATTGGTTCCAAATGGTTCAAACTGGAAACCATTCAGTGAATGGTATATATTATGTACATCAATGAAACATGTCCAGCTCAGCATACATGTACATGATGCAAATGGTCAAGTTGTCGGTTGGTATAAGCCTACCTGTTGCAAATTCATTTGAAAGGATATGTAAAGCTAAATGAAAAAAAAAAAAATTATAACCAACTGGATTTGATACATCTCTCAAAATTTGTACAAGGTACAATTGAAGGTGTAGACAGGGAAGTAAGAAACTTTGTATTAAACTAAACCAGTTTAAATTCTTCTCAGCCTGAATATTTCCCTGACCGTTTGCCCGGGTACATTTTATTCAAAGGGATTTAAGAGGGGCGGGACACACTTATCAAATTTTGTGAGGCTCAAATGAGTTGGGGGTTACAGTAAAGCCATCCATTGCAACTCGAGTAGGCAACAAACCGCACCCTTGGATTTCCATGAAAATTTTAGCTAAAGTTTTCCCTAACAGTATAACTCCCTCCCCTATGCCTTGGAAAGGATACACACACATACTGTAAATGCACAGCACGGATATCAGCTGGGATAGGAAATTCCTCCTGTCATTCCAATACCCTACCCACGCCCGAGACCTCTTGACTCCCTTCCCCACTCCACTTTCTGGCCCTTTCTTAGCCCGTATGATATCCTCGTATACCCCAACAACACTTGATATTTTTGTTGTTGTAGCTTTGCAGCCTGGTATCATCTGCAACATCTGTGTCCCCTAAGAGTATAACTCCCTCCCCTATGCCTTGGAAAGGAAACACACACATACTGTAAATGCACAGCACGGATATCAGCTGGGATAGGAAATTCCTCCTGTCATTCCAATACCCTACCCACGCCCGAGACCTCTTGACTCCCTTCCCCACTCCACTTTCTGGCCCTTTCTTAGCCCGTATGATATCCTCGTATACCCCAACAACACTTGATATTTTTGTTGTTGTAGCTTTGCAGCCTGGTATCATCTGCAGTTCAGAGGCACAACCTCCTAAATTATTGTACTCATTTCTTCTCTGCATTTTCTCCATACAGAATTCCAATCCTCCTACCCACCCCATCATGCTCATGCATATCTTTGTTGCCTTTCAAGTTGCTCATATTTATGATAACCGTGACACTGAACAGGATCAAAGCACAATGCAATGCTTGTTTGAATGGAGCTATTACGTAAAAGCCTGGCAAAAACACAAAGCGTGATACAGCACTGCACCATAAAAAGCTCACAGATGCTGTACACCCACGTGTACATCACATGTACAGTACAATGTAACATAATAGGGGCGGACACAGCTAGTACAACTACTTTTTACAGAGGGTGCTATGCAGTGGTGTGCAAGTGTCATGAATTCAAGAAACGTGAAGTGAAAGGGCAAGACCGCTTTCCTTAGATGACTTTCATGAAATGCTGAAGCACAGTAAGTAAAGAAACATGTTTTTAAAGTATTGCACCAGAGAGACCAATAAGCACTAAACAGATGTTAGTGTAAAAAAAGACCCAAAGACTGATCAATGAATGGTTGCTGCTGTGTTTACAGTCAGGCCTAATGTTTATAGTAGCGGTTCCACAAGACAATTCGTAGCACTAGTACTGTAGTAGTATACAAAGACTAACGTTAATTTATGAAGCAGACCTTTTTAGGGGGTGGCCATTTTATAGCCTACAAGGAAAAGAGGGACAGACGTATTATATGCTATTAATACACGTAAAACCATCTAAAAAGAGAACCAAAGAGAATCAAAGTTCGTTAACCAAATTTAGGGTTTCGAAAACCATAGGCCTATTACTGGCCTCTGCGTAGTCATACTCAAAATAGTTGACCCCAGATCATGGTAAAATTTATAGTTGGAGTATTTTTCTTTTCTTTTGGGGGTGGGGGATTGGTTATGAAGACTGTTTCTTTCCTTTTGGGTGCTGACTCAAAGATAACAGGATGGAAAAGGAATTCTCTTTTTTGCATGTTTCCATCTTAATCTGAAAGTACAGTTTTGTAGCATCGGGCCTAAATAATAAACATGTACACAATTTGTTGCAGGCCTAGGCATAAATTTATTTGTGTACGTATGATAAATAATTAGTTTTCGAATTCAACTATGTCTGCGTATATGACCTCTAGCAAAATTTGACTCCAGGCCTAGACCACAGTCCCAAGCGAACAGAGACCAAATCTTTAATAAAGCAAAAGCAGTCACCCCGACTTGAGGTAGTGTAGTAGACTGAACTGTTCCATGATTGGCTGTTTACATTTTTGTGGCAACATTGTTTCTCTTCAAACATGAAATTTACTGCTTGGTTTACCCAGAATATGCAATACTGAAGTCTAAAAATATGATGAAAGATACTTTGAAGAGAGATAAGAACAAAGTTGTGATGCTTAGCTGTTGCTTTTAAATAACTTTCTTGGGGGGGGGGGGTGTTCTTGACCTTAAAAGCTTACGTTTTCTTTTGTCGAGAACAATTTACCCTTTAAAACCAAGTTAGTTGTACAGCTTTTATATACTTTTAAAATTTTATTTTTCATTTCCCAAACAGAATGACATCATAGTGAAACTGTCTCCTGCACAGCTAATGGAGTTATTTGTCAGTGTGTCTTAAATTCTTTTTATTTATGTCTGGACTGCTGTGTACCATGTAGCAGAGTCAAGCATAATCATTTTAGTGAGTGAGGAAATTGTACTGCATACATGGAGTCATGGACTGAACAAGTTATCCTGCTATTGAACTGTGACACCAATGTACTGGTAACCTTTTATGGCCGGCTTCCTTTTGAATAGCGATTTTCTTGTTTGAAACTGTAATGCCTGTTTTCGTTATCACATAATATGAGCAGTCCTGATTGTTGAATTATAACATATCCATGACATGCAGGCTACTGTACCTTTTGATGTTCTTGCTGTGGAGTGAGAATGAGTCCTGAGGTTGGAGCAGTGGCGTAGCCACGGGGGAGGGTGGGGGGCTTAGGGGCCTAGACCCCCAGATTTTCTTCAGGCCCCCCTCCCCCAGATTTTTTTGCGTTCAGATAAAGTTATTCAAAAAAAATTAAATGTTTGAACGGTAATAAAATTTGAAGTATTATAATAAAGTGCGTAAAAATTAAAAAAAAAAACGACGTAGATGAATGCATGTAAAACATATTTTGTGTGCACGTATGAATTCAAGTAATAACTTCAAAATGCCTACTTTCACTAAAATAGATACCGCTTGTGATCTGCACTGTCGTTTATTGCATTTCACTTCGAAGATGAAACGAAAGTCTCGACGACAAACTTTAATGTGACTTTGTTAGGTTTAGACCCTTTCTGCCTTTCGGGTGGCTGATTGATTTACTGAAAATAAGGCAATCGTACACTGGAGACCACTCTTACACGACCATTCCTACACTTTTTCATGTACAAAATATGCCGTGAGCAGGTTAGGACAATGTATTGCATTCGGAAAATTCTTCCCTTCCCTCCTTCCATCCTTAACAAGTAGGCCTATGTCGTGCCTCACTCCTGCCCATGACAAATGCCACTGTGTGGCGATTTTTTTCGACGAGTCCTCTTTTTACTAGTTGGCAATGGAGTCTGGGGGATTTCTAAAATGTCCACAAGGTCCAGATTCCATATATTTCCAACATGATCCATACTTCTGCTTTGCGTTTAAATTATTTTGAGAGATTTATTCGTAGTTTTTTATTTTGACTTCGTAATGTACCGATGAACGAAAACTGCAGCATTTTGCACATTGTTTCTTTAGTAGTATGTATGTCTCTTGTAAAATCTCTACAAAAAACTAAAAATATTTTGATATTTTTCATGCTCCTCAAAAAGGGAAAATCCTACAACTTACGCCTATAATCAGTTCAAAGTTTTGCCAAACATTGCACCATTTTGCATGTAGGAAATCTAACGCAAAGGAAGTTTCTCAAAGGGGGTCACAACTACTTTTGGTTTTCCTTTTAAAGGGTAAGGTACTGCCTTACGTAAGCTGAAATCCATTCAAATATTGCCGCATTTGAGGCTGGGTACATCCAGTTTAAAACACGTGGGAAGTGCCGTTTCCGGACATCTGGAGGGGTTTTAAAGCCCAAAATTTTCTTGTGCGCTCCGCGCCAACTGATGGTGGCGCTCCGCTTGGATTTAAATATTGCAAAATTTGCGATCTACGTCCTTCTGAAGTTTACATTTTTTCCAAGGGGAAGGGAGATACTGGTTCCTTTAGTCTCATCCCCCAGGGCACAGATCAGAAGTGCCCAGTTTTGGGGTCCCTAAAAAGTGTATGTATAACCATTTTTCACAGATTGATTTTTTATTCTTATTATTTGAGAAATCGCAGACATGAGATTGATATTTCAAGGCTGGGTACATCCAGCTTAAAACACACGGGAAGTGCCGTTTCCGGCCATCTGGAGGGGTTTTAAAGCCCTACATTTTCATAAAAACCATTGGCAGACCATTTGTTTGTGGTTTCCTGTTTAAAGTTTTTGAAACTGTTGAGATGCATAACATGATGAACCATTCACAAACCATTTGTAGATGGTTCCAGTTATTACATTCAAAAACCATTCGCATGCCAGACCATTTGAAGACCAATTGCAAATGGAAAGATTCAACACCATTTGGGACCACTTATTCCATTTAAAGACCATTTGCATACCAGACCATTTGAAGACCATTCGCAAATGGTACCATTTAAAACCATTTGGGACCAGTTAAAAACCATTTGCCTACCAGACCACTCGCAGACCATTTGCAAATGGGACCATTCAGGACTATTCAGGACCATTTAGAACTGTCCAAAAATACAGCGTGTAGGATAATTTTGTTTGTTAAATATGTGAATGCCACGAGGAGCTGTTTACCGTTGGACCGTATTTATCCTTTACAAGCATTTGTTCATACTCATTTTGGAAACTCCTTTAAGATGCATTCCCTTAAGGGACATTACTGTTTATGTCATTCCTTCCACACAGAAAACGACTTCTTCTTTTTAGAGGTGCAGTAAGTTAATCGGGCCAGTGTGATTATGCCTTCCACTTGGTAGATTGCTGTTATAAATTTGGATATATCCCAGTGCATAGAATTATTCAAAATAACCTTTAGATGCTGTTTATAGTGCTTAAAGGAAAATCGTGCTTAGGGAAATATAGATGGCTAAAAAATGGTAATAAAAACACGGTTATTGCTTTGTACTCATTTGAGTTACGCAATGTTGTTCACACATATTCTTATATGTTCTATTCTAAATGACACTTGCAATAAGTTCGAAACTTTGAAATACCTTGATTGAAACGAACACATATTTCATTAACGGTTTTTACGGCAATAGATCGATGAATGAATCCCTTTTGTCAGTGTCACTGTATGCTTCAAACAAAACCGTTGTCAAAAGCCTCCAAAGATTGTAAGTCAAATCGCTTCTTTATTGTTTTAGATGATGTGATGTGATATTTGTTCAAGACTTATAGCACAGGAAGATAACGAACCTTTATGAAATTGAAACCAATACAAAAAAACTTCTATTGTCATTATATTGTAATACTAATAGTAATGTTGCAAATAAAAGAGCATCGAAGTAATTTAAGGCAACTTGAGTGAAACAAACGACAAAAGAAAGACGTATTTAACTACAGAATAGTTAAAAGGCACGTCGTTTTGCAGTATAAGGGACGTTGGTAAGATTACCTAATATGACCTATATCCTGCACAAAAAGACAAAATATCGAGTTTAAGCCTATCACTTCATTCCTAGGATTAAAAAGTTGAAGGAAACTTTGTTGGAGGAAACATTAAGTTGAAAAGGATATATAGATCCAGATCTCCCTTTCCTTTCTGTAAAATTAAATCGCATTTCCCCGTTTCATCTTTGGCTTTTGTATTTTTTATTTATTCATTAACACTTGGAATGGTTTACAAGGACTTGATTTTATCGGATAGTCCCAAAACTTTGGTTTTGATTTCTTATAGAATTAAGATTATATCACTTGTGGTATGTGTCTCCTTAAAGAAGTTTATTTCATACATTATTCTATTTCGTAGCTCAAATTTAATGAACTATGTATGTAACTTTTGGTAAACAATCGGTGGATGCTCTCGAGATTGTCGCTGTTTACAAAAAAATCTCCTTCTACTTTTTACCTGTAACGAGCCCGTGTGCTTCCTTTAGAATAGCACTGGAAAACGTAGTCTTTGGTTGTAACGTTTTTAAGCTAAATAACAAAAGTTATACGAAAGTTCTTTAGATAGAGATGAAAATCCATATGGAAGTACGGTTACAATATTTTTTTTAAAATAGACCCATGATATGGTGCATACTTTTTGGATGTAGGTAATTTTTTGAATCATCCATACCAAGGATTGCTAGTTGGAAAATACGCTATTTGATCGAAAGTGTAAACAAATATCCATGAAGAAACTTTTCATTTACTTTTATTTCTAATTAGTGCCTTATGCTATATTTGCCTCCTAAGGATTTTTACTCAGACCAAGATCCCAAAGAAGGAGCTGATTTCGTAGTACTTGGCGATCCGGCTTAAGGTGTTGCAGTTTTTGAATGGATATTTCTTCCCCTAGGGTATAACTGGTTCTGGAACAAAGTTTTTTAGGGGAAGTCCATGCATGGACACACTTTATTTCTTAGTGACATGTACGGGTAATTTAACCAGATATCATTGACAATCCGCTTTTATCAACCTAAATGCGGCGCCCTGTTAGGGAACAGGCAACATTTGCCACACGTAACTTCAGAAATAACTCCCATTAACATTCGGAATGGTGAGTTCCTCTTATTTAAATTTAAGAGTGCTTGTTTACAACATTCCCTCTTTGTAAAATTATCCGCCCGCCGCTTTCCTGAATCAAATTGAAGGATCTCCAACTAGGGAGGGTTTTCTAATTCATCTAGTTAGCAAAGTTCGTCTAGATTTATTGCCATTTGAGGGGTATACTTTTCCTTTTTACATTTCTTTCCAAAACTATCGTTCCTACTAAAATATCATATTCAATAGTTACCCTTGTTGGGGCGATGCGCACTGTTTTAAAAGGAATTTCCTAACTGGCTAGCAATAACCCGAATCCCTAACCTAATCCCAAACCTGAACTAAAAATGGAATCGATACAATGCAATGTTAACAGCAAATCAAGAAACACCCTGTTGAAAAATGCGCATCTATCCCGCTTTTTGACAATGCATTAACTAATCTTTATCATTTGATTGCAGTCTAATGATGTGCACTTAAATTCTTACACCCAGACAGTTCCAATTTTCTAAAGACTACTTACACTACTTAAACCCTCCCAGGAATGTTTATATTCAGGACACAATCTCAGTTTATTGCTTCAGAGTAAGAAACCTCAATGTGTAACTAAAACGGCCTCGTTATAGTACATGTTGTGTACGATGAGCTACAATACCTTGCATCTTTTGAACTTGTTTCCAATCAAAGAGCTGTTGCAGTTGAGATTTTCTGTAGAATATTACAAAACTTATAGACTGATAGATTGAGATGAAAGTTGAATGCCCATAAACATGCCGCAAAGACTCCCAAAATTTAAAAGTGAATTGGCATTCTTTGATGAAGCGGAGGTATATCTGAATATGACCTTAACTCTGTTTTTAAGGAGGATTAAATGTTTGATCACCAACTGACAACATACATTGTTAATCCTTAAAAACGATCATAGGGTAGTATTAAACATCAAAAATATTCGCCCATTCTCTGGCAACAAAAACAAAATTTTCAAAAAAAAAAAAATATGGTCATCCAACCAAATACCTACGCAAGGGAACAGTTAAAAATGGACCACATGAACGGAAGCCCGACTTGTATATACTTTGTTTTCTAAATTTTGGCTTAACCACCTGAAAATTTTACGAAAGATTTAAGAGGTAACATTTCGAAATCCATTTTGTCCTGGACACCAGACAAACTTAAAAGAAACTTCAATTGCTCCCATCTCAGGGGGTGGACTTAATGTAACTCATGTATCTACTTTTATTAGAAGTCGCAAAGGCTCTTGGATTACCAAATACTCAGGTGATACTGGCATCAACACTTTTCACTTGGGTAAAAAGAGTTGTGCCATATCCAAAGTGCTCAACATGGGCAATTCATTGCCAACAAATATGTTATACCCATACTTGTTCGGTAAATTAAGGTTGGGTGAAAGTGTTGGTAAAAGGTGTTGGGCAAATTTTAAAGTACCCGACGTTTGGGCAAAATGTAACTGACCAATTAGATGATTATTGTAAGATCATTTGAAATTTACAGATAATTATTTTAATTAAAGCGATTAACTTGGATCTAATGGTTGAATACGATTGGATTCTTTAAATAAAATAAAAAGCTAGCGGAGGAATAGCAGCAAATATCTGCATGAAATTATGTAAAAAGGAATAGTCGTAAAAAAGTTTTAAATACAACGTATTAAATGGAGGAAGAAATACGAAGTTGACGATTGAGTTTTGCATTTCAAAATACACGCTTCCCTGTTATAAACTAAGTGCGTCGTCGCTGGTGCCCCCAACCACTCTTGGAGCACGTTTGCAAGCTTTAGGGTACTTTGAAAATTATCCGTGTTGCCAAAATCATATTATTATTATATATCCAAACAAGCACCCGATAGTACAGCTGTTGAGCAAACGTTTTGAAACAGATTATAACCAATTGTTGAGCAAAATTAGTTGGGTGAAATGGTTGGGAATTTTTGCCCAGGTTGAGTAATCATTTTTTTTAGAGTGTACTTTAACTTACTAGAATTCCCAAGTTCTGCTGTGTTAACAAGTAGTAAGATGAAACTATCAGTTCTTGGAAAGATTTTTTTGGGGGGTGGGACTTGATCCTAAAGACTTTCTTTCAAGAAAGATTTAAGTACAGCATGGTCGCAATAGGACTGTCTGAGAACACTGGATGGTTAGAGTGATCAGAATTAATGGCAAAATAACTTAAAACTGGTTAATAAGAGGTTAATCTTCAACAAATATTTGTATGTAATGACGTTATGTATGCAAAGGGTCCCTTTCATTTCAATGATGAGCTGTTACTGTCGCAAAACTCTCTTTTGCAAATGTTTGATGTCCGTGATTGCAAATTAACTTTGTGTCACGGTACGGTAAATACATTTCCAGCACAATGAGAGTAAAGCATCATGGCACGCCAAATTATTCACTTTATTGTTCTTGTGCTACGTAGATCGAAAACGATTAACAGGCATGTTACCCTCAAGTTATGTTTTACCCATACGTGCTGCACCAAATCGAACAATGATTTTCAGGAAAAAAATGAGCACTGGAATACTATTTTTAGGATCCCCCTTTTCTGTCTCCCCGAAAGTAAATTGCAATATCTTCAATTAAGGTTTCTACATAGACTTCTAGGTAAGAATGCCCTTTTTCCTCGAATACAAAAATCCCCTTTTGTACCTTTTGTGGGAACCAGGAGGAAGCAGTTCATTACCTCTTTTGAGAATGAGGGATTATTTCTTCTTTTATTTTGATTGTAGAGCTCTCTAGGTTTTGGGAAGAAAATTCTTATTCCGAAGACAAGATAAATTTCTTGAATACGATTTATTACGGATTATAACAAGGTTAACGGCATAGTTTACTGCTTTGGTTTTCTTATATTGAATATTTGCTAGTAGTGTGAAGCAAAACGAAGTAATAATGTGACCCGTTGTGATAACGTAAAACGAAAGTGCAAGAAATTTTTACAGTGTATTTTGTAACGTTCAGCGAAAATAAATAAGACGTTCTACAAAGATGATCTGTAAAGTCGTATTAAAAAAAATAACGATAACAAAAGCCACCATTTTTCATCAAAACTTTGGATATGAGCCAAATTGCCTTTCTTGATATTCGGGAGGCCGTTTGTGCAGACAGTTTAATGAGGAAAATGACGTGATACTTTTAACTGCGCCATATGAAAACCACTAAATTATGTGACAGTAACTAGTGCTAACCCTTCATACTAAGGTAAGAATGCTGTCATATGGTAGCCAAGGTACTTATGGCGAGCACATGAACCGCATATTAATGACAAATGAATAAGCATCCTTATAACTTTATTAAACCAGGTACTTACTTAAACATTAGACTTTACTCCTTTGGGTTTTATCAGTCCCCCACCCCGCCTCTCCCGAATCCATAATGGGTCTATAACAAGTTTTGAAAACGATCTGCTCAAGCAAAATATTCATATTCCAAAACCTTATTTTCCCAGCCAATGTTATACTTAAAACCACGAGCATTTGTAATATGCCCAGGCTATTGACCACATTAAGCCCTTGCACCATTAAAGTAACCGGAGTCACTAATGGACCTGGACCGAAGTGAGACATACATATTACTGGAACTTCCGTTTTCCCCAAATATGTAGGCTTCTGTGAACAGAGGAACTCTCGGCAGGTTCCAAAAATTGAACGTTTGGACTATGGGATGGGCATTTTTATGAGCCCTACTTAGGGATTTAAATGGTCCGCCTATATGGCATTTCAATGCGGATTTGTTTCTTTTCCCCACATCAGTATTTTCCTTTTCAAGTTAACATCCTCTGTTGAAATCCTGGGGAAGCCACCGATTTATGTCAGCCGCTTAAGTAAGACGGTGTAAGACGGGCTTTAAAACACGGGAACCACATTGGGTCATGTTCAAACTTCGTCGTGATTCGTATAGAGGATTTTTTTGTGTACAGCCATCAGCTTATGTGTTGTGTTACCTCACCTCTCCGTAAAAAAGTATTTATCATACTACTTTTTTGTAGTTTTTTCGAAGACCTATTAAGAAGATAAAACATCTTGTGAGGAACAGGCGTACAAAAGAGTAAGATTACTCCCTATCTCTTCTTTTTAAACTCAGAACATCAATGGGATTCAATTAGAAAAATGATCCTAGTGCTCTAAAGTGTTCCCAGGTTTTGTAAGGTAGAAGGAAGTTACGAAGTTACTCGAAAAAGACGAATCCGAAGGCCAAGTTGGATGCACATGTCAGGCGTAGAATATGAGTAAAGCATGATGAGAAGTTAAAAGCCCTTTAAACGTTATTTATCTATAAAAAGCACACGGACTGTTTCTGGTCTTTCTTGGAACTTCGTTCAAGGTAAATTACACGAAAGAAACCCTAATTTGATTAAGATGCCGCATCATGGGCATGCTGGGTGAAATATTTTATTTTAAAAAGAGGAAATTCTTCAGAATTATTTTGGAGCAAACTGGGAACAAACTGACTGAAATTTGTACACGACGTCTTCATTGTTAAATTTTGACCCTTCATGTTCTCTGCATATTCTGCAATAAGCCATTTTAATGCATAAACTTCCTCGGTATTGATTTAATGATGACATAAACACCCTGCTTTTGGAAACAACCAAACGTTTCTGTAGAAATGTTACGAAACCGGATTGGGAAAGGGGTGTGGGAGGCATTTCCTCTTAGGCTTAAACCTTGCCCCGGTTTTTCCATCCAAACATACCTGAAACCAAATATACTGCAATCTTCACCAAACATATCGCTACAATCGATTTACAGAAACATGACAGAACCCATGCCCCTTCCCCCAATAAACTTTCCCCCCTCCAAGCCAAGGCATCCTAAGCGGGAGCCTTGAACTCATTGCTAAAGAAATATACGTTTTTCTCCAGAATATAAATGGTAGCACGCTTTAATGCTCTCCATTCGGGACTCGCCTCCTGGACCCGCAGAAGTCGCTCCATAAACATTTTCATGGTTTTTTCAAAAGCAAATTAAACATATATCTGAGACTTTCATGTTTGTCCCCTTATGTTCGCCGTGTGCCCCTGTTTGGTCATTGTCCCAAAGGGGGGTTTCTGTAAATAAAAGTGGCCTTCGGAGTAAAAAGGTGGGCACTGAAGTGTTTCAAAACACAAGAACGTCCATGGGTTCAGTGGAGAAGTCATATGGGGAGGGAGTCTAGTCCCAACCGCAATTTCCGAAAAAACGGATGTAAAAGAAAAACGTAATAGGAACAGTTGTATCACGGTCAAAGATTGTAGACAATATCAGTCTTACTTTGGATCGAATAGAACAGTTTGGAAAAAAGTGGATGGGATACGGATTGGAAGGTGTGATGTATCCGAATTCCCAAAATTCACGTAAGAGAGGCACAATCACATGCTTGCGCAGGTACAGGGTGACTTCCAACCCGATTAAAACCAGTCAAAGACAGTGTGGTTTACCATAATGTTGTAACAGTTTGTTTCCAAAAACCAAAGTTTTTTCTGCACGCTTATCCCGCCGAAAAGAAATTTGCAAATCCTCATGCATTTATGCCACTAATAAATTAGTAGCGTAAACATTTCCAAACTCTGGAGATGATAAAGTCAGAAATATGTCATGATGTGACACGAGATAAAGTGACATCGGCAACTAAAGAACGTGCTATTTTCATTAATTTTCTATCAAAAAATCCAAATTCCCTTAAAAAAGTTCCTGTTTTTAGAATGTCTATGGAGAGCCTCAGATCATAGGCGTTGGGTAAAATTAAACGGAAAACCCACGATTTTTTTCTTTTGCTATACATGCTCCATATTTTCAATATTTTGTTTTAAAAATACAAACGTTTCAGGCACGCTCCGGGACATTTGTGCGCGCCACATCCCCGCTAGAGCCCTGGAAGATGTGCAGCGACGCTACTGCTATTGCCTACTTGTTTTGGTGCCAGATGAAATAATTCCAAATTTCATCCTCGTGCTCGCAAATTTTTAAATCTAGGGGCTAATTATGGGCGAATAGTGGTTCACAGATAACACCTATCTAATTAAGGGAGAGTTTCGATGCAAATAAAACGACCCGGAGGTGTTTTAGTCGTTTGGGAGCATTTTTGAGCGAAAAGTGATTACCCTCCACTCAATCTATGTAGCCCTCCACCTCCCCACTACCCGGTCTTGTCAAAAATCCTGAAAACGACTCTACGTGGAGTCATGTATCTTAAGTTTATATATTCATCTGGTTAGAGAGAATGCAACCTTAAGTTTTTTTCAGATCGTCCAAAGTTCGAAGATCATACACGAGGGATATGAAAGACGAAACGGAGTTGAAAGCAAAATTCTGTTACCAAAAATAATTACTTTCTACTCAAAATGTTGAGGGCTAGAGTTATAATTAACAAGAGAAAGCTCATTATTTTATAGGGCTAAACAAATTTATAAGGTAACAAGTATTTACAAACTACTTAGAAGTGCTGGACAAATTGAAATCGAAGACAAAGTAGGAGATACTTCTCGAACAATAAAGATTTGTTTTTCACACTCATTCTAAAAATGTGTTTTAAAGGAACAATCTTTTCATCCCATTCTTCCACACAAGGGACCGTACTTCTTTATAAAGACAATGATTAAGTTTAATCTGATGGGTTTGACCTCCACTCTAAAAATATGTTATACGGTAACATATGTGTCATTTCAAAAAATCAACATAATATGTTTTGTATACACATTACGAAATTAGACAAGCATAAGATAAGGATTAGTTAAAAGAAAGTTTAAAATTAAAACTGTTTAATTACTTGATTTTCTTCTTTTAGTTAAAGTTTTGTAAAATGTTAAATTGAATTTGTTTTATTAGTTTTAAATGGAGTTTTTCGGTAACCACTTGAACACGAAACAATTGTATGTTTATCTATCATTGAATGACGTGTATCTATGTCACATTGGTATAGAGGGTGGTCGGGAACACCCGTTTAAATGCTTCTTTTGCCCATAGTCAGTAATTAATTTTTGCTCGCTTTGCCAAGAGTGTGTGTGTCATACAGTGGCTATTACAATCTGTTGTTCATTATAAAATTGCTGAAGGGAAAGTTGGTTATTTTGACAAAAATATGAAGGTGAAACTTTTTAGATTTTTTCGTTAAGTTTAAAATGTAAGTATTACGTTTTCAATAAGACTTGCTAATGAAGAGAAGGCAACTTTGCGATAGAAATGATTAAAATATTTTAATCCTGACCATTCAACCTACCAAACGTTTGAACTCAAACTGGTAAATCTGAAACAAAAACATCACATTCCAAAAGTTGTTAACACTGCATGATGATGAGATCAAGTAAAGATAAAGAGATGGAAATTCCTTCGTGATGACTTGGCATGAAATGACGTTGTATTCTATTGTTCCAATATCAGAGGAAAACGTTATTCCAAAAGTGTTCATGTTTTTGTTCACTTCAACGTATAGTTTCCTTTTTCGTTTAAACCATCTCTGTGGTTAGAGGGTTTTATATATATATATATTATCTCATTAATAATTTCATTTTGCAAAAAGATATAACAGCGTTCTTCGTTTTCTTCGTTTTTTTTTGTAAGTCTGACGGATAACGCCAGTTATTGTAGTCTCAGTATTGCACGTTACATATCGTGGACTAATTCATTTTTGTGTTGGTCCTCGGTTTCACCGAAGTGCCACATATTTGCTTCTTTGCTTTTCTTAATTCATTCAACTTTTCCAAAACTAATTACTGTTCGTTTGCCTTGCAAACGTCTGTGTATTTTCAGCTCTGTGTACTTTTGATTGCAATAATAATAGAAATAATAATACAAATATAAATAAAAATAATAATAAAATGATGATGATGATGATGATGATGATCATCATCATCATCAAATATGTTCTGCCCAACACCTCCGTTGTAGTCACCGTTTGGGTTTGCATATGAACAAAACACGCGCGTGTTTACGCTGTGGGAAAAAAGTAACAATTGTTGGCACAGTCGTAGCTTCGTCCGTCGCTGTCTCTGTCGTGGCTATACCATGCAAAAGAGACTTAGGAAAACAAAAAAATTATGACAATAACAAATGTTAGCAATATCGACACGAAAATCCATATCTCACTTATGTACCATAGAATTGACAAATCATTTTTTTTTTTGTACAAATCTGCTGCTACCCGGTTTTCCTCCTCTAAATAAAAAACTGTAATATATACTTGTGAATGAGCAATACCCTTATACTATGTACTATTGTACTTAAACGATACAAAGAACCCTTCTTGTGTTTCGAGTAGATTTGATTTGTTCATCGTAGGATAAAATATGTTATACCTTGCAACATTTGGGGTCAAACCAGACTTTAATGATCTTTATCGGTATTTGGTATAAGCAAATGTTGAGTGTTTGTCTTACTATATCAAGTCTAGAGGGTCTTACGTCTTCATTTGCCAACTTGGTTGAAGTGACCCGCCTGTACTTTGGAGATGAAATCATTTACGTTGCAGAGAAGACATTCCGTGTTCATTTCAACAGTGTTATGATCAAAATCAGTTATTTTTTTTGAACTGATGAGTTTAAAGTTTGTTTTATTATCATCCACAAAGGATTTCGGCAAATTTGGCCACTTCTAATTGTGTCTTTTAACCACTATTGAAAGTCAGATTATCGCGTTCTTTTATTTGTTGGAAGTCACGTTATGTTTCATTATAAAATAACTCAAAATGATAAAGTCATTTAATTGGTGGTATCACATCTGTTTAAGACCCAGATGATTATTACAGTTTAATGTTTAAAACCAATTTTTGTGTGTGTGCGTGTGTGTGTGTTTTAAGAAAAAGGGCTAAACAGTAAAATTGTGAGTAAAAATTTAAAAAAAAAAAAAAAAAATGTGATAAGTTCGCTATCATGCGCACCTCCTTAGTGCCGTATTTGATCACTATATATTTATGGCAATATCAGCTCAATGTTTCAACACTTACATACCCAAAACTTATTCTCGGGTTATGCCTGTTGACCAGAGTTAGGTTTGCACAGAACTTAGTAAAAAGAATATTTGTGTTATCAGATTTGTATGTGAAAGAAATGGGTTTTGATGGGTGAAAACAAGACTTTGCTTGTTTCATATCATTCAACATTGACTTTATTGATTTTATCGCTGTTACTTTTGATATACGTTTTAAAGCCTGCTTGGATTTCAATCAGTAATCAAGAGTAGTCTCCTAATTGATGGGGTAATCAAGATTACACTTCTGAGTGAAGAGAAGTTTCCCTCACAAGCACGAAAGAAGACATGCCAAATGATGTATTATAACCCCGCAAAGCGAATTGTGTGCTCCAATTGAGAAAATAGAAATTCTCTTTATATACATACATGATTACTAAAAATTTCTGGTCAAAACTTAAGATTTTTGCAGGAATCATAAGCTTTGACCAAAAGTACCTAAAAAAATGCCATGAATGACTAAATCTTTTTCCACTCCGAGTTCTGGGACTGACCAAACAGTATTTGTTAGTTTCGTTATCAACCTAGAAGTTTGTGTACTTGTTGTGATAAGAAGAAGATGAATACACACAGTCAATACGTCGTCTGTTTCTTAACGTAATGGAGTTTTTCATTTCCAAGCCAGAACTCATTTTCAAAATTTCCAAATCCATTCCTGTACTCAGTCCAGTTTCTGTAGAAATTTATTGAACTGTCCTCGCGACGCTGGAAGACCTATGAGCAAAACAGAAAATTATCGGGAGTTTAGTCTTTCATAAATTCACTCAAAATTTGCTGCTCGTAATATAGATAAAGGTTATCAAACGACGCTATAAATAAAAACATGTTTAAACAAGTTTTCAAAACAAATAGGATTGATTTCTGCCATGTTAAAGATTGACTAAGAAAAGGATGTGTTTTGAAGCTTCTATCTTCAACGTGCATGTTCATTGTGAAAATGTTGGGTAAAATAAGCGCCACTACTGTTCACTTATGTGACAATGGTGCCGTTGGATAAACTTTATTTCGAAAATACCCAATTTTGGTATTATCATAAACGTGACCAGCTGTTAATGAAAATTTACCCCCTCTTTTTAGAGTACAATGTATCCAATTGAGCATCCAATCTACCTCTTCAACCTTTAATTTGCAAGTTGTAAAGTAACAACATAATGTAATAACCTGTACCACATGAAAATAAAAAAGTTTCTACTAACGGTCCAATTGTCTCCATCAATTGACATGTTACAGAATACATTAAATGGCGGTTCCGCCAATCCTTCAGTGTACACCATCCTCTCTGTGACCAGCAGCGTGTACATCGTTAAAGTCAGTGTATGAAGGCGTGTTATCTTCTGAAACGTTTAATTGCATTTCAGCTCTCGGTTGTCGTACAGTTACGATATGCAATAAAAATTACCTGAAGCGCTTATGCCATACTTCAATACCGGAGATATGGCGTAACCACTCCATTCATCACTTATTCGAAAATCTGAATATTGTAGATAACATTCTGTTCCATTATCAAATGTTATATCTATACGGAGTTCATAGACAGTCTGATTTGTAAGGTAGGATAACTTGTCGTTGCCGAGCCAAAATTCTGTAGAAAGAAACCCAAATCCTTGTTTGAAATTCTCTCAATTTCTGTTATAATAAACTGACCCATCGGAGCGACGAAAGATAACCTGGTCAAAAATCCATATGGTATCGAAACCAATAAGAGTTATATACGCACGTAATACGTTATCATGCGACAATTCTCAACTGGCTCAGCTCTTTGATCGACATCTAGTTCTATCAATGCACAATAACAAAGCTTATATTTCACAGCATTCAGCACACCCTACTGAGGGTCTTTTGTTTGTACACATTTAGATTTTCTATACTCCCCCTGAAGCAATTAACTGACATTATTTTCTGGCGGAAATCAGTTTTGGCTAATTGTGGGAGGGGCTTAACTAAGAAGATAAGAAGAATTGGTACTGTTTGGGGTAGAAGAATTGGGCTTCTAAAGAAAGATGAAGAGTAACGCATTTCATTACCTTTTGCTAAGACCATGTAATGTTTTCTCAGTGTCTTTTAACCAATATTAAAACTATCATGTAACGCTACTAAATTGCGAACCTTTACTCTTCTGTATTTCCATTTGTAAGTTGAAATTTCGAAAGACCCAAGCCCCAACTGCCATAGTAGGTCAATGATATGGTTTAATTACGGATACTCTTCTCTTAATTTCGTGAATAGTTTATCCAATTTAGTGTTAACTTGTAAACGGTAACTCTTGATTATATACGTACCGTCAAATCCCTAGCTTCACTCTCATTTTCACAGTATACCTCAAAGGGTTCTTCATGGCCATCAGGTTTTATGAGGTAGACCCCGTCTGACAAAGACGTGGAGCAGGACTGGCCGACTTCGCTGCATTCCCTCGGGTAATCAGGTTTTTGATAGAACAAAAAAGACGAAAAAAGACGTTTGAGTAAACAAAAATTAAAAGTCGCATTTTCTTAAGAATGTTTGATCCAACGTACAATTGTTACAAAGTGTAGGTAGGTCAAATGAAGCGAGAAACTTGTTTTTCAATAGGATGTCTCGCTAATATTTTTGAGGAAAATATTTGTAAGTTCTTTCTTACAAGAAAACTGCTTTTGCACAAACTTCACATCAACTTTGTATTTGTGGACCGACAAGACGCCGAATTTCATATAAGAGCAACAACATGGTGAATTTAATTATGTCAGGTTAGCTTTAAACACTGGCAATGGCGTATTCAAAGTGCTTCTTGTAAGAAAACAAATGAAGCCTACTAACTGTGTCCTCCGATGGCAGCATCACCTTCAACCTGGTTGATCTGAAAAAAGAAATAATAATGGTAATTATCAAACGCTTGCTGCTAACTTGAAACCCCGTTTACACTGCCATACATTTGTATAAGAACATTCTCATACATCTGGATATTTAGGGAATAAATAAGTAAAGCAGAGGAACGTTTGAACACATTCACCCATGTTGGACGTTGTAATAATTCATCTGTCTAGATAACATCATCATACGTGTTTATCGAGTAAACTTCGAGTAAATTTTGTACTACAAGGAGAGTGTTGTGGATTTAAAATGTAACAAGGGATCGTTCAAAATAACATTTCTAATTTTTCGCTCTTGCGACCTCTTAAGCGTTTGGATCAGAGATTGACACCAAAGACAGATGGCTAGGCACCTCCGTTGCATACTATTGAGCCCATGGCAACGTTATTATTGTCATTGCATCGACATTTTCAAAGAAGTTTCCAACTGAAGGATTATTCATTTTCACCACAGATACCATCATTATTTTATAAAAAAAAAAACTTTTATTGAATGCAAAACATATTTCTGTTTCAGTCCTAAGTTATACAAATGGGTAATTAAATTGATAAATTGTCGGGGTTGATCAATGTGTTCATGACACCATTCACGGAAATCTTACAAAGAGCAAAGGAGTTGTTTAATTTTTATGAGTTACTGTTTGATTTAAGAAGCTTAGCATTTGACAGAAAATAGATTCAACATAAAAATATCGTATAATGAAAGACAAAAATCTTTCGACTACTTTGAGTTTAGATGGACAGAAAATATTTTTGCAATTGTTCGTCACGAAATATATAAAACAAGGATGACAGAGAAGGAAATGTTTGAAATTCTATAACTTTTAGCAAGTTAAAATCAAACCAATAAAGAAATTTAAAACTTTCGTTTGGAATTGAGTTTCGTGCTGTTTGATATTGAAAAAGGGGAACTGAAAGTTGACAACGTCATGATCAAGTTGTATACGTGTTTGATAACATTTAAGAAAAGTGGATGTTATGAAAATATTGCTTTTTTGAAACAAACAATTACAGTGGAGCCTTCACAGATTGGAGAACTTGGAATTCCGTGGAAGAATAGTCGGGAAAAACACACTGTAGTTGAATGGTATCAAAGATGGCAAATGTCCGATTTATTTTTATTTTACAGAACCGGGTGGGCAATTGCTCTCTCTGCGCAAATAGCCCTTGTAGTAACGCCACTGTACATATTTAATGATGCTTCCATCAATAAATTTTAAGTCGTTCCATACCATACTTTATACCACACTGCCATATTTCTACAGCCAAGATGTACAGCTACTTTTAAGATATGAGGTATGACGAGACAACGAAGGGTATGCGACAAACTATCCCAATTAGAGAGTGAAAAAGAACGAATCATTAGTTTCTTCAAAAAATAAAAAAGTTAAATAATTCCCCCACAACTATTCCGCACCTTCTCTCTCCACACAAATACCCTGTTCACTGTAAGAAGACATAGAAGACTGTCAATTACGAAAATTCATTACACTCTATATGTGTATTCTATTATGTGAACTATTCTACATGCTTTGAATGTGATGTCAATGAAATAGAAGTAATCCTTTTTCAAGAAAAAAATTTGAGTGTTAAGGGTATAGCTAACCATTTCACAGTACTACTAAACACACAAATCAATAACGATTCATACAGACATTTAGGAGTCCTATAGTAAGTTATTTAAAGAAAACATTCAGGGATCAAGAATACTTGAAAATATGGAAATAAATTTTTCACCTAGCCAGGAAGATTTTGAATTAGTCTACACAAAGCACTCACTGTTGAGAATATCGTTTAAAAAAAAGACATTTTTTTTTACCGAAATTTTCTGTTTTCCGTGTTAAACAGAAATATTCTGTCATTCAACCATTTTTTTCAACGTTTAAATATGTCATTTTACATGATGGTTATGTTATTCAGAAAAACAGACATTTTCAGTTTTTAAAACAAATTTTACTATTCATATTTGTACCTTACCAGACACCTCTATCAAATTAGTACATAATATTTATGCTTTTATTAATTAACATTTAATTTCTGTTTTTCACTAAGGTTATTTTTACAGAAGTAAACTCATAAAGTGGGTGTGACTATTTTTTGTCTACAAATATCTTCAAAACGTTTATTTCTTCCCTCCAAAAATGTAGGTGTATATTTGTGTTCACTAAGAATTCTTCATTATAATTATTAAACTGTTCAGAATGTTAACAACTCATGTAGTGGTATCCTTTTAAGTATTTATTTTGAAAAAAATAATTACACTATATACATACTGTAGGTTTAAAATTATAGCTTCCAGGGACTTCCACCTACTCAAAATGAGTGAGGTATTGAGTATATTCGGGCGATTTCAACGGAATAAACTCTTTGAAACGGCTTTATCTTGCTTTGTTGGCTGCATATGACTGCAGCAACTATTCTTGGTGACTTTTAGCATTATATCAAAAATTTGACACAATCTTCAAAAAAATAAAACGTTACAAAAAACGTCCCTGAAAAAAAATCTGTTAGACATTTTACATAATAATCTTTTGAAAAAATTAACTAAAAGGGTAGAGGAAAAAACATTTTTACCCACCTTTTTTACCTTTTGACATTTTCTATGCAGTGTGAATACACTGATGTAACAGTTTCAAACAGCATGTTTAATACTTTTTTGAAAAGTTACAATTTAGTGACCAAGCCAGTTCAAAAGCTAATTTTTGCCTAGTCGTGAGGCAATTGAAGTAGCAATAAGGAAAAAAGGAACGAGAGTTGCATAAAATTCCTTCTAATGCACCTACGACAGGGAGTCTTTCCCTGAGTGAGTGAATGCCATTTGTAAATAATTCCCTACTCCTTGCCGCATGGATGACACGGAGTTGGTCCTAATCCCACGGAATAAAGAATGAGGATATGATATAGGGCTACAAGTTTTTTCGATATCGGCCAAAATGTTTGCAAAAGGAGATGTTATTATGTCAATGAAATTTGATAGTGAAAGTATTAATGCAGTCAACCAAATCTGAATCAGTGGGTTAGTGTGTCATGATCCATGGTCGACTCTTTGAGTTTTTCAATAAAAAAGATTCGGTTTTAAGACTCAGTTTCAAATTAATTGATTAATGTCGGGATATTTATTTTTTCAGTTGGGGCTCTCTTGCTTGTTTTTATTAATCTATTGCTTTTTCTTAGCACAAAGCACAGTGGCAGTAGCTTCTATCTAAGAAATCTTCGATATGATCCAGCCAAATCCCCACCCCCGATTGGCTAATGAGGGGCATGACTTGCCAGTGTCTTGTCTCACTAAATGGTAAAACCGCTTAGGGAGTTAACCAACTTTTTAACGGTTGAATATATACTGTATGGGTCCTGAAATGTAATGGAAGGACAGTTGCATGAGAAATTAGAAATGCGTAGGATCTGCGTGTTGGTTTTGTGAAAACTTTACGGTGTTTTTTGGGTACACAATAAATTCATGAATTTTGACAAGGAGATTGTTAATAATAAATGAAAACGTTTGAAAACAAAGGGAAGGTGATTTGGGATTTACGCCAATTGTGATGTTTCTTCACTGTTCATAAATTTTATCTTAAAAGAGTAACGTCCTTCATGTTAAGTTTGATGTCATTCAATGAAGCCAAAAATTTGTTGCAATTACTAAACTATTAACTTGTGTTTTACTACCAATTAGAAGAAAACTCACAAGCAATTGTTTTATCAGTCCACTAGCCACTTCTGGAAAAGTAAATTTTCCAAGAAGAGTATATTAAAATATAACCTTTAATGGAACGAGATATTTTATACCACTCCAATGTGAGTACATTGTGACTCTGATTGAGGGATATCCTTTCTCATGGGAAGTTAGCAATATGCAAACTCTGAAACAAAATTTGTTTTTATTTTCTTTGCTTTTTCTATAGAGTTGCCGTAATACTGATGGGCTCTAGTATATTTTTATTTACAGATGCATGGTTTTGATGTATGGTTAATGTACATATAAAAAGGGTTAAGAGCACCCTGGACATAATTAGAAATCACAGTTACGTTAAATATGTTATTGTTACATCTTACAATATCTGAAGTCAAAGGAATACCCAGGGTTAAATTCCATTCGAAACCATTTGGAAAAGTTGAATGGTTCCGAATGGACCCGAATGGACCCCAAATGGATTTCAAATGGTATATGAATGGAAATGTACATTTGAATGGTTTTCTGATCACATAAAAGGAATGCAAATGGTTCGCGAATGGTTTTCGTATTCTCAAATGGTTCCAAATGGTTCAAACTGGAAACCATTTGGTAAATGGTATATATTATGTACATCAATGGAACATATCCAGTTCAACATGCATGCACATGATGCAAATGGTCAAGTTGTCTGTTGGTATAAGCCTACCTGTTGCAAATTCATTTGAATGGATATGTAAAGTTAGATGAAAGAAATTTATAACCAGCTGGATTTGATACATCTCTCACAATTTGTACAAGGTCCAATTGAAGGTGTAGACAGGAAAGTAAGAAACTTTTTATTAATCTAAGCCAGTTAAGATTCTTCTCAGCCTGAATATTTCCCTGATCATTTCCCCAGGCACATTTTATTTATAGGGATTTTGGAGGGAGTGGGGCACACTTATCAAATTTTGTGGGGCTCAAATGAATTGGGGGTTACAGTAAAGCCACCCATAGCAACTCGCGTAGGCAACAAACCGCAGAAGGATTTCCATGAAAATTTTAGCTTCAGTTTTCCCTAACAGTATAACCTTCCTCCCCTACCTTGGAAAGGATACACAGAGCATGTAATGCACAGCACGGGTATCAGCTGGAATAGGAAATTCTTCCTGTCATTCCAATACCCGACCCACGCCCGAGACCTTTTGACTCCCTTTCCCACTCCACTTTCTGGCACTTTCTTAGCCCGTACTTGATATCCTTGTATAGCCCAACAGCACTTAGAAGTTTTTGTTGTGTAGCTTTGCAGCTTGGTATCATCTGCAGTCTAGAGGCACAACCTCTAAAATTATTCTACTCATTTCTTCTCTCCATTTTCTCCATACAGATTTCCAATCCCCATCCCCACCCTATCATGCTGATGTATATCTTTGTTGCCTTTCAAGTTGCTCATCTTTATGATAACCGTGACACTGAACAGGATCAAAACATAAATGCAATGCTTGTTTGAATGGAGCTATTAGGTAATAGCTTGGCATGCGCACAAACCATGGTACAGTACTGCACCATACAAAGCTCACAGATGCTGTACACCCATGTGTACATCATATGTACAGTACAATGTAACTTAATAGGCACAGCAAGTACAAGAGCTACTGTACTTACAGAGAGTACTATGCAGTGGTGTGCAGGTGTCATGAATTCAAGAAACGTGAAGTGAAGGGGCAAGACTGCTTTCCTTAGAGGACTTTTATGAAATGCTGAAGCACAGTAAGTAAAGACACATGTTTTTAAAGTATTGCACCAGAGAGACCAATAAGCAATGAACATATTTTAGTGAAAATTATGAGCCAAAGACTGCATCAATGAATGGTTGCTGCTGTGTTAACAGTCAGGCCTAACTTAATGTTTATAGTAGCGGTTCCACAAGACAATTAGTTGCACTAGTACTGTAGTATTGTACAAAGACTAACATTAATTCGTGAAGCAGGCCTTTTTAGTGGGAGGGGGTGGACATTTTATAGCCTACAAGGAAACGAGGGACAGAGGTATTACATGCTATTAATATACGTAAAACCCTCTACAAGGAGAACCAAGCTTAATTTTATTGAATCCAAGTTCGTTAACCAAATTTGGGGTTTTGAAAAGCCATATTACTGGCCTCGGCCTAGTCATACCCAAAATAGTTGGCCCCAGATCATGGTTAAATTTATCGTTGGAGCAAAATGTTTTCTTTCTTCTTTTTTAGGGGTGGGGGGTGGGGATGGGTGGGGGGTTGGTTATGAAGACTGTCTCTTTCCTTTTGGGTGCCGACTCAAAAATAACAGGATGGAAAAGGAATTCCTTTTTGCATGTTTCCATCTTTATCTGTATGTAAAGTTCTGTAGCACCTGGCCTAAATAATCAACAGGTACACAATTTGTTGCAGGCCTAGCTCTATATTTATTTGTGTAGGTATGATAAATAATTATTTTCGAATTCAACTAAGTCTCCGTAAATGGCCTCTAGCAAAATTTGACTGCAGGCCTAGCTAGGCCTATACCACAGTCCCAAGCAAACAGAGATACCGTCTTTAATAAAACAAAAGCAGTCACCCCAACTTGAAGTACAGTAGTGCAGTAGACTTTCCTGTTCCATGATTGGCTGTTTGGAGTTATGTGACAACATTGTTTCTCTTCAAATATGAAATTTACTGGTTATGGTTTACCCAGAATATGCAATATTGAAGTCTAAAAATATGATGAAAGATACTTTGAAGAGAGATAAGAACAAAACTGTGATGCTTAGCTGTTGCTTTTTAATAAATTTGGGTGACTGTTCGTGACCTTAAAAGCTTAAGTTTTCTTTTTGTCAAGAACATTTAACCCTTTAAAACCAAGTTAGTTGTACAACTTTTTATATACTTTAAAAATTTTATTTTTTAATTCTTAAACAGAATGACATCACAGTGAAACTGTCTCCTGCACAGCTGATGGAGTTATTTGTCAGTGTGTCTTAAATACTTTTCATTTATATCTGGACTGCTGTGGACCATGTAGCAGAGTCAGGCATAATCATTTTTAGTGAGTGAGGAATTTGTACTGCATACATGGAGCCATGGACTGAACAAGAAATCCTGCTATTGAACTGTGACACCAGTGTACTGATAACCTTTTATGGCCTGCTTCCTTTCGAATAGCGATTTTCTTTTTTGAAACTACAAAGCCTGTTTTCGTTATCACATAATATGAGCAGTCCTGATTGTTGAATGGTAACATATCCATGACATGCAGGCTACTGTACCTTTTGATGTTCTTGCTGTGGAGTGAGAATGAGTCCTGAGGTTGGAGAACCACAGAACAGTGTTGAAGTACAGTAGATGCTGTAAAGCAGTTACAGGACAACTTATGAGAGGCATCTTTGAATTAACCACAACAATTAAAAAGATATTTGCTACAGATGGCTATGGGCCAGTACCAATTTACAAAGGAAATGCTGCTGTCCTAGTTTTTGTGCCTCATTAATTGTAATCTGATAAATTGAACGGTCTTGTTTAAACTGTCAGGTGATGTAATTAAGAAGTGTTGAATCCTTGGTGTGGAATTTTTCCTTTATTCAGGAGTCAATGGGAGGATCGGACGAAGAATACAACCATTGGATTTGGAAACAAAATAAGTTTCCCCCTTCGTGGACCTTTCATGTGCCCTGTGTGCAACCTCTAAAGGCATTTAATTGTGTTAAAAAATCTTACTTTTTCAACTTGGATAACCATGAAAATATTTTTTCATGGACCAAACAGTTACCAAACTTTGTTTTATGTGGGAAATGTGAGAAGACTGAAGCCTACTCTATGATTTTTCATGAAATACATTTTACCATGGAAATCCTCATTATTTTAACTGCAAATGTGAATTAACTGGTGCTTAAAGTAACAGTATTAATTACTTGGTGGACCATTTTAATATTTTGACCGAACTTTGATTTACTATGGACAAAACATTTTCTTCGATAATTTTTCTACTTTTGCTTCCTTGGAAAGAATACCAACAGTGTGATTTTTTCATTCCTTTAGTTTACTGAAAGGTGTACCCTACATTTGAATTACAAAAAGCTATATCTTTGTCATATTGTGTTTGCATATGAGTGCGTATTACATGATTTTGGACACAATGAACTGTTTTTACATGCGTTTAAATTTGTAACAAATTTGAATTTGAGTGAAGTTGTACTTATATGTACTATTTATGTTTTTCTTCATTTACCTTGTAAGTATCAGATCCCAACCATTACATGTAATATCCTTCAACTGGGTTGCCAGCTGCATGATGTGCTATCCATTATTACTGTTCTGTAAGCTTCACAGAATGCCATCGGGGGGTAATAAACGTACACTCTATTGCTAGTATAGATATATTCTTATATTGTTTTGATTAATTTTGGTTTTGCAGCAACTGTACAGGATTTTCCATCTCAAACTTGCACATAGAAACCATGAACAAAGCTCGAGCATACTGCACTTCATCTAAAACTTGTAATCTCTGTCTGGAAGAAAAGTTCTTCATTATACTCAAACCTTCCTTAGCAACTCTAAATAAAAGAAACGAACTGATAAGCTCTTGTAGACACAGGAACAAACACCTACTGTGTAATTATTCTAATAGGTAATGTATCTTGGCTCGCTGTACACCGTTCGTGCCTGTTCACATCGAAACGGAACGAACACGTGCTTAAAAACGGACACGTTCAAAAGCAGCGAACATATACGTATTAACGTTATTGACATCATTGTACTTCAGGCTTCCGAAGAGTGAGGACCTACATTATTGGCCCTTACGAAACAGTTCTGTAAAGCTATGCTGTAAAAACTTATTGCAACCTTTTCAATATATATATATATATATATATATATACATATATATATATATATATATATATATATATATATATATATATATATATATATATATATATATATATATCGATGATTATTATTGTTGATGTTTCGTTTTGAATTGTAATGGATGGCTGAAGAAACTTGAAGCATTAAAACAGTAGTTGATTTACGTTACAAACAAAGCGATCAAATCTTGAAAAAGCTGACAATTGCAGAAATCATCACGTACCCCACCAAGACCTCACGTTAACATTAGTTGACAAGTGAAAGTTTCAAAACAGAAGCCTAACACAATCCTTGAAAGATGTATCATGTTTTTCTTCTGTTTGTCATGTTTTCGACTTACTTAAGTGCAGGAGCAAGCAATGGTTGAGTCTTCACAGGTCTCTAAAAAAGTTCTCGAGAATTCACTTTCAGCAATTTGAATAGAAATTTTGCTCATGGGTAGAAAATTAAATATTTGTTTCGTGAAAATTGTGGTGATTTTACTTGAAGGAACTGAGAGGTTAAGAAAACAATTTTCCCTTTATGTAGATGCCAAGTCACTAATTGTCTACACCAAAGTTGTCGTTAAATTTTATCGAAGACATTTGCCCGGTTTCAAAAGTTATTTCTAAATGTCTTTTTACTTGATTTTTTTTATTTATTGAATGACTAATGGCAGACCGTGTGGGTCATGGTAATGCTTACAATGTTTTGTTCCGTTTAATAATGTATCTATACAAGTTCCATGGTCTATAGTACGACCTTTGAGATTTTCACAGAAACGTTCCAATTACCTTTTTTATGACGACCAGCGACTATGGAAATTGAGGCACCACCTCTGGAAGACTGTAACAGTTTGACATTGCCTCATGTTTATTACATGATTGACTAGATGAAATAAACTAGATTAGTACAGTACTACCCGCAACAGTACTACCCGTAACACTTAATCGAAATATGAAAAGAACGAAGGGGAAGGGAGACGTGTTAAGTCAGTCTAAAAAATCGACGCAGGGTTTCTGGAAGAACTGAAATATGTTTTCATAGACAATAAAAGGGGCGTAGTGCCAATGCAAAGAGTTTCAAAGGTTGTTGTTTGTTTCTATATCATAGAACAGAAGTCTTAAAGATCATCTGAAAACATATTTTTCACTTGAGACTTGGATAAGATCCAAACTGCTTTGCGTTATAGGATTCGATAAGACGTATAATTTTCCGTCATGAAGACATCGGCAAAAATGAAGGAAACACGATGCCTACCGCCGTGCCCAATAGATATACAAACTACTACCACCATCGAATAGTTCTTAACAGTTTTCATTGGGTTTTTCTTTTTTTGCAACATTATGAGATTTGAAATTTTCTCAACACATTTGTTCGGAGTCAATCTTAGCTTCTGTCGTCTGGACAGATTGAAAAGGAGGATAAAGCTTACGTTGTGGACAAATTCGATAAAAATATCCGAACGAAGTGTTTCCAATGAAAGTAATTCTTTCTCCCTTCTTTTAGCGTTATTCTTAAGGAAAATGCAAGTTTAGCTGGTAATGTTAACAAAAATTTTACATAAATAAATAACCTAATAGAAAAAAAACCTTTGGAATGGACATGGTGCAATTTTAACAGTTAACAACCATAAGCAGCACTAGAAAGGCAATGAATAAACCAAAAACACATTGTTAAAATACTGTCCGTTTCATAAATCAGTTTACAACACAAGCAGTTTGGGCACGGAATATACATTGCATCATCACGCGGATTTCCCGTAAACCTAAGATGCACTATCTTGCTGGTAGAATTACTTTAAAACATTGACCCTTATGAAACAAGTTTCATGCTTAATTTACTCTAATAAAACAAGAGTGATAGTTTACTCGTAAGAAGGGTAAATTTTATGCCCATATGCCCATATGCTGAAATTAATTCTGAGAATGTTCAGTTCTACTCAAATTTAGCAACATTTTAGTTTTTATGGAGTGCCTACAGGGATCACCCTCTATAATGTGATCCCTTAAGGCGCCTATGAAGAGTGAATTTCTCAGTTCCTTGTTCTTATAAATTCCGTCAAACTTTTTAAGTTGCTATCAGTAGACACGCATGTCCTTAAAAAAAAAAGAAGAGTACGTAACTGGACTAGTGTCGCATCACTTCCGGCCCTTTTTAGATATGGTAGGAAACTACTCGCAGAAACACAGTCGGATAAACCCGGGGAGTAGCATAGATCTACTTAAAATACTGGGGATTAGAGGGAGAAGGTTTTTTTTTCCGTAAAGTGCAAACCTTCTTTGTGCCAGGGTATGATTAGTCTCCCACACTAATCTCGTCCTCTTAAAATTTTAAGTCCTATTAAAATAAGCCTGTGGAGTGTGTTTACTGCAAAGCCGACGCCACTGTCTCTGCGTGTGTGCACGTAACCCTTGAGCCGAGTCGTGCAGTTATTTTAGATTAACCCTTTACCGTCGTGCTCCGATCGGGGCATATTTGCGCCCCTCGGCAGTGGGCGGAAAAGCGGATGTAGCCCTCCCCGGAGGCAATTGACCCCGTGACCTTCAACTATTGTCTCTCTCGTTATTCTGGCCGAATTTTCGGGTAGCTACTCGCAGTTTCGAGCTCCGTGTGAAAAAGTAAAGATGGGTGACAGCCGAGCTCTCCTCATGGGTCCAAAAGACCCAAACAACGGTAAAGGGTTCAAGAGATAATTCTCTAACCCGAAACTGCAATGTTTGAACGGGTGTACCGAAATTCTCAATTGGTACAGATCTTTGACGGGCAACCAATTCAAACAATAAACAGTATCAAAGCCTATATCACACAGCAAGGACTGTACTGAGAATGTTTTGATTATACACATTGACCTTCTGTATACTCACCCTGAAGCAA
>CM074191.1:1803639-1878639 GCA_037179385.1 Holothuria scabra
TATTATTATTATTATTATTATTATTATTATTATTATTATTATTATTATTATTATTATTATTATTATTATTATTATTATTATTATTATTATTATTATTATTATTATTATTATTATTAAAAGATATTTAAGCGATAATAATGGTGCATGGAAGACCTGTCTGGATTATTACTTGAATGATTTCGGAAAAGAATTTCTGTTTCAATGTAATTTTAGTAAACACGATGTCCCCAATATCAATAATTTGTTTGTAAAAGATATTTGTAAAGCTTGGTCAATGTTTAATTTTAAAGAACCATCTAGCAAGTTTGAAAACGAGATAATTTGGAATAACTCAAATATAAAAGTTGGTAATAACACCGTGTTTTATCAGTTTATGCACTCTAAGGGAATCGATCATGTTTATAATTTTTTAAATAATGATAATAAGCCAATGCATTATAATGAATTTGTGGAAGTCCATAATCTTGGCAATTTTCCTTTTATCATGTATAATGGGATAATTTTAGCCATTTCATCTTTGTGGAAACAAAACTTGCATAATACATACTATTCTTTTAATCATAACGAGGATTTACTTAATAAGTTGGTTTTTAAAATTTTTAAAATAAAAGTTTAAAATTTTTCTTTTTTCTTTTTTTTTGCATTTATTTCTCCTTTATTACATTTCAATTAACTTGGTGTATACAGTATATATAATTTATACATTTCTTAATTTTGTTCTTTATGTTTACTTTACAATGAGCTTAAGTGGTACAACTACAAAGGTATTGAAATAGTACAAAATTTTTTTTTCAATGCCAAAGGGACACCGTCTTATAAGATAAAATAGGAAAAAGACATGAAAAGCAGGGAACATGAAAAAGGGTCTTGTCAAAATAATTCATATGATCAATGAGGAAATTGAAACAATTAAAAAACCAATCACCAATCGTCAAGCTGCCACATTCCCCGAAGAACAATTTGACTTCCAACCTCCATGTTAAAGTGTAAACAAATAGCAAAAGAATATATATATATATATATATATATAAATCGTTATCTGATATCGTTCCGTAATGGTACAAAATGGTATAGGGATAATGCAAAGAACCTTGTGTCCAAAAAGACTACAAGTAACAGATTAAGTAAGAAATATGAGATCAAATAAACAGACTTGGGCATAAAGAAAATGCTCTTTCCAGATCATTAAAATTTACTTTCTTTTTACCTTGAAATCTTTTTCTTTGCTCGACTTTTACTAAGAATTTAAATTTATGAAAAAAATTGTCTATTAACGGTTTCTTGTTACTCAACTTACAATCAAAAATAAATTTCTTCACATGCATTGTTAGAAAATTGTATGGGTAATTGGGGCGAGCAAAGCAAAAGTAATATTCTTTCTTTGAAAAAAAGAACTGTTTCCTCAAAAACAAATTTTCAGCATCCAAAATAAAACTTGAGGTGAATCTACAATCCCAGAACAGATGGTCTATGCTCTCAATTTCAGTTTCACAAAAGGTACAAAGGTGATTATCTGTTTTACCCATCAAGGAAAGTATTTTATTTGTTGGAAGGATTCTATGAAGGAACCTGAACTGAAAATAATGAAGGGTTGGGTCAGAGGTTGAGCACCAGGGGGTGTTAAAAAAAGGTTCCCAATCCTCAGTTGAAATGTCGTCAAAAGTGGCTAACCATTTGGTACATGCTGTAGGCGTTTCAGTAACTTTGTTCAATAAAATATTATATATCAATTGTGAACTACTATTTGTACACAGTATTTTTTTGAGTAACTCTTCATTAGCATTCGTTTTATTAGCTTTAGCTTTATGAATAGATTGTCTCCAGTGAAGGGGTATACTCTGGACTAGACCCCAATATAAAGTGAAAGGTAAAGTATGAATGTTAAACTTAGTAATAAACGCTTCAAAAGCTAGGGGTCTACCGGTATCATTAAACAAATCACTAACGTACTGAACCTTCTTCTCAAATAACTTAGAATAAAATACAATTTTACCATTTACACGAATACTCGAATTATTCCATATATGTTGAATACCATAATCGCTCTGAGGATTTGAGTAAGAGACATGACACCAAGCCTCCATAACCTGTCGTACAAAGGTATTATCAATATTTTTTACGTCTCGTGGGCTGCAATTGCATTTAAAAAAATATTCCTTACCATAAATAATTAAATTAGAGTCAAAGAATGATTTCCATGGCCCATTCGTGGCATTTTACATATCGATGAACCCAAGTACACTTAAGACTATTAATGAAAGTACCTATATGGGTAACTTTCAAGCCACCCTGACCGCTTGGATTAATCATAGAAGATCGTTTTATTTTATCAGGATTCCCTGCCCAAATAAAGTTAAAAATAGTACCTTCCAGCTCTTTAATAAACGAAATTGGGGGGTTTGGAAGGACAAGGAAAAGGTATACTAATTGTGAGAGTCCAAAACTTTTAAAGATAATATTTCGCCCAATCGGAGTTAAGTCGCGACTAGCCCATACACGAAGGGTGCTTTTAAGCCGGGACAATTTAGGTTGGTAGTTAAGTCGAAATAAATCGTCCCCTCTGTGGGTGAAAACAATACCTAGCATATTAACGGGACCTAATGTTATTTTAAAATTGAAATCATTTACAAAAAAAGGCCTCCTGTTAATGAAGGCGCCAAGCGGAAAAGATAAGATTTGGAGCTATTAATGCTAAGACCAGATGCCCTCTTAAATCTTTCAAGAATGTCAATGGTTCCACAAAGGGATTTTCTTGTATGGTCTAAAATAAATGTGGTATCATCGGCATACTGGAGGATCTTATTTTCTGCAGCTCCTATGGTAATTCCCCTTATTTCTTTTGACTGATTTATTTTAAGAGAAAGAGTTTCGACACAAAGGATAAATAAATATTGACTGAGGGGGCAACCCTGACGACCCCCTCTTTTAATGGAGAAAAAACCTGTGGAGTAGCCGTTATTCAGCACACAAGCATGTGCATTTTTATAAAAAGTACTAATCCAATTTTTAATACTTAAACCAAAATTAAAAAAATTAAGAGTTGCTTGAATAAAATTCCACTCCAAAGTATCAAAAGCTTTTTTAAAGTCAATCAAAAAGAGAAAACCAGGAATATTGTGTACTGAGGTGTAGTCAATTAAATCAAGAATAAATCGAACGTTTTCGCCTATGAATTTCCCTTTTAAAAAACCAGTCTGTTGATTACCTATAAGCATTTTAATAACACGTTGAAATCTATTAGCAATAGCTTTTGCACCAATCTTATAATCGACATTCAATAGTGATATTGGACGGTAGTTCTGAAGCATGAGTGAATCTTTACCAGGCTTAGGGATAAGAGTGATGACACTTCGAGATTGTTCAGGTGAGAGAAACCCCTTACGGTAACCATAGTTTAAAGAATCAACAACAAATTGACCAATTAGCGGCCAGAACTGTTTATAAAAATTAACTGAAAAACCATCACTTCCAGGTGCCTTATCATTTTTCATTGAATTAAGCGATAACGTACAATCATTAAGTGTGAGTTCCCCCTCACACTGAGTAGAGTCGTCCATGTCCAATGATGTGTGACGTAAATTCAACAAAAATTGGTCAGGAGAAGAGTCAATAGAAGTATAAAGTGATTCATAAAAGTTACGAATTTCCTGAAGAATACACTTGTCATCATCAATAATATCACCGTTGGGCTTTGACAGTTCAAAAACTCTATTTTGTGCTTTATGACGTTTCTCTAAATTTAAAAAATATTTTGAATTTTTTTCACCATCTTCGACCCATCTTACACGAGACCTTATTATAGTACCTTGCAGTTTATAATCTAAATATGTGGTAAGTTCATTTTGAGCCGTAGCTAGCAATAAACGAGTTTCTGGACATTCAGAATGGAAAAAGGCGCTGTTCAAGGTTAGTAAAAGGTCAGTAAAAGATACTTCACTTATTATGAATTGAAGGATACATTTTGTAATATCTAGACGAAATCCATGTATTAAGTATGTGCTGAAAGATTTTCTTTTTATGTTTAAGATAATGGAAGTTTTTGTTTTGTATAATAGTTATTCTTTACAAGCAAAATGAGCAAAAGTTGAAATAAATTATGGATGGAAAAAAAAAATTATTATTATTATTTTAGTGGAGGAAAATGGAGAGGTGCTGCAGGGAAACCTTTCGTATTTAGCTGAGTGGTTTATATTAATGCTTTGTGGACTTATTTTGGGAATTGTCATTCAACACTTCCTACTTTGGTGAGAAGTTCTCTTCCTGTTTTAATGAAATATTAGTTTTTTTTCTATTATCATATCCCCACCTCTATGCTGTCTGTGCTCGTCTCTTTGGTCCTTGGACCTGGTTGACCATTCTACTGCTTATTCTACTGATTTCTAAGCAGTCATACCCCAGAATTGCTTACAGCGGGGATGCTGGTCAACGTGATTTCTTTACTTTTTTCTTCTTATCTTTTTCAGTCTCGTGATTTACGTACATTTATGATGTACATCTTCTATTTCTACTCTTCTGTTGTTGGGGATCAATGTTTTGAAAAGTGCCGTACTGTCTGTATTGATAGAATTGAACCTATTGCTTTAACTGGTTCCTATTTTACTATCAATGAGCTATTTCGAGTAGCTGGAGTACCAGGGTTAATATTCCCTCTCAATTTGTGACATGGGTTCGTATTCATTTGTTACTTTTAATGTGAGAGGTATTCGTGATAGCAAGAAACGCCGTAAGTTGTTTTCTTTCCTACATACCCACAAGTACGATTTTATTTATCTGCAAGAGACGCATTCCATTCCTATCGACAATTCTATTTGGGCTAATGAATGGGGAGGGAAGGCTTACTTATCTCACGGTTCAAACTGTAGCAAAGGTGTTGCAATATTGATCAATCCGGTTATAACTATGACAGTCTTAAACGCAATAATTGACGTAGATGGTCGCTTTATTATATTGAACATTAATTGCAATGATACACTGTTTGAGCTTATTAATATTTATGGCCACAATATGGATAACGTGTCCCTTTTCCTTAAGTTAGAAAGTTATATCAGTAATCACACTTGGGATTCTTTGGTTTTGGGAGGGGACTTTAACTTTGTAATGAACTTAAACCTCGACAATGTTGGAAGTAATGCCCAAACTAACTTTAAAGCAAGAAGCAGAGTTCTAAGTATGATGGAAACATATGATTTGATTGACATTTGGCGCGAAAGAAATCCATGCAGGAATCAGTATACTTGGCATTCTAATATCGACACCTCTATTCATTGTAGGCTAGATTATTTTATTTTGTCAAAACATCTTAGAAATGCCGTTACAGATATGTCCATTTTGCCTCTTTTTGGCTCAGACCATTGTTGTGTAACTATGAAACTTATTATCGGTAATGTTCGAGGTAAAGGTATGTGGAAACTTAACATTTCTTTACTGGAAGACCCAAACTATGTTAATTCTGTAAAGGATGCCATTAAGGAGTTAATCACAACCCATCATTACTACAATCCCAAGTTGCTCTGGGAATCTTGCAAATTGACTATAAGATCTATGTCAATTACTTATTCTAAAATTGCGGCAAAACATATGTTTCTTGATGAAAAGAATTTAATCGAAAAAATTGCTTTACTTGAACAACAGTATGTTTCTTGCTCATCTGTTGATTTAAAAAATCAGCTTGAGGAATCAAGAGCTAAGCTTGACTCTATTTACGACTATAAATTAAAGGGCATTGTTATTGGATCTAGGGCTCGTTGGTGTGAAAATGGGGAGAAAAATACGAAATATTTCCTAAATTCGGAAAAAAGGAACAAAGCTTTCAGTAGCATTAAGCAATTAATTTTAGATAATGATAAAGTGATAAGTAACCCTGATGACATTTTGAAAACAGCTCATGATTTTTATAAAGGACTTTATACTAAAGATTTGACCGTTAATTCAAACACTTTTTTCACTAGCCCTAGCTTTTTGCATCCAAAACGTTCCAATGATCAATCAAAGAGCTGTGAGGGACTTCTTTCACTTGAGGAATGTTCAAATGCTTTATTTTCAATGCCTTTGAATAAGTCTCCGGGAACTGACGGAATCCCAACTGAATTTTATCGTGTGTTTTGGGAAGATGTGGGTCAGCTGGTTGTGGATTCTTTTAACTATTCATTTCAAAAGGGTTTCATTTCCGATGAACAAGGTAGAGCTTGTTTGACTCTAATTCCTAAAGGAAACAAAGATCACCGCTATTTAAAAAACTGGAGACCAATAGCTCTACTTAAAACTGACTATAAAGTTGCTGCTAAGTGCCTAGCATTACGCATGAAAAATGTTCTTACCGACCTTATTAGCCCCGAGCAAACTGGATTTCTTAAGGGACGTTTTAAAGGGGAGAACATCAGGTTAGTCTTAGACCTTATTAATTACTGTGATGAAAATCATATTCCCGGTGCGCTAATTTTTCTTGGCTACGAAAAAGCGTTTGATCGTCTTGATTGGGAATTCATTCAAAACACTCTATCTTATTTCAACTTTGGCAAGGATTTTAGAATGTGGATCAGAACACTGTACAGCAATGTTTCATCTTGTATTGTTAATAATGGTTTTCTTTCTGACTATTTCAAAGTCTCCAGAGGTGTTCGTCCCCACTTAGCCCATATTTATTTATAACTTGTTCCGAAATTTTCAGTGCTATGGTTAAGTCTAATGTTAACATTGAAGGTATAATTATTGCAAATTCTGTTCTAAAAATCTCGACTTATGCTGACGATACTGTAGTGATAACCAATGGGTCATTGAACGATATTTCGGAGACGGTGAAATTACTTGATAAGTTTTGCAAAGTGTCGGGGCTAAAGGTAAATCTGGACAAGTCTTGTCTTTTTCCTCTCGGTCCACTTTTTTCGTCTCCACCCCCTTATTTCCAAATGCTGGACTTTGTGATAAGCGATGAACCAGTCAATTATTTAGGCATTTCCTTTACTCATCACCAAGAGGACCTTTTTAAGTTAAATTATCTTCCAAAACTTTCACGTATTAAAAGCATTATCAATTTATGGTCTTCCAGAGATCTAACTCCTATCGGTAAAATTGTTCTAATAAAAAAGTTTCTTATTTCGCAACTTGTTTATCTTTTATCTGTCTTACCGAATCCAAGTACACAATTTTTCAAGGAGGTTGAAAGTCTTCTCTATGGTTTTGTCTGGTGCAAAAAGCCCGACAAGGTAAAACGAAACGTTTTAGTAAATGATAAATGTAAGGGAGGCCTTGGTATGATTAATATAAGGGCATTTGCAACAAGTTTAAAGTGTAAGTGGGTCAAACTTTACCTCGATGATAATGAAGGGTTATGGAAAGTTTTGTTCGATGAAGAACTTAAAAGGTATGGAAAAGCTTTTCTATTTAGATGCAACTTTTGTAAAAATGACATACAAATACCGAATAACTTTATTCGTGATGTTTGTAATGCGTGGTCAGATTTTAATTTCAGAAACCCAGATTTACTTGATTACGGTAATCAGTATATACTTAATAATTCTTTCATAAAAATCGATAACAAGTTGTTTTACTCTGATTATCTCATAGAAAAGGGATGTTACCGAGTGCGTTACTTTTTTGATGTCAATGGAACTGCTATCGATTATAACCGATTTTGTGCTAAGTTTAGGTTAAATAATTTCCCTTTCACTATTTATTTTGGTATTTTGTCGGCAATCCCAAGACTCTGGAAAAGCGACCTTAGTTTTGCTCTCAACCCTAATGGTAACGAGCAACGTCTTCTTAAGGCGGAAATGTCCCCTAAAATAACGTCGTATACCTACCAATACTTCATTGGAAAAAAGATGGAATTACCAAGAGCAATTCAGAGATGGCATAAAATAGATAATAAAGATCATGATTGGGACAAAATTTTTATTCTACCTTATTTTGCTGTGCGTGATACGAAAATTTACTACTTTCAATACCGTTTTCTTCATAGAATATTAAGTACTAACGTGTTTTTATCCAAAATCAAGGTAGTAAATTGTTCGTTGTGTACTTTTTGTTGTAATGATCATGAAGCACTAAAGCATTTATTTTGGGATTGCGATTTCGTGGAAACATTCTGGGTGCAATGTTGTGACCTCTGCTTACAAAGCAACTTCGATTTAAGCTATGATCATGTTAAGTTCGTTTTCCTTGATGATGTAAAACACCCAATTAATTTTTTCATCCTACATGCAAAGTATTACATTTTTTGCTGTAAATTAAATGGAAAGGCACCAGATGCCATAGCTTTTTCATACAAACTTAAATATTATCTACAGGTAGAATGTCACATACTTAACAAAGTTAAAAATGAATGCCGTCTCTTGTACTTAAAAAATATGTTTAAGGATTAATTCAGTAACTCTTTTTCAACCACCTTACCTAGGTACCTCATTATGTCTTATGTTGTTATTTTGTTCAAATATTTCACTAATAATGTTCATGTTCTTAATGCATAGTATTATTGCATGTAAGTCTGTGAAACATATAGCGTACGTAACCATGTACCATAAGTAAATGTAATAAATGGTAAACTGGATCTTATTAATGTATAGCAGAAATGTGAATCACAAGCTTATAATTGTTTACTAATTTTTTCAGCAACAAGGTACAAGGTCAGGAAACGTTAAGGTACCCAATTTCACCAATAAACTTGTGTTTGAGTAGGAAAAAGTTTTTTCTTTCTTATTGCTGTCAACAAATGACAGTTTTTTATATGATTGGACTCCGTTATGTCTTTGCTGTAACCTTCTATCTGAATGAATGATAACTAAGCGTTCATCAGTTAAAAATATTTTCATTAGACAAGTTTGCCAAGCGTGGAGCCATGTACATTTCCATACACTTGTAAACAATTACGGTAACCAAATTGTATGGAACAACCATTTTATATAAGCTTTGCACGGCCGGTGTTCTGTACGTTAAAGACTTGTTTGGTGATAATGGTAATGTTATCTCTTACGTCGATTTTTGTAACAAGTTTCATGTCAAGCAGTACCCGTTTACAACTTATTTCGGGCTTTTGGCCTCAGTTCCAGCTGAGTGGAAAGTAAACCCCTTAAACAATGAAAACTATGGGTCACCATTTACTGCTACACTTAATCATGCCCGTATAACGAATTTTGCCTACCGCAAGCTCATTGAAAAAATAGCTTTACCGCCCAGATGTATTGTTAAGTAGAAGGCCACGTTCAAATTCTCTCAGGAAGAGTGGCAGACAATTTTCCTTATACCCCGGATCACCCTTTCTGACAGTAAATTTATCTATTTCCAATTCCGATTTCTGCATAGAATTCTTGCCACAAACATGCTGCTTTTCGCTATGGGTAAAACTGAGTCCCCTAACTGTGTATTTTGTAGAACTGAAATTGAAACTATCGACCACCTATTCTGGGGCTGCCCGTACACGTCCTCTTTCCGTTTAGACACTGAGCAATATCTATTTGGTAGACAGTTCATTTTAAGTAAGTCCGACTTTTTCTTCGGCTACAAACTTCTTTTGCAACATCCATACAACGTTTTTTCTTTGTATTGTAAACACTTCATCTATTGTTGTAAACTAAGTGCGACAATTCCCGACGTCAATAGTTTTTATCATAAGCTTCTTCTTATTCTGAAGGTCGAAAACCACATTTGCTCTAAACCCAGCTGTTCCCCGAAAAGAATCCAGAGATTTAACGATGTTGTTAATGCCCTTTCTTCCAGACTAAATGTCTTTTAGGTCTTTCTTTTTTGTGTGTGTGTGTTTTTTTCTTGTTTTTTTTTTCTTGCTTTCCTCCTTCGTGTAATAAATTGTTATTTTGACTGATGTCTTTCAGTAACGCGTATTGCTGTTCAATACTATGGTTTGTGAAAATCTCGTCACACCGAAATCAATGATGAGCTATATAGTTGATTGCTTTGTTATGAAAGTAAAGTCATGTTTAACTTTTCTTTCTTTTCAAACTTCTTCCCTAGCAGCAATCTGTTATTTTCTCTACTGTAAATTTTGTATATATGTGCTTAGACGAATGCTTACCTCTAATCGTATAACAATGTGTTAAAGACATTGAACTGACAATTTTTTATGTAAATATTGTAAATATTTATGAAATGAACGATTGCTTAACAAACAGGAGGAAAAAAAAAGTGAATATTTCTCAAAAGAATGAACAAAGGTTATTCAATTGTTTGGCAATTGACAGCTTATTATATGTAGTCATCTGATAAGGGTTTATCTTATATATTAACAGAAATTATAGATCACACCTTGACGAAGAAGTTAAAGCTCAATGCACTTATATTTGAAAATCCAGTTTTATTATTTTTTTATTTATTATTATTGTTATTGTCATTGTCATTGTCATTGTCATTGTCATTGCCATTGCCATTGCCATTGCCATTGCCATTGCCATTGCCATTGCCATTGCCATTGCCATTGCCATTGCCATTGCCATTGCCATTGCCATTGCCATTGCCATTGCCATTGCCATTGCCATTGCCATTGCCATTGCCATTGCCATTGCCATTGCCATTGCCATTGCCATTGCCATTGCCATTGCCATTGCCATTGCCATTGCCATTGCCATTGCCATTGCCATTGCCATTGCCATTGCCATTGTCATTGTCATTGTCATTGTCATTGTCATTGTCATTGTCATTATCATTATTATTATTATTATTATTATTATTATTATTATTATTATTATTATTATTATTATTATTATTATTATTATTATTTTTTACACTTTAACATTTTGTACTTACAATGCAAGAGGGTTGAGGCAAATGCCAAAAAGAAGACAATTGTTTACTTTTATTCACAACCATCAGCCTGATATCACTTTTATTCAGGAGTCGCATAGTACGCCTGATCAGGAAACCTTTTGGACAAACGAATGGGGCGGGAAAACTATTTTTTTCACATGGGAGTAGTGATAGCAGAGGTGTTATGATCCTTTTTAATCCCTTACTTTCCTTTGAAGTTATCAAAAATGATGCCGACAATGCTGGACGCTATATAATATCCGATATTAGTATTAACAATCAAATTTTTACAATCGTTAACATTTATGGTCCAAACATTGATGATCCGTCGTTTTATAAAGAACTTCTTCGCAAAATGGGAGAGTTTGAATGTGATAATATTGTTCTTGGGGGCGACTTTAACTTTATTTTTAACTTTGATCTTGACAAGAAGAATGGTGTCCGTCATACAAATTTTAAGGCTCGGGAGGAATGTCTAAATTTAATGTTTCACTTTAACTTGGTTGATATTTGGCGCAACAGAAATCCTCTTTCAAAGCAGTACACCTGGAAATCAGGTGTCAATGATGATGTTTATTGTCGCCTGGATCTCTTTCTTATTTCCAATGTTCTTACGTCTAAAGTCACAAATGATGATTTAATTTCAGGATTGAGGTCAGACCATTCCTTTGTTTTTATTACAATTAGTACTTCGGTTTGTAAAAGAGGACCAGGGTTCTGGAAATTTAATAACTCCTTGTTAGAAAGTAAAGATTATGTTAAACAGATACAGTCTTTTTTGAATGAGAATGTATTAAATACTAATAGGAAGTGGGAGAATCCGGCTTTGGAATGGGATTTTCTGAAGCATAATATCCGTAAAATTACCATAAAGTTTAGTAAGAATTTGGCTCGAAGCAGAAGAAAGCGGGAAAAGAATCTCATTAAGTATGTAAATACTCTAGAAAAACAACTATTTAGTAATTGGGACGCAGATACAAATAGTCTTTTAATGGAAGCACTAAACGAAATTGTACAAATTTACAGCTTCAAGCTGAAAGCAATTCAAATAAGGTCACGAGCTAGGTGGGTCGAGGATGGGGAGAAGAACAGCAGGTACTTTCTTAATTTGGAGAAAAGGCACAAAGCCCAAAACACTATCAACTATATTGTTCAAGATGACGGTACTCATATTAATTCCAATGAAGTGATTTTAAGTGAGTTACATAAATTCTACAGTAATTTATACTCGTCAAGAGATTCTAACTCATTGAACAGTTTTGATGATTTTAACTTTAATCGTATATTATCTGATGATGAATCTGTCTCTTGTAATGGTATGTTAACTGTAGAAGAATGTCGCAGTGCTCTGGATAGTATGGCCAATGACAAATCCCCCGGTACTGATGGCCTTACTGCAAATTTTTACAAATTCTTTTGGGATTTATTAGGACCTGTGGTTGTAGATTCTTTTAATTATGGCTTTACCAAAGGGACATTATCCCCTGAGCAATGCCGAGGTATAATTAATGTAATTCCCAAGCCCAACAAAGATTCTTCGTTTATAAAAAACTTGAGGCCCATTTCACTTCTCAATACCGATTACAAAATCGCAGCCAAGGTCATTGCTAACAGATTAAAGCTTGTTCTGCCACATATTATTGGTCATAACCAAACAGGGTTTTTGAAAAATAGGTTCATTGGCGAGAATATAAGATTTACTTTAGATTTAATTGATTACTGTAAGGATTTGGACATTTCTGGTTTCATAATGTTTGTTGATTTCGAAAAGGCGTTTGACACCCTCGACTGGAAATTTTTACATCATTGTTTAAAGAATCTAAATTTTGGTGAAAACTTCATTAACTGGATTCATACTTTTCAGACTAATAGCTCAGCGTGTGTAATTAATAATGGATACTCGTCTAATTATATTAAGTTAAGGAGAGGTGTTAGACAAGGATGTCCTCTGAGCCCGTATTTATTTATTATTTCAGTTGAATTCTTGGCTCAAAAAATTAATTCCAATAATATTATTAAAGGCCAGCAAATTTTAAATAAAGAAATTAAGATAATGCAGTATGCGGACGACACTACTATTTATTTAAATAACAGCCCAGATTCTATCCGAGAGGTTCTTCGTGTCATGAATGATTTTGGGAATGCTTCTGGGTTAAAAATAAATTTTAATAAAACTATCCTCTTCCCCCTTGGTCCTTTTACCCACTCGAAACCGTATTTTGTCAATGACTTCCCTATCACTTGGTCAAAAGGCCCAGTAACCCTGTTGGGAATCTCATTTACTTGCAACAGGGAAGACCTCTTCCAATTGAATTTTCCCCCAAAGTTGTCTCGACTTAAACGATCATTAAATTTATGGAATCATAGAGATGTTACTCCACTTGGGAGAAATATTTTATTTAAAACATTTGCAATTTCGCAAATTATTTTTTTGTTCCAGATCCTCCCAAATCCTCCCAGTAGTTTTATTGTAGAATTGAATTCAATTTTATTCAACTTTATTTGGAATGATAAGCCTGACAAGTTAAAACGGCAGACAATGATTAGCCCTATTCATTTAGGGGGTTTAAAGGTAATTCATTTGGAGAGCTTTATACACAGTCCTAAGATTACTTGGATTAAAAGATATTTGAGCGATAATAATGGTGCATGGAAGATTTTTCTGGATTATTACTTGAGTGATTTTGGAAAAGAATTTCTTTTTCAATGTAATTTTAGTAAACACGATGTTCCCAATATCAGTAATTTGTTTGTAAAGGATATTTGTAAAGCTTGGTCAAAGTTAAATTTTAAAGAACCATCAAGCAAGTTTGAAAACGAGATAATTTGGAATAACTCCAATATAAAAGTTGGTAATAACACCGTGTTTTATCAGTTTATGCACTTTAAGGGAATCGATCATGTTTATAATTTTTTAAATCATAATAATAAGCCAATGCATTATAAAGGGTTTGTGGAAGTCCATAATTTGGGCAATTTTCCTTTTATCATGTTTAATGGGATAATTTCAGCCATTCCATCTTTGTGGAAACAAAACTTGCATAAAACAGACTATTCTTTTAATCATAACGAGGCTTTACTAAATAAGTTGCTTATTCAGAAAAGTGTCTCACAATGGGCATATGGTTGTATAGTCAAAGAAATTTTCAGCCCTCCAACAGCTTTACAGAAATGGAATTATAACTTCGATGGGGGTAAATGGTCAAATATTTTTTCTAATGTATGGTTTTCGGTGAGGGACGTTAAATTACAGTACTTTCAATTTCGTTTTTTACATAGAATTTTGGGAATCAATAGTCGTTTAAATCTAATGAATCGAACTGTAAGTCCGTTATGCTCTTTTTGTAAAGTTCACGATGAGACTCTCGAGCATTTATTTTGGAGTTGTCATTTTGTTTCCTCCTTTTTGCTGGATGCTGAGAGTATGTTTCTTGGTAAATGTTTTGTTTTTTCGAAGGAAGATGTCTTCTTTGGTTTCAACCAGTTGCTTAAGCATCCCTACAACTTCTTAATTTATAACTTGAAATATTTCATTTTTCACTGTAAGCAAAATAATAAAATGCCAACGTTATACGTTGAGCGTAAATTTAAATTTGCTTTGGAGGTCGAAAAGCATATTTCAGTTAGAAATTTTAGTAAAAGATACTTCACTTATTATGAATTTAAGGATACTTTTTGTAATATCTAGACGAAATCCATGTAAATTATGGATGGAAAAAAAAAATCATCATCATCATCATCGTCATCATCATCATCATCATCATCATCATCATCATCATCATCATCATCATCTGTTCTTTCTCAACATCATCATCATCATCTGTTCTTTCTCAACTTCTATGTTGGTAGGTGTCTTCTTTTTTTTTTTTTTTACTCTGATCTCGGAGTCCTACCCGGACTCTGGGAGATCGAGTATCCTTCTGAGGATGTGGGCAGTGCCTAGTAGTGCTGTCGTTGTAAGTTGTTGCACTTTGTGTTTGCCAGGTATGTGTTGTAAGTGTCTCTCTAGGTTGTTGGTGTTTGCTCCGAGTGCGCCGATTACTACGGGGATGACTTTTGCTTTTATGTTCCACAGTTTCTGTATTTCGAGTTTCAGGTCTTGGTACTTGTCTACTTTTTCATTTTCCTTCTCGACTATATGTGAGTCGTTCGGTATTGCCACATCTATTATTAGCCCTTCCTGTGTTTCTTTGTCTATGATTACCAAGTCTGGTCGGCGAGCCGTTATTACTCTATCAGTCCTGATTTCGAAGTCCCAGAGGATCTTAGCCTTGTCGTTTTTCTTCTGTTGGGTTGGGTTTGTGTAGCCATTGTGTAGCCGTTGTTGTTGGGATGCCGTAGTGCTGACATACTTCGTAGTGTATTGCGGCTGCTACATTGTTGTGCCTGGTCTTATAGAGGCTTCCGGCTATCTTAGCCGGCAGGCTGTGATTATATGGGCAACTGTCTCATCTTTGTCCTTGCACATTCTGCACTTGGGATCATTCATTGTGTGAAGTACTTTTGTCTTGTGGCATTTTGTATTCAGGGCCTGGTCTTGCGCGGCTGTTATTATCGCCTCTGTTTCAATCTTCAGACCTCACACCTGATGTGAGGGTGGTATTCAGGAGTGTGGTACTGAGACGTACGCTTTCTTGTAATCTATCCAACCAAGTTAGTTCTTCTTTTCTTCGAGTTGGTCTTTAGTTCCCCTACTACTTGTGCAAGTAGCTGGTGTGTGCTCAGGTGTTCGTTAGTCTGGTCGGCAAGTAATCCTGAGAACATTTTCCATGTTGTTGGTAGGCATGTAATGGGTCTGTAGTTCTGTGTCTGTGTGTTCCTTTCAGGGGGTCTTTCTGTATGAGGACAGTTCGTCCCGTTGTGAGCCATGTGGGTATGTTGTGAGGGATGTTGTGAGGATGTCCTGAAGTTGTGTTGCTAGTCTGTCGTGTAAGCTCGAGAGGTGTTTGAGCCAGTACCCTTGTACTTGGTACAAGTACTTGGTACTTGGTTGTGAGGGATGTTGTGAGGATGTCCTGAAGTTGTGTTGCTAGTCTGTCGTGTAAGCTCGAGAGGTGTTTGAGCCAGTACCCTTGTACTTGGTCCGGTCCAGGTGTCTTCCAGCATGTTTTTCACTTTTTGTTGTATGTCGTTCATCGTGATAGTTGGTTTGAAGTTGTGCGTATACCCGTCCTGGTTGTGTTTTGAACAGTTTGTTGATTCTGTACTGGACATTGCGGACGATGTATCTTTGGAGTCTGTGTGATGTTGCAGTGAGTCGTTGTTTAGCGTCTTCCAGAGCTGTTTTGAGTCCCCTTTCTTTGATGTGGTATCGATTGTCTAGTGATTCTGGAAATTTGTTTGCCCCTCTTTTCGCTGCATCCATCCTACTGATGTCCTTCCTCAGTGTCCTTATTTTGTTTTCAAGTCGTTGTCTAGCGTGTTGTTTGTTTATCCATACGGGTTCCCTAGGTGTGGTGTGGTGGCAGTCAATGTCTGTATCCATTCGTCATGTATGTTCTGCAGGAGAGGGTCTCGGGTCTGTATTTGTGTCTATTTCATGTGGGTCGTCGTGTGGGGTCGGGGGTGTTGGGGTTGGTTCCTGTTGGTTCCGTTTGGTCATGTTGTTCTGTGTGTAGTTGTTGTTGCAGTTGTTGTTGGTTATTACCCGTCGTTGATCCATTAGTCGTTGTTCTGTGATATTGAAGTTTGGTCCAAATGTCGTGCATGCGTTTCCTATATCCTCTTGTAGTCGGTTCACTCAAGTAGTAGCAAGTCATGATTTCCCTAGCTTCGTCACGTGTCCATCTCCTCCTATTGGTAATTTTGCCTCCAGTAGCCCACTTTCCACTTTGACGGCGAAACCCCTGGCGCAGACCTTGTTAATCCGGGCGACGTCTGAGCCGGCATGGTTATCTCTATATTTGAACTCTCCATTTTTTTAGATGGGTGTGGAGGTGAAAGTGCTCTCTTCCAACCTTCCCCAACGTTCTGAAATTTTGGTGCCATACTTCTTGCCTTGAATTTTTTCCCAATTTCTTGACTTAATTTTGAGTCTTCCCCATCCCTCCTCCCTTAAATTTGGATTTTTTTCCCCTGTCCTCGGGGGGGATTTGAGCCCGGGACCTTTCGCACTGAAGACGAGTGCTCTACCACTACACCATGGGCCTTCCGTAGGCTATTGACCCCGTGGCCTTTAACTATTGACTCTCTCCTTGTTGTGACCGAACAAATCAAACATATACATTTCTTTTTGCTGAGGCTAATGCAAGGAGTTATCAATTTTAAGGATTGTAAGAAGGATGTGGGTTGTTTGCAAAAAATATGAAACAGAACCGTCGGAGATAATTTTCATAAACCTTGAGGTGTGTGTATTACCTCCTGAATAAGACTTAGTAATGGTTAGTTACAATATATTATATTTCCTTACTCGTCAACTCACGAAACCGAGAAACTGAAACTGGTACATTTTAAATAAACAAATCATATGAAAAAAGTTGTTGATGCGGCATGATGATGAGATGAAGTAATGATAAAATTATGTGATGGGAATTCCTTCTTTTTGACAGAGAATTAAAGAAATTTTGATTTTATTGTTCCATTATTACAGGAAAAACCTTCATTCCAAAAGTACGGCCGTGTTTTCTTTCACTTACTTTTTATGTGTAGATGCTATTTTCCTCAAATCCATTGCTGTGGTTAGACTGTTTCTGTTTACATCCATTACTTGTCTTTACGAAAAAGGTATAACACCATTCGTTGTTGTTTGTAAGTCCATCAGATAACGAAAACAATTGTAAGTATTGTACTTTACATACGGTTAACCGATTAATTTCGGTGGTGGCTCTCCATTCACTTCGAGTACACAAATATTTGCATTTCTGTTAACATTTTATTCATTGACCACTTCGGCAAATTGTGTAATAGATCTTTTACCCTATAAACGTCTGCGTATTTTAAGTTCTGTGTACTTTTGATTGCAGTCATAATAATAATAATAATCAAATATGTTCTGCCCAACACCTCCATTGTAGTCACCGTTGGGGTTGGCATATGAACAAAACACGCGTGTGCCTCCGCTGTGGAAATAATGACAGTAGTTATAGCCTGTATAAAAATACGCCCCGTGCCACCATCCACTTCGGTGTCCCTCTGCACAGTCGTAGCTTCGTCCATCGTTGTCTCTGTCGTGCGTACTGAAAGGTGTGTTGTTGATATTATAGAGGCTATAACCTGCAAACGCGACAACAGAAGAAGACGAATATGACACACAAAAATCACGGAAATCAATATCTCATTTACTTACAATAAATGTTCCAAATAAAATTGGGCGGGATAATTTGCAATTTTTTGAAACAGCTTAGCTATGACTCGTTTTTCCTTGTCCAAGTCAATTTGCTCGATATATGTAATAGCTTGTGTTATATGGTACACAATACCCTAAATACTGTTGTATTCGTATTCGGTATAATTCAATTGTAATTCGTCTTACACATATCTCATGTTATTTTATGCCTCTAAAAGCAATGTTCAAATACTTTATACTCTTGTCAATGAGGTACTATTTAAGTTATAACATGTTGTACCACACAGCATTTGGGTTGAAAGCAGACTTTGATGATATCTATTTCGCGAAATTATTAGAACGATTGAGAATTTGTTTTAACATGTCAAGTCTGGAGCGACCTATATCTTAATTTGCTTAGTAGATTAAATCGATTAGCCTATGCGAACTTCTGAGTCCCAATCATATAAGGGGATAGCCGAAGAATTTTAAAAAAAAAAACCTCTTTTGACCAAAATCTCTTATGTTTGGCAAACTGCTCAGTTTAAAAGTGTTTTCTTTGTTCTTTGCTAGAGTATTCGTGATTTTTCCATTTTCGTCCATGAAGGAAATTGTGAATCATGTACCAGCTTAATATCTCGGCAAATTTGGGCACTTCTAAATGGATCTTTGAATCATTATAAAGATTTCAATTTATCATAAATACTCCCGCGTTCTACTATTATTATGTTGGAGGTCATGTTTATTCATCGAATTCTTTGAATGAAGATGATGTATAACTGGTGGCATCGTGGTTCTTTTAAAGGCAAAATGAATTATGAATATTGCAATGTAATAGTTTAAACCAAATTTTCTGTCCTTTGTGTAATAAAGACCTAAATGGCAACACTTGAAAGTAAGCATTTTAAAAAATACGATGACCTAGTTTTTTATACACACCCACCCAGCTCCCTTTTTGATCACTAATGATAATTTTATGGCAACCTAGTATGTATGTTCTAAAATTAACTTGCCCAAAACGAATTCTCGGGTTATGTCTTTTGAACAGAATTAAGTTTGAGCAAGATTAAGTACCAAACATATGATTGTGTTATTAGATTTGCAGGTGAATGAACTTGGTGTCTTTGCTTACTTCACATCAGCCACCCCTGACGTAATTGACTTAATCACTCGAAACGTTATTTGTGATATACCTTTTAAAGCCCGCTTGGATTTCAGTCAGAAATCAAGAGCAGTTTCCTAATGGGTGCGGAAATAAAGATTAAATTCCTGAGGGAAAAGAAGTTTCCGTTACAAGCACGAAAGAAAAAGTGCCAAATGATTTATTATAACCGGCAAAGTTCATTGGATACTCCCACTGAGAAAAAAAAAAGTTTTCTTGAAAAACATACCAGATTAACAAAAATTCTTGGTCAAAGCTTAAGAGTCTTAAATAAAATTAATGACCGTGAATAACTACCTCTTGGTCCACTACGAGTTCCTGGACTAGCTACTGTACACGGTAGTTGCTAGTTTCGGTATCAATGAAGACGTTTGCGTATTTGTTGTGGTAAGAAGAAGATGAATACACATAGTCAATACGATATTCGCACGTGGTCTGTTTCGTTATGTAATGGAGCTTTTGATTTCCAAGTCAGAACTCATTTTCAACATTTCCAAATCCATTCTTGTACTCAGTCCAGTTTCGGTAGAAGTTTATTGAACCGTCCTCACGACGCTGGAAGACCTATTGACATGTTTAGGAATCAAAGTAGAAAATTATCAAAAGGAGCTTCATCGTTTTCAAATTAACTCAAAATTGGCTGCTTGTAATATAGATAATGGTTCCCAAGGGACGCTATAAATGAAAACTTGGTTCAACAAGTTTTCATTATTATATTATTATTATTATATAGTATTTAACCATCAAATTTAGAAAGATGCGTTATCTATACCAATTAGGTAATTGGATCAGAAAGTACGAGCATTCTTCTAAAGATGAGCACAAGAAAGGTAAACAAACATGTGCAGCAATGCAGTTTGTACCTGTATAGGAAGTATTAGTGGATGAACTAAAATTGACCCATTGTATTATTAGAATAATATCCCGAGATCCTAAGACAAATAGGCTGGTTACTGCCATGTAAAATATTGACTTAGGAAAGGGTTTTGTTTTGAAGCTTATATCTTCAACATGCACCCTGAAAGACTTGGGTGAATTAATCACGAACACTTTTTACTTATGTGACAATGGTGCCGTAGGGCAAAACATGTTCAAAAATGCTGAATGTTTGTGTGACTTATGTGGTTAAAAATCACCCTCTCGAATAACCAGCCCATGACTTGGCTCAACAATTATTAAAAAAAAATACCTTCTTTTGGTATAATCACACACGTGAACAGCTGTTGATGGAAATTGCACCGCCCTGTTTTTAGAGTATATCCAATTTATCATAAAAACTCCCTTTTTAACCTTTAACATGCGAATAGTAAAGTGACAGCACAATGTTTAAATCTGTACCATATGCAAAAAGTAAAGGGTTTTTCTACTTACGGTCCAGTTGCCTCCATCAATTGACATGTTACAGAAGACTTTAAATGGCGGTTTTTCCCATCCCTCGGGGTGAATATAGTACACACCATCCTCTCTGTGACCACCAGCGTATACATCGTTACAGTCAGTGTATGCCGGCGTGTTATCTTCTTTCCATCTGCAGGCTGATAAATCATCACGAAATTATGTTATAATCTTAAAAAAGACATTCTCTTTGTTCTTTCCAAAAATTTAATTGTGAAACGTTTAATTGCATTTCAGCTCTCGGTTGTCATACAGTTACCATATGCAATAAAAATTACCTGAATCGCTTATGCCATACTTCAATACCGGAGATATGGCGTAACCACTCCATTCGTCACTAATTCGAAAATCTGAATATTGTAGATCACATTCTGTTCCATTATCAAATGTTATATCTATGCGGAGTTCATAGTCTGCCTGATTTGTTAGGTAGGATAGCTTGTCGTTGCCAAGCCAAAATTCAGTAGAAGGAAATCCAAAACCTTGCTTGTAATTCTCCCAGTTCCTGTTGTAACGGACTGAGCCATCAGAGCGACGGAAGATAACCTGGTCAAAACACATATGGTAACATAACGAATTAGAATTACATATGCCGGTAACACATCGTTATTGTCTCTTTTTTAAGGGTCTCTCTTGTATTACATAGTTAAGGGCCAATACCAACACCCTAAATTACAAGTTTGGTAGGGCTTTAACAAAATTCTCAATTTGCTCAGCTCTTTGATCGAATGCTAAGTAAATCAATGCAGAGTAACAAAGCTTTTAGGTTAGGAGAATTGAAACTGCTGGGTTGAGTGACATATTTTATTCCCTTTTGCTTAGATCATGGAATGTTTTCCCAGGGTCTTTTAACTAAATAGAAAAAAAAAAAAAACTCTTTACAAAAACAACCTTTATTCATTTTCTTCTGTATTTTAACTTTTAGGTTAAAATTTCGAGCCACTCATGCCCGACTGCCTTATTAGGTCGATGATATGATATAGTTACTGATATGCATCTCTTTTTTTAGTAACTTGTGTATTGAATCTTGTTTTAACTTGTAAATGAAGTGTAATCCTTGACAACATAAGTAATTTACATACCGTCCAATCCCTAGCATCACTCTCATTTTCACAGTAAACCTCAAAAGGTTCTTCGTAGCCATCAGGTTTTATGAGGTAGACCCCGTCTGATAAAGGCGTGGAGCAGGACTGGCCAACTTCGCTACAGTCCCTCGGGTACTCAGGTTTTTGATAGAAGAAATAAGATGAACCTGCAAGAAAATCAATTTGACTCTAAATTTTTCAGTAACCAAAAATTAGAAGTGGCATTTTCTTTAAATTGTTCCATTAACCCACAATTGTTACAAAGTATAGATAAGGCACAAAAAGGGGGAGTTTTTTTTTTTTTTTTTAATAGAAATGCCTCGCTAGAATACTTCCGAGGCTAAAAATGCTTCTTCCTTATGATACCGCATGGTACTGCTAGAGGAAAAATATCTGTAAGCTCTTATTTACAAGAAAGCTTCTATAAATGCCAGAATTTCCACTCAATTTTGAAATTGTGGGACCGATAAAATGCAGAATTTCAAATACCTAGAAGCAACATCATGAATTTTATTGTGTCAAGTTAGCTTTAAACACCGGTAAAGGCTTATTCGAAGTGTTTCTTGGAAGAGAAAAAAGAGAAGCCCATATACTAACTGTGTCCTCCGATGGCAGTATCACTTGTAAACTGGTTGCTCTGAAAAAAAAACAGCAAAATAGTTATAATTGTCAAAAGTTTGCTGTTAACTTAAAGCCCTATTTAGAGAGTCATACAGTTTTTGAAAAGTATCCTTAAATATCTGGGCATTTTGGGAGAAAACAAGAAATGCAGAAGAACGTTTGAACACCTTCACACATGATGGACGTTGAAAAAAAAATCATCTCTTTGAAAAGGAACATCATGCAAACGTTCGTTGATCGAGTAGATAGGATCTCGGGCAACAGGAACAGTGTTATGAATATACAATCGAACAAGTAGTCGTCCAAAATAACCTGCCTATTTTCTCCCTCTTGCAACCTCTTCAATTTGTAGAGCAGAAATTGACACCAAAAACATGGTAAGGCACCTTCATTACATACCACTGATTGCATCGTCAATTTCAAGAAAACTACTATTTGCAGGATCACATCAATTTTACAACAGATACCATCAGTATTCTATCAAGTATTCTAATTGAATGTAAAACATGTTCCTGTTTAAGTTCTGAGGAATGCAGATGGGTACTCAAATTAATAGTTCGTCCGGCATTGATCACTGTATTCATGACACCATGAGGATCTTACGAAAAGCAAAGAAGTAAATTAATTTAATTGTATGGGCTACTGTATGATTTAAGAAGTTTCGCCTTTGACAGAGAATAGATTCAATGTCCAAACATCGTCGCCATTGTTCGCCAAGAAATATTAAAAATGAGGATTAAAGAGGATTCGGAATCCTTTTTACCCCTTTTCTAAAACTAAAAGAAAGAAATATTTGAAATGATAAGTGTTCTAAGCAAGATAAAATCAAACAAATCACGAGACATTAAAAAAGTTGTTTGTGAAATTTTGTTTTCTGTCGTTGATATTGAAAAAAGAAGTTAAATGTCGATAAAGTCATGCATATGTTTTTTTACATGTGTGATAACGTTTAAGAAGACGGAATGTTATGTTGGCTGGATTGATTGAGAAAAAAACCTCACGTACCAGAAACCCAAAGAGGTATTACACAAGCTAAAAGTAATTTTTAATATAATAATTCATTTGACGAATGCACCTGTCTTAAATATTTTATGTGAAGTTTTGAGTATTGCCATACTATTTGCTGCCGAAAAAGGTTAAATAATTCATAAGTTTGATTACGTACTGGGTATAATGTTGAACTGTATTCCGGTAAGGTGAGATAAAGAGGTCTTGAGGAGCCAGTAATATGTCTTTGACCATCGCCTATGCACTTCACCACAAAATCAAGTGTATGCTAGGGATTGAGGAATATGCCCAAGGTGTTACCGTCTTGTCGTAAGAGGCGACTTCGGGGAACGAATTGGGCTGTACAGTAGCAGTACAGTACTCACTTGAACATGATACGTATTTAAAATCTTATTTTAACCTAAATGAATCGGTACTATTAAACATATTCGTGTTGGTATGTCTTTTAATGTAATATCTAACTTCTGCTTATTTTTAAAAAGCGGCCATGTAATAAACAAGTTATTTTTTCAAAGAATTCTGAAACAAAAAAAAAAAAAAGCCTCACAGGTCCTTTTAGACAACAACTTATAAAACAACCTTTGTGAGATCCAAAAGTAAAGCGTCATAATACGTATCCAGTGGCGTAGCTAGAAAAGTAGCAGACAATTTTTTTTTTAATTTTAAGTATGAACATCACTATCCTGTTGGCGTTACTTGTGACCCTCGAGGCTGCCATTTTTAAACAAATATTTCAAAATATGGAAAGTCAGTATGCCCTATTTTAGATTGCAAGCAGATCAAAGATCTTAGTGTGTGTAATGCTATACAGGATATTCGAATTGAGGCTTTTAGACGACATCGTAAAAGTGAAAAGCTTATACGAGAGAAAAGATGAATTTTTATTAAAGAAAATATGTGAAAATAGTGATGTAGTTGCAGGTGTCATTTGATGATCTGCTTTACGTATATATGACATACTTCTGATTTCGTCATTTCTGAAATTCGGAAAAGTTAACCAATCTGATATATTAGCTAGCATAACTGCAGGTCACGGAAAATGTTTGCTTTTTGAAACAAAAAATTACATTGGAGGTCTTATAAAGAAGGGAGAATTTGGAAATCTGTGAAAAAAACAGTCGGGAAAAACGCACTGTGGTTGACTGGTGTTAAAGATTGCAAATTTCCTATTTCGTTTTCATTTTACATTTCACTATACCTTTGTAGCAACGCCACTGCACATATGATGCTTCCATTTACAAATTCGTTTTGTTAGACTTAAGATATGATTGACACTCTCTCAGTGTATTAACCTTAGAATGTATATATAAAGAGGATAAAAGTTTCCACCTCGGGCTATTTTGTTAAATAAGTCGCTTTATACCATATTTGTAAGTAGCTTTTCACCGCCAAGATGTACCGCTAATTTTAAAGTATGAGGTATGCCGAGACAACTAAGGGTATACAACAGGCTATCCCAAATAAAGAGTGAAAAAGAACACATCATTAGTTTCTTCGAAAAATAAAAGAATTTAGATACTTCTCCCTCAACTATTTAACGCCTTCACGAACAAATCTCTGGTTCACTGTTAGAAGACATAGAGGACTGTCAATTACGAAAAGTCCTTATACCCAATATGTGTATTCTATTATGTGAACTCTTCTACATGCTCTGTATGTGATGCAATGATATAGCTCTTACCATTTTTTTTTTCTCTGAGGAAATAAACTTTGAGTGTTGAGCACATACCATTTCACCATAACCATTAACATCCAAATCGAAAGTGGTTAACGGAAGCATTCAGAAGTCTTTTTATACAGCCATAGAGGGATCAAGAGTACTTGAAAATATTGTGATATAGTGATTACTTAGCAAGGAAGATTTTTAAGAAGTTCACATAAAGCATACACTGTTAAAAATATTGGGTAAATAACAGGGACTTTTTACTTGAATTTTCTGCTTTCTGTGCAAAACAGAATTATTCTGTTATTCAACCAATTTTTTAACGTTAAAATCTTGCACTTTACATGATGGATCGGTCATTCCAAAAAAAAAAAGACATTTTTAGTTTTTAAAACAAATTTCACTGTTTGTTTTTGTACCTTAACAGACATCTCTATCAATTTACATAATATTTATGTTTTTAATTTCTGTGTTTCACTATGGTTATTTTACAGAAGTGAAATGTTATTTTACAAGTAACACGTTATCGTAAAATGGGTGTGACTATTTTATGTCTATAAGTGCCTAGGCTTCAAAACGTTTATCACTTCCTTCCACAATGTCTTTGTATATTTGTGTTCACTAAGAATTGTTTATTTACTTATTTAAGTGTCTCAGAATATTAACAACCCATGTGGTGGTATCCCTTTTAGTATTTATTTAAAAATAATAATAATTACAATATATATATATATATATATATATATATATATATATATATATATATATATATATATATATATATATATATATATATATATATATATATATATATATATATATATATATATATATATATATATATATATTGCAGGTTAAAAATTACATCTTCCAGGGACTTCGACCTTCTCAAAATGAGTAAGGTGTTGAGTATATCCGAGCGATTTCAACGGAATAAAAGCTTTGAACGACTTTATCTTGCTTTGGTTGCTGCATTTGACTGCAGCAACTATGTTTACTGACTTTTAGCATTATGTCAAAAATTTGACACAATCTTCAAAAAAAAAAAAAGGTCACTGAAACAAAAAACTTTTCTGTTAGACATTTTACATAATATTGTTGTAAAATATTTAACTAAAAATGGTAAAAGAAAAAAAACATTTTTACCTAGTAAATTACTGTTTACAATCGTGTATCTTTAAAAATAACAGGGAACGGTTGAATTCCTTTTCATATAATTTTATTTTTTTTGCATATTTTTTATGCAGTGTGAATACACTGATGTTATAGTTCCAAAAATTTGTTTTATACTTTCTTGAAAATTTATAATTTAGTGCCCAAGCCAGTTCAAAAGCTAATTTTTGCCTAGTCGTGAGGACGTTGAAGTAGCAATGAGGAAAGAGGGAATTATCAAGAGTTGTATAAGCTTCCTTCTAATGCACATGCGACAATGAGTCTGTTCTTGTGTGAGTGAATGCCATTTGTTAATAATTCCCCACTCCTCGCCGTATGGATGACACAGAGTTGGTCCTATTTCCACGGGATAAAGTATGAGGATGTCGTATAAGGCTACAATTTTTTTCGAAATAGGCCAAAATGTTTGTAAAAGTTGATGTCCAGATAAACGTAGAAAAACCACTATAAAAATAGACCTTGTTTCGGCACTTTAAGTGTTTTAGGTGAGAGCTTACATATGTCATTGTGTACATGAAATTTAATGGTGAAAGTATAAATGCAGTCAACCAAATCTGAATCAGTAGAATAGTGTGTCATGATCCGTGATCGTCTCCTGAGTAAGTAAAATAGATTCGGTTTGAAGACTCAGTTTCTAAATAATTGATTAATGTCGGGATGCTTTTTTCAGTTGGGGCTCTCTGGCTTGTTTCATTTATCTATTGCTGTTTCTTAGCACCAAGCACAGTGGCAGAAGTTTCTTTAAAAAAAAAAAAAAAAAATCTTTGATATGATCCGACTAGACCCCCCCCCCCCATCCCTCCCGACTGCAATTTGGATATCCTTAACATTTGACCATACAGATTGGCTATTGAAAGGCATGACTTGCCAGTATTTTGTCTCTCTAAATGACAAAACCGCTTAGGAAGTTAACCAACTTTTTAACGGTTGAATATATACTGTATGAGTCCTGAAATATAATGGGAGGGCAGTTGCAGGAGAAATTAGAAATATTTGGGATCTGCGTGTTGCTTTGTGAAAATAGGTTTGGGTCAACTGTTCTTTCTCTTTACAGTCTATTGTTAGTTCTGAATAAATTCCTGAATTTTAAAAAGGACGGTGTTAGTAACAAATGGAAACGTTTGAGAACAAAGGGAAGGTGATATGGGGTTTACACCAAATATGATGTTTCTCCACTCTTCATAAATTTTATCATAACAGAGTGACGTCCTCCATGTTGAGTTGGATGTCATTCAGTGAAGCCAACAATTATTGCAATTACCAAATTATTTGCTGTGCCTTACTACCGATTAGAAGAAAACCCCAATTTACTCATAAGCAAGTGTTTTATCAGTCTACTAGCCACTTCTGGAAAAGTATATTTTCCAAGTAGATTAAAATATCACCTTAAATAGACCGAGATATTGTATACCACTCCAAAGTGAGTACATTGTGACTCTGATTGAGGGATATCCATTCTCATGGAAAGTTAGCAATGTGCAAACTCTGAAACAAAATGTGTTTTTATTTTCTTTGCTTTTACTTTAGAGTCTTCGTTATACTGCTGGGTTCAAGTTTTTTTTTTTTTTTTGACAGATGCATGGTGATAATGCATGGTTAATGTAGGGATAAAAAAGTGTTAAGAGCCTCATGACATAATTAAAAATCTCAGTTTTGTTTAATTTGTGATTGTTCCATCTTACAATATCTGAAGTCAACGGATATTCTATCGATGAACATTTTTGTTGAATTTTCGTTTTGAATTGTTATGGATGGAGTCAAAAACTAAAGATAGATGAATCATTAAAATAGTAATCATTAAAACCACACGTAAAAATTAGTTGACAAGCGAAAGCTTCAAAACAGAAGATAAACACCGTCCTTGAAAGATGTATCATGTTTCTGTTCTGTTTGTCATGTTTTTGACTTACTTAAGCGGAGGAGTAAGCAATGGCTGAGTCTTCACAGGTCTCTGAAAAAAGGGGTTCTTGGGAATTCACTTTCATGAATTTGAATAGAAGTTTTGCTCATGAGTAAAATCAAATATTTGTTTAGTGATAATTGTCGTTATTTTACTTCAAGGGAACTAAGAGGTTTAGAAAACAATTTTCGTTTTTTGTAGATGACAAGTCATAAATTGTCTACACCAAAGTTGTCGTTTAATTTTATGGAAGACATTTGCATGTTTTCAAAAGTTATTTCTGAATGTCTTTTTATTTTTTTTTTAATCTAATGAATGACCATTGGCAGACCGTGGGGATCATCTTAATGCTCACGATGTTCTGTGTCGTTTAATAATACACCTATACAAGTTCCATGGTCTTTAGTCCGCCCTTTTGAGATTTTCACAGAAACGTTTCAATTTCTCTTCTTTATGGCGACCAGAGTTTATGAAAATTGAGGTACCATATCTGGAAGACTGAAACAGGTTTACCTTGCCTCATGTTTATTAGATGATTGACTAGATGAAATAGACTAGATTTATATCTTAAAGCTTTTTCACTGTTTATTTGAAAAAGAAAAATCATTAATACTTCTTTTCGATTGCTAAGAACTTGCTTAACCAGGCTAATCATTTAAAAAAATAACAAACCCGCAAAAGCTAAGAAGTTAAGTTGATTTTTATTATTTTTAACTCAAAACTAAGAAATGTTCAACTTTTAAGTACCGCTTACAAATAAACTACTCGAATTTAAACGAAGTTAACTTACCGCTGCAGCAAAATGATCACCCAAAGAAATGCAAAATCCTCCAAAAAGAAGAAAACATATGTTAAAGTAAGTTCTTGACGCCATGGTACCGTTTTTCAGAATGAAGATCGACAAAAGTTACTAGCACACGAAGGAGAAAAGAAGTTAGCTGAAACTTTTAGGGGTGTACTGTACTCGTTGAATGCCATATTTGATTACTTCGTGTTGGTATACTTGCATCATGTTCATTGGCCTGTTCATAAAATATTTCATTCGCACCTAGTCAACAAAGGTATCCGTCGAAGGATATGTATTTTCATGCAGCTGTAGAAGCTAGACCTAAGATCCTTTTTAAAGTTGTGCAGGTAAATTTTTTAACATTTCTGTAAAGTTGTATGTTAAGATAAGCCGCCTTCGAAGTTCGTATGTGTCTCAATAACAAAACTTCCCAATTAGTCTTTCAAATGCCCAAACGATAAAGACAAGTAGTTTTCCTCCCGCACTATTTTACTAGGGAAAATGTATAAACAAGCCTGAGCGTTTGTTCATTATCTGGTCTTTACGGCCCCGTCTTAAATTGTTTCAGTTCAGAGTGATATGTATTAGGGTAAAGAAACATTTCAAAACCAAAGAAGTTTCAAGTAAAAATAAAATTGATTTAGTCTTCTTGAAATAAGACTTTTGAACACGTTTTGAGGGAAAACAGTCAATATACGATATCGTATTATAAAACTAACAATGACGTAACACCCAGATTGATACTTTCTTTATCAATAATGTAACCTTAAAGAAAACAATTTCATTTTGTTAACAGAGAATCAGAAAAGAAGCTATCGACGCTTTTCATTATGGCTTATACACGACTTGTAAACATGATATTAATTTTGCTTGGCGCGTGTCCTGAACAAAGAAAGTAGGGATGATTTCGTCACTGATAAGAAACAAAAGAAAATTTAACATTAAATTTCTTAAAGATAAGCTACATTCGAAAAATAAAAAAAAATAAAACATGTGCTTTTGGGACTTTTTTCATTTCATTTTGCTTTAGGGCTACGTTCTTCTTATTTTGAAATGGATATGAAGTAATGCCTGATATGTCATTACTGAGTTAAACTCTCCAATGGTGAAGAGTCCATTACATCAGGGAGATCTTTCTCTTAACATCTTTCAGTTAGTAGAGTGTAGCAGTACTTATTCTAGAAGGACTGTTGTAGGATACGCCCATGTACATGGCAAGATCTAAACACCTGGCGAAACCATTCCGTGAATATCAAGAAAACTGAAAGAAAAACTTGCTGGGAACTCCTACATGAGGTGAAATGCATGTTAACTCTTTAAAATAGTTAAATTATGTACAAAAACAATTTACGAAAATTGGGATTTGTGCCATGGTGGTTTTCAAGTGCATTTGCCAGGTTTAATATCGTTTATAGGTTTAATATCATTTATAATTTATTCTTAAAACTTTTGTAAATTTTCAACTCATAGAACTGAATTGCTAACAGATAACTGGAGTAAAAATTTCTTTCTTCTTCCTCAAAACTGCATAAGGTTTCCCAGGGTTTCTTCATGAACACGGTTTCAGTCTGCGTGGAGACGCATGAAGGGAGCAGGACAGGAAACTGTTATGAAAATATCCACATCGGTAAAAAATAACTACTTAAGCTACTGCGAGGCTCTACGTAAGAAGCGTTAAAGCTCCGTCTTTTTCGTCTAGGCCAGGGTCCTGAAGAAGGTACTAAATTCTTGACAAACTGATCTTGAAATTCTAGGGGGTTTCTCTCCAAGCCAAATAGTCTAGTTCTAAGATTCTTGAGCCTATCTTCTGGTGTATTGGTCTTTCAAGATATCTCTCAACGTCTAACTTATCTTGATCAAAACTTCTATTAGTTGAATTATTACAACGGTCGTCATTGAAAAAAAAAAAAAACAAATATTCAACCATCTGTGTAATTATTAGTTCTTCTGACACAAACGTTGGTGACTGTACTAGTCAACTCAAACTGCAATAGCTGAGTGGATAAAAAATCTTCCTTTTTTAATCAAACCATTAATGTGTCTTGTCGTATTAACGACAGTGTTAACAAGTTATTGAAATTCTTTTTCCAAACAATTTACCTCTTTGAGCCATTGTCGATATAATATCATTTTTCATAATTTCAGCTTATTTTTGTTCAATCTATCTTTATTATTTTCCTGTTCCTGTTATCTGTTATATTCCACTGTGATACTAAAATTACTCAGTTCAGTTCCGATGAAAATGAAAATAATGCGGCTCAACAAAAATACACTCTGTCTTCTCTGTTTTTCACTATTGTTTGGTGAACACCGTCAATAGACAATGAAATTTTCTTGCCGAAAAGGTAAACGTAAGAAGTCAAACGTTTGTAAGTCCCTCTGTTTAGAGAAATGCATTATTCAGGTCACCTTCAACCTTCCCCCCAACCAAAAAAAAAAAAAACTGAAAAAACTGAATGTATGAACCCGATAAGTGGCAACATTACACAGTACTACCCGCAACAATTAATCAAAATATTGAAAGAACAAATGGGAAGGGTGACGTGTGAAGCCAGTCACAAAAATCGATTCAGGCTTTCTGAGAGAACTCAAATATGTTTTTATAGACAATAAAAGGGGCGTAGTGCCAGTGCATAGAGTTTCAAAGGTTGTTGTTTGTTTCTCTATTATAGAACTGAAGTCTCAAAGATCATCTGAAAACATATTTTTTACTTGAGTCTTGGATAAGATCCAAGTTGCTTTGCATTACGGTATTCGATAATACGTATACTTTCCGTCATCAAGACATTGGCAAAAATGAAGGAAACACGATGCCTACCGCCGTGCCTAATAGACATACGAACTACCACCACCATCGAATAGTCCTTAACAGTTTTCATTGAGTTTTCCCTTTTTGTAACATTATGAGATTGAAAATTTTCTCAGCACATTTTATTCTGAGTCACTCTAGGCTTCTGTCGTCTGGGCAGGTTAAAAATGAGGACAAAGCTTACGTTGAGGACAAGTTCGTAGTAATATACATGCGAATTCAACATTTGTTTAAGTGTTATATTACACAACCCATCGAAGATTTATTACAGGGAAGTGTTTGCATTAAATTTTATTTTTTCATGTGAATGAAGGTACTGCTTTCTTCCTTCTTTTAGGGTTATTCTTAAGGAAAATGAAACTTTAACTTGTAACATTACCAAATAATATAAATAAATAACTACGTAGAAAAAAAAAAAAAACCTATGGAATGGACATGGCGGAAAATGAACAAGGAATCACCACAAACATTACTTGAAAGGTAATGAATTAACCAAAAAACACATGGTTTAAATACTATCTGTTAAAGAAATCAGTTTACAACACAAGCAGTTTGGGCATGGAATATACATCGAATGATCACTCGGATTTTCCGTAAACCTAACACACACGATATTGTTAGTCGAATCACTAAAAAAATGTGACCGTTATGAAACAAAAATTCGTACTTATTTCATTATAATAAAACAAGAGTGATAATAACATCGTAAGAAAGGTAAATTTTATCCCCCCAAAAGCCAAAATTTACTCTAAGAAGGTTAAGTCCTACTTTAATATGGCAACATTTAACTTTTTATGGAGTGCCTACAGGGCTCCCAATTTAAAATCCCTTCAGGAGCCTGTAAAGAGTAAATTTCCTAGTTCCTTGTCTTTCAATTTTCGTCAAACTTTTTAAGTTGCTATCCGTAGAAACGTATGTCCTTAATAAAATTAAAAAAAAAAAAAACAATGAATCTGCAACTGAACTAATGTCGCATCACTTCCGGCCCTCTCAAGATGCGCTGAGAAACTACTCGCAGAAACATAGTTAGGCGGATAAGTCCTGAGAGTAGCATAGAACTACTTAAAATACTTGGGATAAGTAGGAGAAAAAGGGATATTTTTTCGTAAGGTGCAAACCTTCTTCGTGACAAGGTATTTTTAGTCTCCCACATTAATCTTGTCCACTTAAAATTTGAAGTTTATGCCAATTCTCCCACTCGCAACTTCAATGTTTCAACGGGTTTACCGAAATTCACAAGTTGCACAGCTCTCTGATAGACAGCTAATTCAAACAATGCATAGTATAAAATCTTATATTACACAGCATGACCTGTACTGAGAATGTTTTGATTAAACGCATTGAGCTCTTATATACTCACCCTGAAGCAATAAACTGGGATTGTGTCTGGATGAGGATGAAATTCAGAAAATGGTTGGAAGGGTCTAAATTAGAAGGATAAGGAAAGAAGTATGTTTGTCGTAAAAGAATTGGGCCTCTAAAGTAAATCTAAGATTGAATTATTTCTTTCTTTCTTTCTTTCTTTCTTTCTTTCTTTCTTTCTTTCTTTCTTTCTTTCTTTCTTTCTTTCTTTCTTTCTTTCTTTCTTTCTTTCTTTCTTTCTTTCTTTCTTTCTTTCTTTCTTTCTTTCTTTCTTTCTTTCTTTCTTTCTTTCTTTCTTTCTTTCTTTCTTTCTTTCTTTCTTTCTTTCTTTCTTTCTTTCTTTCTTTCTTTCTTTCTTTCTTTCTTTCTTTCTTTCTTTCTTTCTCTCTTTCTTTCTTTCTTTCTTTCTTTCTTTCTTTCTTTCTTTCTTTATTTATTTATTTATATTGTATTTCTTTTTCAAGTCCTTCCTGATCCTCCTGAGTCATTTATTAATGAGGTACAAAGTTGCATTTTTGATTTTATTTGGTCCGGGTGTCCCGACAAAGTCAGACGTAAAACAATGTACAATGAGTTAAATCAAGGTGGCTTAAAAGTAACACATGTAAAAAGCTTTATCCATAGTCTGAAGGTAACTTGGGTTAAAAGATATCTGAATAATAATTTTGGGTGCAATTGAGTGCAATTTCAGTCACAGGGATGTAAATGAAATAACTAATAACTTTATTAAACAAATTTGTATTGCATGGAGCCTATTGCATTTTAATGAACCAACCGAATCATACGGCGATCAGATTCTTTGGAACAATAACTATATTAGAATTGACGGTTGTGTCACCTATGACAGAAAACTTCATATGGCTGGTGTTATTTACGTTAGAGATCTTTTTAAAGAAAACAATGTTAGTTATTCATTTGTTGAATTTTGTAATACCTATAACATTAATAACTTTCCATTTACAAGATATTTTGGTCTATTGTCTGCTATTCCAAGAGACTGGAAGCGTAACGTGTTAACATGTAGACAAAATGAACTAACGGATAACAGGCGTATTTGTAACATTACTTCCCGTACGGCGTATTGTTGTTTGGTAGGTAAAATAGTTCTTCCACCCAAGGCAATTGATAAATGGAATATTTCCTTTAATTTTACTTCAGACGATTGGCAAAGAATTTTCCGTATTCCCAGAACTTCTCTCTCCGAAACAAAGATTATGTATTTCCAGTTTAAGTTCCTACATAGAATTTTAGCAACGAATAAACTTCTCTATCGTATGAATAAGATTGACAATCCTTTCTGTACATTTTGTAAACGGGACGAAGAAACAATTGAGCATCTATTTTGGAGTTGTCCTGTTACGTCTAACTTTTTACTTGACATTGAACTTTTTCTCTTTGGAAAACAATTCGTCATTTCAAAGTCGGACTTCTTCTTTGGCTACAAACTTTCGCTTCAACACCCGTACAATTTCATTTTCCTTCATTGTAAGCATTATCTTTATAATTGCAAATTACTAGCTGTATTACCAGAAGTTAAGAAATTTTATCACAAACTTGTATTCGTACTGAAAGTGGAACGCTATATATGCTTGAAATCCACAGGCAATCATAAACGAAAGAAAATGTACGATGACGTCATCTCATCACTATCTTTTTGTAATATTGACTGTGATGTTCGCTCTATCTGTAGTTCAAGTTAAGTTTTTACTCTCGCTGTTATTCTCGTATATAAAATTCTGAGATCCGTGAATTGCACAGCTGTACCGTGTTTAACTTTTGTATTTTGTTTCACTTAGTTTGAAACTCCTTTACCCTCTTCCAGCTTCAAATCATTTCCTTAAGTGAGGGTGTTTATGTAAAGTATGGTCCATTTGATTCCTTGTGCGGTTTATGGGATATTTTGTTTCTTTTTTGGTTTAGTTTTTGTAATATGTCTCTTTTTTGATATCTATGTGGTTTGACTTTAATTAGTATGACTTCTTCAATCAAATTGATCACTATACTTTTTTGACATCATAATTGCATATATGAAAATGTATGAATATTTATTGATTGTTTTTTTTTGATGATGTTGGTATAACCAATAAATGATGGTTGATAAAAAATTATTTATTTATTTATTTATTTATTTATTTATTTGAAAAAAGTTGAAAGTCCACTTTGTTCCTTCTGTGAAATAGAAGACGAGTCACTTGATCATTTATTTTGGGGGTGTAGTTTCACTTCAGATTTTATTCTTAAAGTAGAAGAACGTTTTCTCCAAAAACAATTCTTTTTCTCTAAAGAGGATGTTCTATTTGGTTTTCGTAACTCTGATGCTTATCCATTAAACTTCTTGATTCTGCACATGAAATATTTCATTTTTGATCGTAAACGGCAGAATCTTGATCTAGATATTGATATTTTCTATTATAAGATGAAATTTGCTTTGAAAGTAGAACAATTCAATTATTTCAAAAGAGGCAGAACGGGAAAGTCAACACTGAATTTTCCTGAATTAGAAAGAACTTTTACATTATGTTTTCAAACTGCGTGACAAGTCAGAAATACTATGATTTGCATAATTAAAGTAATGTATTGTTAATCACGGTACTTTATATCTCTCTCCACACAATTTTGAGTTATAGTGCAAAGTTCGAAACAGATTCATTTACTAGACAGCAAGACACAAACCGCCACCTCCTTGTCTCTCTGCTAGGGTTGGGTTCGGTCATTGGTAGTGTTTGCTCCACAACCGACCCGGCTTTGGCTTGGGGGACTGGATTGTGGGGATCTTGTCTTGTCATCGTATTACTATCTATTACAGTATCACTTCATTGCAGCGCATTTATGATTTGCATGCTTTGAATCGTATAGCACCATGACGGTTACTATTCACCTTTCTTGACAACGATCGTTTTGAAATGATTTTCCAGTTTTCACGTAATATGTCTGCTTTTTGCCATCTGTGTTACTCATTGATCATGTACATATTACCCGAGAATTCGATTGACCGTGCAATAAAGAGGATAAAAAAAAGAAAATTTATTTATTTATTTATTTATTTATTTATTTATTTGGATCTGGCAACAACATGGCCGCCTGCTAAGAATCTGAAGTCACGTCGCTCAGTCAAATATTATCCTTTTGTCAAGCTCGGAGATCTACAACGACTCTCAACTAATGTGTAATTGTTCACCTTTACTTTAAGAAGGTTTCGAAGTCATTCTTTTAAGATGGGTCGAAAGCTTGGTGGTAAAAACAAGCCTAAAAGCGATCAGCCAACACTGTCACAAATGAGTACTCGCTCACATGTTTCTCATCACGTGGATAGCTCAGACGCTGAGAGCGAGGAGGAGGAGAGCCCTCTGTTAAATCTACAAACCACCTTTCAGAAAGGCATGAAAAAACTGGAAAAGGACCTTTCTCGTATCTTCAATGATATGAAAGCTTTAGAGAACAATTTTGACGAGGCCTTGCAGTTCCTGACGAAAAGAGTGGATGACCTTGAAAGTAGAGAAAAGCGGAACTCGGAAAGGATCAAGGTTCTAGAAGAAGAACTGTCGAAATTGAAAAAAGTTGATTCTGAGCAAGCCGTCAAACTAAACGTGCAGGAAAGGTTCTCGAGACGCAACAATATTAGAATTGTCGGATACCCAACCAGTGAAAACGAAAAATGTGAAGATATTGTTAAATCCGTATTGGAGAAAGTTGGGGTACCTGATGTGAAAATAGAACGGGCCCACACAGATGGAAGAGCATCACCAACAAGACCCAGGCACATATTAGCAAAAATGTCATTTTACCAGGATAAGGTCACTGCCTTAAAGCATCAACGTCGTGCCCTACAGGGTGAATCATTCTTTATAACGGACGATCTAACAAGAGAAGATCTGCTGGAGAAACGGAAGTGGGCCCCTCAAGTGGCCCAGCTATATAGCCAAGGCACGAAGTTGCGTTTTTCAGCCGGGAAATGGCGGGACTCATCTGGAAAACTCTTCGAGTTTGCATCACAGTCCTCATCTTAATGAATTACAGGCTTACACAGGAACAGTGATACAGTACTATTTATAATTGGAATTAGCGACAGAGTGACCACGGCGGCGATGCCTTACACCAGTTACGGTTGATATGCGTTTTGCATATGACCCTTTCAGCTTCCGATGGCGGAAGTTGTTGAGACCTTGTTTTTCTTTCTTTTTTGGATTCCTTGCTTTTTCAACCGTCTCAAGAGAAATTATCTCTATTGTGCAGTGTGTTATAATTATAGGTATGTCATCAATTTTTTACATTTATGAGTTGTCTTAAATTTTGCACCTTCAATACTAGGGGATTAAGAGGCAATAAGAAGCGAAGAAAACTATTTGCTTACTTCCACCGAAATAGTTTTGACTTAATATTCCTTCAAGAAACTCATTCTGTTGACACAGACGAAAATTTTTGGACTAATGAATGGGGTGGGAAATCATATTTTTCACATGGTACTCCCCTTAGTAGGGGTGTGGCAATTCTTGTTAAACCTTCAGTTTCCTTTACCTTATGTAATTTCTTTAATGATAATGAGGGCCGCTTTATTATTCTTAATATTATTATTTGTAATATGAAACTGGGATTGATCAACATTTATAGGTTCAACACTGATAGGGAGGATCTGTTTAAAAATATTGGGCATCATATATCAAGTCATGATTGGAACGCCATTATCTGGGGAGGTGACTTTAACCTCGTCCTTAATCTGGATCTTGATAAAATTGGTGGTTTGCCCCAAACCAATTTCCGTGCCCGTACAAGTTTGATTAACATTATGAACCAGCATGATTTGATTGATGTTTGGAGAGACAGAAACCCCAAAACTAAATATTTTACCTGGCATTCTAACATCGATGCCTCTATTCATTGTAGACTAGACTATTTTATTGTATCCAGACACCTGAGAAATTCCATTACAGATACTTCGATCTCGTCCCTTTTTGGCTCTGATCACTCATGTGTGTCCCTTACTTTAAGAATTGGTCTTACTAGAGGTAGAGGTATGTGGAAGTTAAACACATCTCTCTTAAGTGACCCCATCTACACTGATCTTATTAAAAGCACAATTCATGACACGGTAAACACTTGTAATCTCGACCCTAGTCGACTGTGGGAAGCATGTAAAGTTAACATTAGATCTGTATCCATTGATTACTCTAGATCCCAGGCCATTCAACGTAAAAAGACAGAACGTGAATTGATAGAAAAGCTTTCCAGATTAGAGCAGCAAAATGCGAATTCCCCGTCAGATTCAATTAACTATCAGTTACAGGAGGCCAGAGCTACCCTGGATTCTTTCTACGAGTATAAATTACGGGGTATTATTGTGAGATCCAGAGCTCGTTGGTCAGAGGAAGGAGAAAAAAACACAAAATATTTCCTTAATGTAGAGAACAGAAATAAATCACAGAATTGTATACATGAACTAATTTTAAGTAATAATATTACTATTTGTTCTCAAAAGGATATATTGGATGAAACTCATCGCTTTTATAGCCTATAAGCTTTACACTAAACGTAAAAACATAGACTCTTCCAATTTTTATAATAATTTTGATCTACCTCACGATAAGCTCTCCTTGGAACAGCAACTGACTTGTGAGGGTAATCTTAACTTAAATGAACTAAGTAGTTCCCTTCTAGCTATGTCTAACATTAAATCACCAGGCTCTGACGGTCTCCCCACTGAGTTTTACAAAACATTTTGGCAAGAAATTAGTGGGCTTGTCCTGAATTCCTTTAATTATGCTTTCCATACTGGTTATATTGCCGATGAGCAGGGAAGAGCCTGCATCACTCTCCTTCCCAAGCCTGCAAAGGATCACCGCTACATCAAAAATTGGCGTCCCATAGCTCTTTTAAACGTTGATTATAAAATTGTTGCAAAAGCTCTTGCAAATCGTCTAAAGGGCGTTCTCTCTTTTCTAATTAGCCCCGAGCAGACCGGTTTCTTTAAAGGCCGCTATATAGGAGAGAATATCAGGTGTATTTTGGACCTTATCAATTACTGTGATACCTATTCCGTGCCTGGTGCGCTTTTATTCTTAGACTATGAAAAGGCGTTTGATAGCCTTGACCTACAGTTTCTATATAACACCCTTGCTTTTTTCAATTTTGGTAACGATTTCAGAACATGGATTATGACACTATACAGTAATATATCATCTTGTGTTATGAATAATGGTTTCTCCACCGGTTTCTTCAGAGTTTCTAGAGGGGTTCGTCAAGGGTGTCCTTAAAGCCCGTACCTCTTTATTCTCTGCACTGAGATTCTTAATTGTTTAATCAAGTTTAATAGTAATATTCAAGGTATTTCAGTTGGTAATAGCATCTTAAAAATCTCTAACTATGCTGATGATACTGTCATCATTACCGATGGCTCTGAAAGGTCAATTTATGAAGTTATTGATGTACTTGAAAGATTTTCAAATGTCTCAGGTTTTACAGTAAATCTTGATAAGTCATATCTCTTTCTACTTGGTCCTTTTTTACAACGCCCCGCTGCTTATTTTAAAAATTTCCCATTGCGAGTTAGTGATGGTCCTATCAGGTACCTAGGGATATCCTTTACGCATCGACAAGATGATTTCTTCAAGTTAAATTATTTACCAAAACTCTCTCGTATAAAAACTCTTCTGAATCAATGGTCTTCTAGAGACCTCACACCTATAGGAAAAGCATTGATCATAAAAACATTTGCTATTTCCCAGTTAGTTTATTTACTGTCGGTTTTACCTGATCCCCCAAAACATTACTTTCGTGAACTAGATACCCTTTTTCATAATTTCATCTGGTCAAATAAGCCCGATAAAATCAAGCGCTCTGTTTTGTTAAATACAAAATGTAATGGTGGACTTAAAATGATTGACGTAGAACTCTTTTCGAAAAGCTTAAAGTGTAAGTGGGTTAAACTTTATCTCGAAGATGGTTTCAGAGGGTGGAAAGCTTTCTTTGACCTGGCTCTGAGACCTTTTGGTGGTAAATTTCTCTTTGAATGTAACTTCAAAAAAACTGACATTGTCATTTCTAATACTTTCATTTATGAAGTTTGTAGTGCTTGGTCGGACTTTAATTTCCGCCCTCCAGTTCATTATTCAAACCAATATGTTTTAAATAATTCATGCATCAAAATTAATAAGTGTCTTGTTTATTCAAATTTGTTAATGACGAAAGGAGCCTATATTGTAAAAGAATTTTTTCATGATAATGGTGATGCATTGTCGTATGATGAATTTACCGCAAAATTTAATATCACCAGAAATTTTCCATTTACTTTTTATTACGGAATCCTGAGGGCAATCCCAAGGGACTGGAAAGCCGATGTTATTCAGACTGAAACTCCTTCTGATAATGCCTTACGTCTTATAAGCTATACAAGCAGCCCTCTTCCTACTAAGGTCGTTTATAACCACTTACTTAAGTCAAAACTTACGACCCCTAGAGCGGTCGTAAAATGGGAAGAAAATGGTATAACTAACATTAATTGGAACAAGGTTTTCTTGTTACCTTACGTTGCTGTTCGTAATACTAAAGTTCAATATTTACAATTTCGATATATTCATAGAATCATTGGCACCAACTCCTTTTTACACAAAATTAAAGTTAAAGAACCCCCTATGTGTAGTTTTTGCAATTCTGATATTGAAACCCTTGAACACCTATTTTGGTCTTGTAAAGTAACTCAAGTTTTTTGGCAATCCATCTTTGAACTTTGTCTCTCACACAACTACTCTCTTACCTCAGATTGTGTAATGTTTGGCCACTATAATGATATTAATAATCCGATTAACTTTTTAATATTGCATGCAAAAAATTTCCTATATAATTGTAAGCTTAATAACATTATACCAGAGGCACAAGCTTTTCTTTACAAATTCAAGTTTTTGTTAGAGGTGGAGTACCATATACTCAGTAAAAGAAATGAGGACTCACGTATTTTACGATTCCACGAAACTTTTAAAGGTATACATTAATTTACTTATAAGGGTTAGCAATGGCACAAAAGATTATGAAATGTGGTTTTGTTTCTTTTTACTTCTCCATTTGTTGAAGAAAGCCTTGCTCCTCTTTTGCATATGTAAATAAATGCGTTTGGAGGGCTTGTTTGTTTGTTTTTGTATGAAATGATTAATAAGTACGTATACTGTGTATACATTATTCCTTCCAAATTGCTAGCTTCTGAACTGTAAATATGTATATACTCTAGTTAACTTTTTAATTGCCTCTCAACTGTAAATATGTATATATTATAATTTTCGGTAATAAATATAGTCTGTAATGTCTATACAACAAAATGTCAAGACATAATTGAAATGTTATTGAACCAAAATGTTGAAAAAGCTATTGTATATATTTACTTTTAAGAATTCATTATGTAAAACATTACTCAACATCAAATGACACTCTGTATGGATAACAAAAGAAAACTTAATAAATGAGATGGTGAAAAAAAATTTATTTATTTATTTATTTATTTATCTATCTGTCTGTCTGTCTGTCTGTCTGTCTGTCTGTCTGTCTGTCTGTCTGTCTGTCTGTCTGTCTGTCTGTCTGTCTATTTATTTATTTATTTATTTATTTATTTATCGGGACGAGCCTGAAATGGAAGCCTAACATCTCTTTTCTCAAGGCTCAGGAATTTTCACTGAATTTGCAAGCTTTCCTATCTATTTTGTTTCACTATTGCATGCGGCTTGACATAATTATGGCTTCTTACAGGGGAAAAGGTAGTCAAAGAGGTCCAGGTCGGCCCAAAGGCAGTAAAAACAAGCCTAAGTCTCCCGCAGAAGTCGACACTCTAAAGAGAATCTCAGACCTAGCCTCTAGCCTAACGCAGGAGTCGCCGGTTGCAAGTGAGGAGGAGTATGATGACGTGGCACCTATATCACAGGCTTTGACGGACAGTTTGGATCAGTCCATTGAACTGATTTTTTCGGAGCTCCAAAAGATCCGTGAAGATTTTGGCCGCGCCATTGAGCAGAACCGTAGGCAAATAAAGCAGTTGCAGTCGGAAAACAACACACTGAAGGAAAGGTGTAATCGCCTCGAAGACAAGGTAACTTTACTTGAAAAGTCACAAGAGGATCAATTTGGCCTTCTGAATAAGCAGGAGAGGTTCTCAAGAAGAAATAATGTAAGAATTGTGGGTGTGAAATCATCTGAAAATGAAAATTGTATAGAAATTGCCAGAGAGATTTTTATGAAAGCGGGAGTCGCGGATTGCAAGTTAGAGCGGGCCCACAGGGATGGGCGGACTGTTCAAGGACGGGACCGCCATATTCTGGCAAAGCTGACATACTACCAGGACAAGGTCGCTATTTTGAAGAACGGGCGCCAAGCTTTAGCCGCAGAAACTTACTATGTCGTAGACGACCTGACAAAACTGGACTTACAAGAAAAGAGAAAATGGCGACAGAAGGTTAATGAATTATTCCGTGATGGAATTAGACTGCACTTTTCAGGAGGAGTCTGGAGATCTCTGGCGGTAAGCCATACAATTTTACAGCTAATAATTAACACTGATATTTAGCAGGGACTAAAGTGCCATGATTTCCTAGGGGAGAACTGGCTTGAGTCACTTCGTCATCATCGTCTTAATCTGTGAAAGCCTTGCCGTATTTATCATTTCATATTATGAGCCATCCATTTTCAGGCTTGTGATCCATGTTTTGGGCTGTGTCCATAGTGTGGACCTTCTCGAGCGCAAGTGCTCACTCTACTGTTTTCGTTTTTTGTTTTCTTTTTTTTACTAAGGTAACCATCTCAATTCTGTTTTTTACAATTAATGCAATTGACACCGAGGATCCTCTGACTAATTTACATGTCTTGCCTCTCCTACAACAGGTTTATTTTGTTTATCATGTAAATAGTGTACAGATTGAATTATTGTTTTTTCAAAATGGCTGACATTAAACTTTGTACATATAACGCTAGAGGGCTGAGGCAAAGCCGAAAACGAAGACAAGTGTCTATTTATTTATTTATTTATTTATTTATTTATTTATTTATTTATTTATTTATTTATTTATTTATTTATTTATTTATTTATTTATTTATTTATTTATTTATTTATTTATTTATTTATTTATTTATTTATTTATTTATTTATTTATTTATTTATTTATTTATTTATTTATTTATTTATTTATTTATTTATTTATTTATTTATTTATTTATTTATTCTTTCCCTATTAAAGGATGTTGAAGTTGTAGAAGGGATTCGTAAATTAATTCTGAAGCATCGAACAACTGGGACATGAATACGCAAAACCCTCAGCAGTTCTGGGAGTATCTCAAATTTATCGTTCGATCGTGGGCTATGACGTATTCCAAAGAAAAGTCACGATTTCTCAGAAAATATGAGAATTCAATTCAGAGGTTTATTGCTTCCTTTGAAAGAGAGTACAACTCTAGCCCTTCCCCATCCTAAAAAGCCAAATTTCGTCAGCAAAACAATGTCTTGATGGGATTTACGAGGATAAGATAAATGGTATCATTATTCGATCCAGAGCTAGATGGGTGGAAAATGGTGAACGTAATACACACTATTTTTTAAACCTAGAAAAACGAAATAGTGAACGAAAATCTGTGAAAATTTTATTGGATGAAAATGGAACTGAAATGACTAATCAAAATGAAATTCTAAAATGTATGCAGACGTTTTACGAAAATTTATACTCTGCACGTACTGATAATGTTACCCTTTTTGACACTTTTACTAACACACTCAACATTCCTCGTTTAGATGAGGAGTCTAAGAATTCCTGCGATGGCTTTCTAACGGATGAGGAATGTTGGAGCGTTCTTAAATGTATGCCTAATGGCAAGGTGCCGGGTAGTGATGGTTTACCAGTTGAATTTTACAGGTGTTTTTGGCCAGAAATAAAATCATTCTTTCTGATGTCCCTTAACTCCGGCTATGTAGTTGGAAAGTTGTCTCATGAGCAAGGTAGGGCAGTTTTAACTTTACTTCCTAAAGATGGAAAAGATACTAGGTATATCAAAAACTGGCGACCAATCTCATTGCTAAATGTAGATTATAAAATTGCAGCTGCTTGTATCTCTGCTCGTCTAAAGGTATTCCTGCCAAATGTAATTCACACGGACCAAACTGGATTTCTTAAAGGCCGTTTCATAGGGGAAAATATTCGTTTAATTTTAGATATCATGAAGTTTGCTAAAGAAGAAAAAAGGCCCGGTCATATTATGTTTGTTGATTTTGAGAAGGCTTTCGATAGTGTTTGTTGGAATTTTATCTATTATACTCTTAATGTTTTTAACTTTGGGGACAGCATTATACGTTGGGTAAAGACATTTTACAGTAATTGTTCTGCTTGTGTTCTGAACCACGGGGTTTCTACATCTTACTTTCCGGTTAAAAGGGGGGTTCGCCAAGGGTGTCCGTTAAGCCCCTACCTATTTCTTCTGTGTGCTGAAATTTTAGCTTTAAAATTACGTGCCGACCGTACTTTCGTAGGCTATAAAGTAGGAAATATAAGCATAAAAGTGTCCATGTATGCCGATGACACTACAATTTTCTTAGACGATAAGGTCAACTCACTTAATAGAGTCGTTAAGATTTTTACAGATTTTAAGGATGTTTCAGGACTCCAAGTAAATTTTGATAAATCTAAAATTTTTCCCTTGTTGATTGTTGTAAAGCTTGGAGTGATCTCACCTTTGAAACTCCAATATCCAACTACAGTGACAAGATTGTGTGGAACAACAGCTTTATTAAGATTGATAACAGTATTTTTTTATACAAGAATTGTTATGAATCAAATGTAATTTATGTTCGAGATTTTTATGATGTGTTAGGGAGACCTCTCTCCTACCCTGAATTTATCGCTAAGTATAACTGTCCCAACTTTCCCTTTACAAAATTAAGTGGAATTTTGCATGCTATTCCTCGCTCATGGGTGCCATCTACACGTATGTTATCATTGCCAAGACAACCGTCAAGTCAGCAGGTTATGCTTGCTAGCTTTTCTTGCACCCTGAAGGTTTGTCGATTTGCTTATAATAATTTTATTAAAAGCTTGGATTATCAACCACATTGCTGCTTAAAGTGGGTCTTAATTGGAATGATATTTTTATGACCTGTCATACGATAAGGGATACCAAGTTACGAAACTTCCAGTTTAAATTTATTCATCGCATACTTGCTACTAGTTACTTTCTTCACAGAATTAATATTATCGATAGCCCTACAGTAGCTGCACGTTTTGCGGCGAATCTGACGAAACCTTGGATCACCTTTTTTGGCGATGCAGCAAAGTGGGGAATATTTGGAACAAAATGTATCTTGAAATTTTTCGTTCAAAAGTCAAAATTGAGTATGAAAATATATGTTTCGGTTACCCTCACGGAAAAAGTTGGCAGTGGTTTAGTATGGCAATCTTTTATGCAAAGCAATATATTTTTACCTGTAGAATGAAAATGAAACATCCAGACTATGACACCTTCAAGTATAAACTAAAATTTCTTATAAAGGTTGAAACGTATATCTTGACAAAAGGGAAACATTATGACGATATTGAGCTATTAAGAGGTTGTTTACATTGTTAAGGTTACTATGTCCCTCCAAGCTCGAGTATTTCTTGTTTGTTTACTGACTGAAGTGATGTACTGTGTAACTTTATAAAGAGCCCCCTCCCTCGTCTATTTCATTATGGTCATTAATGAAAATCCTTATAAATGCGAGCTTTTACAAAAGTGTTACATCAGTGTGGAATGCTAGGTTAATAAATTAATTTGTGTATACCGCATAAACCACTCTTAACTTAAATGTCGTGGTCATGTTTTTTCCAGGTATTGCTTGCCTGTAACTTTTTCGATTGTAACTATGCCTTGTAATGACTGGGCATTCTGAGTTATCAAGAATGAAAAAGTGATGTGAGCAATTGTACTATAATATAGAAAGTGATTTTTGAATCATGTAAATAGTAAAAAATCTTGCTTTTTCCTTAGTTTCTTCTATTATCGAGAGATGATGTGCATCATTTTTCTGATTTTTGTATATATGTCATTGTTGAATTATGTTATTGCAAAGATTGAGATGAAGAAAATAAATTTAAAAAAAATATATATATATATATATATATATATATATATATATATATATTTATTTATTTATTTATTTATTTATTTATTTATTTATTTATTTATTTATTTATTTTTCACTGCCGTTTGGATTATTTTCTTATTTCAAGACATATCGATCATTGTGTAGAGGACGTTGTGTTCTCGCCAGGTTTACAGTCAGACCATTCCTTTATTTCTTTTTCTTTTCGTACTTATTCTGTAAAAAGGGGCCCTGGCTTCTGGAAAATTAATAATTCTCTTATGAATGATTCAAGTTACATTCAACTAATAAATGATCTGATCCTTCAGGAAGTAGACAGCACTGGTACATTAAATCCCTCTGCTCGTTGGGAACTGCTCAAGTATAACATTCGTGCTGCTACTATTAAGTATTCTAAATTGTTAGCGAATCAAAAACGTGCCAAGGAAAAGGAACTTATCAATAGGATCGCGAAACTCGAACAAATGTTATATGTAAATGAATGTGCGGTCACAAGAAGCTTGCTCAAAGAGGCTCAAAATGAGCTCTTACTGTATTATAATTATAAACTTCAAGGCACAATCATTAGGTCTCGTGCGAGGTGGGTAGAGGAAGGTGAGAAAAATACAAAATATTTTTAAATTTGGAAAAAAGAAACAAATCTTTCAATTCAATTCAAGCTCTCCAGAAAACAGATAGTCCTTTTTTGATTTCATCTAGTGATAAGATTCTCTTGGAGATAAAAACTTTTTATGAGGGCCTTTATAGGTCCAACGATTGTGTCCCCGATCCCTTTTTTACTGATATCCCAAGTACTGATACTGATGATGTTGATTTTGAGTCCTGTGAGGGTGAACTTACATTGACGGAATGCAATAATGCTCTTTCTTCAATGAAAAATGATAAGTCCCCAGGCTGCGATGGCCTCTCCGTTAACTTTTATAAAACTTTTTGGCACTCTATTGGTAAGATCGTGTTAGATTCGTTAAATTATGGTTATTTTAGAGGGGAACTTTCACCTGAACAAACTAGAGGTATTGTTACCTTAATTTTAAAGCCAAACAAGGATCGTACATTGCTACAAAATTACCGCCCCATTACTCTTCTGAATACGGACTATAAAATTGGAGCAAAGGCGATCGCCACAAGACTTAAAAATATCATTCAAAAGCTTATTGGCCCCCAACAAACGGGATTTTTGAAAAACAGATTTATTGGTGAGAATATAAGGTTCGTATTGGATCTCATTGACTTTTTTAGGCAAAAGGATATTCCCGGCTTTCTACTGCTAGTGGACTTCGAGAAAGCGTTTGATAGAATTGAATGGTCTTTTATTCATAGAACCCTTGATTTCTTTAAGTTCGGGGTAAGTTTTAAAAATTGGATTAAAGTTTTTTACAATAAGAGTACTACTGCCATTTGTAATAATGGGTATTCTACAGGATTTTTCCCCACTTATAGGGGAGTACGTCAAGGGTGTCCTCTGAGCCCGTACCTATTTCTTCTTGTTGCCGAGATTCTGGCTTTGAAAATTAAGGTGAATGACAATATTAAAGGAATTAAAATATGTAACCAGGAAATAAAACTAATGCAATATGCTGACGACACAACTATATTTCTTGATGGTAGTAGAACTTCTGTGATTCAAACTCTATGTACTTTTAAGTTATTAAAGGAGGCTTCCGGCTTATCCATTAATCTGGGCAAGTCGAATTTATTTCCTTTAGGCTCATACATTAGAGCTATTCCTTTTTCTATCGATGACTTAAACATCAATATTACTTATGGACCAGTCCAAGTCCTTGGTATTTCTTTTACAAGTGAGGGAGGTAATGATCTGTTCAGATTAAACTATATGCCCAAATTGTCCCGGCTCAAAAGTTGTTTGAATGCATGGGCTACCAGAGACTTGACGCCAATTGGCCGTACTATTATTCTTAAGACTTTTGCCCTGTCTCAACTTGTTTATCTTTTTCAGGTCTTGCCAAATCCACCACATCACTTTATTAAAGAGCTAGAAAAAATAATATATAATTTTATTTGGGGAGGTAATCCTGACAAAATTAAACGTTCTACTATTATTAATACCATCAGTGACGGAGGTTTGAAAGTTACACATGTGCCATCTTTCATTAAAAGTTTAAAATGTACTTGGATCAAACGTTACTGCAGTGAGACTCCAGGTAACTGGAAATTATTTTTTGATCTGTATTTAAAACCATTTGGCAACAGTTTCATATTCCAATGCAATTACCACAGTAAGGATATCCAAGTAGTTAATAATGTTTTCATCCGACAAGTGTTAGAAGCATGGAGTGAGACAGTGTTTACAAGACCGGTTGATAATTTTGGTAGCCAAATCATTTGGAATAATCACTTCATTCGTATCGATAATAATCTTGTTATGTATAAGAATCTTTTTTGCTAAAAATGTCATATATGTTAGTGACTTATTTGACCATGATAATATACCTTTAACGTTTGAGCAATTCAAAAATGCCTTTGGGGTTGAGTCTTTTCCATTCACACTTTATCATGGATTGATTAATGCAATTCCGCAAACTTGGAAAAGATCCCATTGTGTAGGAAGTATGTCACTGAATGGAACTATCGATTTTCTTGATAAAGTTTGTCAGTGTACCTCAGCCTCTCAAGTCATTTACTCCAGGCTCATAAACCGATTCACTAAAACCCCAACATCTAGGATTAAATGGCAGAGTCAATTTAATACTTTAACGGATAATGATTGGTTTAGAATTTTCAGAATGCCCCATCTCACTGTTTCAGAGGCTAAACTCAGATATTTTCAATTTAAATTCTTACATAGGATTATTGCTACAAACAGACTACTTTACTTAATGAAAAAACTGATTCAGATTTGTGTTCCTTTTGTGGTACGAAAGTGGAGACCCTTGAGCATCTTTTTTGGGAGTGTAATTTTACTGCTTCTTTCATTTTGGATGTTGAAGCATGTGTGCTTAAAAAACAATTTTGCTTTTCTAAAAGAGATATCTTTTTTGGCTACAGCGATAGACATTGCCATCCTTATAATTTTTTAATTCTCCACATGAAATATTACATTTATGATTGTAAAAGAAATGAGAAGAAACCCATAGTTGGAGAATTTGTTTTTAAGTTTAAGTTTGCCTAAGTATTGAAAAATTTAATGATGCTAGGATTCTTCCTAACAAGAAAAATAGAGTTAGTTTTAGTGATCTCTATCAAGCGTTCTCCCCATGCTCAGATTTGTTCACGTGATTTTTGTTTGTTCCGAGGAGATAATTATGTTTTCCCTATGTAAGATTTTCTGTGCGTTTTATACACTTATCTGGAATAATTTGCATGTTCCAAAGATAATGTATGTATGCTGAAAAAATGTGGGTTTTTGTATAAGTATTTTCAATTGAAGGAATAAATGTTGACCTCTTTTTATTTATTTGTTTTTTATGAAATTAATTTTAATAAGATCCTTATTATTTGAGGATATATTTCTGTTTAACAGCTGACCCCTTACGTCTTTTTGTTGCAAGATCTGTGGGTTTTAGCAGAAATATGTAATAGAATGTAAATATTGTATATATGGAAAGATCATATCATGTTTTTGAGTTCAATCGTGTTAAAAAATGAAACAAAAGAATGAAATACACGGAGGAAAAAAAAAAAAAAATTATTTATTTATTTATTTATTTATTTATTTGTTTGTTTGTTTGTTTGTTTGTTTGTTTGTTTGTTTGTTTGTTTGTTTGTTTGTTTGTTTGTTTGTTTGTTTGTTTATTTATTTATTTATTTATTTATTATTGGGACGAGCCTAACATGTCGACCTAAATAGTTCTCAACGCTACGGGCTCTAGAAGTTTTTGAATGATTTATCCAAGATATTTGCATAGAAGCTTCTACTTTCATCGATACATCTCTCCTCCTGTGCTCTAACATGGAAATTCCTCAAAAGAGAGGAAGAGGTAGGCCTCCTGGCAGTGGAAATAAGAATAAACGTGGACCGGCCAACACCCAGTCCAGCTTCTCGGATGGCCTAGCCTCTAGCCTACCTAACATTTCTGATCTACGTGTTGAAGAGGAGGTTAGTGATAGTGAAAGTGTAGCCGGGTCTGTGATTGCAAACCTGGACTCATCAATAGAAAGAAATTTTAAGGAGCTTAAAGCTATAAGGCAAGAATTCAGAAAGTCACTGAAACAGCATGACGAACAGATTAAAAAACTACGAGAAGAGAATACAGCTTTGAAGGAAAAGTGTGGGGAACTTGAGGCAAAGATGAACAATTTGGAGGCCTCGCAGGAGAAACACGCCAGCTTATTGAATAAGCAAGAACGATTTTCACGTCGTAATAATCTTCGCATCGTGGGGATAAAGACAGAGTCAGGTGAAAATTGTATTGAAATTGCAAGGAAGATTATGGCCAAAGTTGGTGTACCAAACTGCAACATTGAGAGAGCTTATCGTGACGGTAAACAGTACAGGAATAGAGATAGGCACCTCCTTGTAAAGCTCTCATTCTACCAGGACAAAATAACAGCTCTCCGAAACAGACGGCATGCCTTACAAAATAAAACTTACCATATTACCGATGACCTTACCCTTGCCGACCTTAACGAGAAACGCAAGTGGACGAACCAGGTATCAGATCTCTTCCAGCGAGGTACCAAACTTCGCTTTTCCGGTGGTTGCTGGCGGACAACTCAAGGAAAACCTTACAACTTCACCAGGCCCAACGCTCCAGACCAGTCCTAGACCTCTTAGTATTCGATACTACTCGTTCTTTAATCCGTTATTATTCATAATGCATAGGTGTACACTGTTTTTCTTGGATTGTCTTTGTTTTTGTCACTGTTGGCCCAGGCATCATCGTCCTATTTCTTCCAACACCTTGTGTCGGTTTTTTTCCTTACGGAGGACAACAACTATGTTGGAACTTATGTATCCGTTTGGATTGAATTTTATTTTATTTAAATCTCCTTCCAGAAAGTTGCATTTCATATTATGTAAGTACAATTCGATTTATAGCCATCAATATGGTATTGCTTTCAAGTCCTGTCTATCTTTTTACTCTTATTTTGGTACTACATCACCATGCTGAAATTTTTGTCATACAATGCCAGAGGCTTAAGGCAGTCAAAAAAGCGTAGGCGTTTGTTTGCCTATTTACATAGATGTAAAGCGGATGTCATTTTCATTCAAGAGTCGCATAGTTCCCATATGGACGAAAAATATTGGTGTAACGAATGGGGTAGTAACATTCTTTTCGCCCATGGCTCAAATGATAGTAGAGGGGTGTGCATTCTATTTAATCCTAAGTTACATTTCACTGTTTTGAAACATAATAGCCATGCTGATGGCAGAGTTATATTGGTAGATATACAGTTCCAGGATCGTATAATCACCATTGTAGGGGTGTATGGCCCTAATATTGACAATCCTAGTTTTTTTGTTAATCTTTCTAGGGAACTCTTGTCTTTCCAAGGAGATACAATTATAATGGCAGGGGACTTTAATTTTGTATTTAATCTGACACTCGACAAGGTTGGTGGTCAGCTCAAAACTAATTTTAAAGCTAGAGATGAGTGCCTTTCTTCGATGACTGTGCATAACCTAATCGACATCTGGCGTGAAAAAAACCCCTTTTCGAAACATTTTACTTGGAGTTCAAACATCACCCCTGGGATTCATTGTAGGTTAGATTTTTTCCTTGTATCTCGTAGTGTAGAGCACTCTATAACGGACATTTCATTTACTCCCGGCATCCAGTCCGACCATTCTTTTATTTCTTTAAGTCTTAGCGTTGATTCAACAAAGAGGGGTCCAGGTACTGGAAATTTAACAATTCGCTTTTACGAGATACTAGCTATACTGAACTTATCAACAATGTCATTCAAAGTGAGATTGAGAGGGATTCATTTATAGACCCATGCTCAAGGTGGGAATTTTTAAAGTTTAAGTTGCGTGAGGTGTCTTTACAGTATTCTAAAGAAAAAGCTCGTGAAAGGCGTCGTAAAGAGGAGGCCCTACTGTTAAAAATATCTAGTCTTCAGCAACAGCTCTTTATCTCTGAATCAGCAGAGACTCGCTCATTGTTAACTGCTGCACAGAATGATCTTATGTTGTATTTGGATTATAAACTACAGGGTACTATTATAAGATCCCGTGCAAGATGGGTGGAGGATGGGGAGAAGAATTCAAAATACTTTTTAAACTTAGAAAAACGTAACAAAGCTAATAATAAGATTTCCAAATTGTTGAAGCCTAACGGAGATGTTGTTGATGATGAAAAGCTTATTCTCCATGAAATCCGTAATTTTTATGAATCTCTTTACACTTCTATTAATACTTCTCCCGTCCCCTTCCTGTTGAATTTACATCACCCTTCCCTAGAAATGGACGAATCTGCTCAGTGCGAAGGGGAACTTACGCTTCATGATTGCTTCATCTCCCTTAATTCAATGAAAAACGACAAGTCACCTGGAAGTGACGGTTTCTCTGTTAACTTTTACAAACATTTTTGGCCATTAATTGGGCAGTTTGTTGTTGATTCTTTAAATCATGGTTACCGTAATGGGTTTCTGTCCCCTGAGCAATCTCGCAGTGTTATAACTCTTATTCCAAAGCCTGGTAAAGATTCTACGCTCCTTCAAAACTATCGTCCAATTTCGCTTTTGAATGTGGATTACAAGATAGGTGCACAGGCAATTGCTAATAGATTTCAACGTGTTATTAAATCGTTATTAGGTCCTCAACAAACTGGTTTTTTGAAAGGAAAATTTATTGGTGAAAATATTAGATTTATTCTTGATTTGATTGACTACACTTCAACTAATAATATACCTGGTTTTCTCTTTTTGGTAGATTTTGAAAAGGCATTTGATACATTGGAATGGAATTTTATTGAGGCGACGCTTTCTTTTTTTAATTTTGGGAACAGTATCAAAACTTGGATTAGCACTTTTTATAAGAATGCACACGCTTGTGTGCTGAACAACGGTTTTTCAACAGGTTTTTTCCCCATTAAAAGAGGTGTGCGTCAGGGTTGCCCCCTAAGCCCCTATTTATTTATTCTCTCTGTTGAAACCCTTGCTCTCAAGGTAAATCAGTGTAATGAAATTCACGGGATTGTTACTGGAGCCGATGAAAGTAGGATTCTCCAATATGCAGACGATACTACTTTTATTTTAGACCACAGGAAAAGTTCCCTTCGCGTAATTATTGATATTCTTGAATGCCTTAGAGAAGCTTCTGGTCTTAAAATTAATAGAGCTAAGTCTAAACTTTTTCCACTAGGCTCTTTTATTAAGAGAAGGCCACTTTACTTAAATGACTTTAATTTCGAGGTAACATTGGGCCCTGTCAACATGTTAGGTATTGTTTTCACGAATAAGGGAGATGATTTATTTCGTCTTAACTACCAGCCTAAATTATCTCGTCTAAAAAACACTCTCCGCATATGGGCTAGTCGTGACTTAACTCCGATTGGCCGAAATATTATTGTTAAAAGCTTTGGACTCTCACAATTAGTGTATCTTTTCCTAGTCCTTCCAAATCCCCCGAGTTCGTTCATTAAAGAAGTAGAAAACACTATTTATAATTTCATTTGGGCAGGGAACCCGGATAAGATTAAGCGTACCTCAATTATTAATCCAATGAGTGATGGTGGCTTAAAGGTTACTCATATTAGTACTTTTATTGATAGTCTTAAATGTACTTGGGTTCGCCGTTATGTAGATGAGTTGAATGGACCATGGAAATTTTTCTTTGACTCCAGTTTAAGTGTGTATGGTTAGAAATACTTTTTTAATTGTAACTGTAGTCCACGTGACGTTAAAAGTATTAAAAACAATTTTATTAGGCAAGTCATAGAGGCTTGGTGTCGTGCCTCCTTTACAAACCTTCGAGGGGATTTCGGTATCCAGCATATCTGGAATAATTCAAATATCCGTGTGAATGGTAAAATTGTATTTTATCCTAGGCTTTTGGGAAAGAATGTTCAGTATGTAAGTGATTTCTTTGACGACACTGGTAGACCGTTAAGTTTTGAAGCTTTTATCAGTAAATATAACGTTGATACATTACCTTTTACTCTGTATTGGGGTCTAGTGCATAGTATTCCCCTCAACTGGCGTGAGTCTATTCATATTCGTAACGAAAGGAATGCTAACGAAGAATTATTTGACAAGATGTTGGGTACAAAGAGCAGTTCGCAATTTATTTATAGTATTTTACTTAAGAAAGTTATAGAAATACCTACTGCGTGTGTTAAATGGCAAGCTACTTTTAACAACATTAATACTGACGATTGGTCACGTTTCTTCCGTACTCCTTGGAGCTCCACTTCGGACCCAACCATCCGATATTTTCAATTTAGATTCCTCCATAGAATCCTGCCTACTAATAGACTCCTTTCTTTAATGGGTAAATCAGAAAATCCCCTTTGTACTTTTTGTGAGACTGAAGTGGAAAGTATAGACCATTTATTTTGGGACTGTAGATTTACGTCTAGTTTCATTTTGGATGTAGAAAATATGTTTTTGAGTGAGCAATTTTTCTTTTCAAAGCGAGATTATTATTTTTGTTATGTCCGTCCTTCGCATCCTTATAATTTTTTTAACTATGCACATGAAGAAATTTATTTTTGATTGTAAACTAAGAAACGAAAAACCGTTGATTAATGATTTCTTCTATAAATTTAAATTTGTTGTTAAAGTTGAGCAACGAAAAAGATTTCAAGTAAAATCGAAAGTAAATTTTAGTGATCTTGAAAGAGCTTTTGCTTTATGTCCAAACCTTTTTAATTGATTCATGGATACACCGTTTTCCTCCCTTTGTTTCTCTGGGTTCTACGATGGTACTTTTTCCCGTATTTTTGTAATGACGCTAATGAATATCTTCCATTTTGAATCTATGAATATATATACTCTATTTTGCAGAGTGTTCATTTCTTTGAGGAATGCAAGACATTTAAATGATTAGTGCTATGTTATTATTTTTATTATCTTTTTTTTTGAAGCTCAAAGTCGTTCTAAATCCGAACACCATTGCTCTTCTCAAGTATCAAAGCTAACTTTATCCTTTCTTTAAAGAATTTTCCTCGATTATGTGTTTACATTGCCTCTTGGTATTTATTCTCCATTGCACTCTTTTGCAATTTGTGTACCAATTAATATAATTCATTTGCAATATGTTTAAATATACCATTTGATAAATGAGATGAAATAAAGGAGAAGGAAAAAAAATATTTATTTATTTATTTATTCATTCATTCATTCATTCATTCATTCATTCATTCATTCATTCATTCATTCATTCATTCATTCATTCATTCATTCATTCATTCATTCATTCATTCATTCATTCATTCATTCATTCATTCATTCATTCATTCATTCATTCATTCATTCATTCATTCATTCATTCATTCATTCATTCATTCATTGGAGTTCGAGCCAGTCATGACGGCGTAAGGACGTACTTTTAAGGGCTAGAGTAAAATTGCCTTTCAGATACGTGCCATCGTGCCAATTTGGACCAGAAACTGTCCTTCGGTGTTGCTCGATATATGGTTTTGTGTAATTGTGACAAAATGTCAAAACGAGGACGTCCAGTTGGGAGTTATGGAAAGAAAAAAAGGTCACAACTTGCTGCTCAGGCTTCGCCATCGACCTTCTCTCAACGTAGTGTTAGTCAACGCAGCCTAAGCCATGATTCCGACTACGCTGACGAAGCCGAGGACCTTGCAACAATATCAGAAGAATTTAACAAAACGGTGGACACAGCAATGAAAAACATTTCAAAAGAACTCAAAAAGATTAAGGCAGAGTTTGGACAAGCGGTAGAAGATTTGAGAAAAACTGTCGAGGAACTGAAGGGTGAGAATAACCGTTTAAATGAACGTTGCATTGCCATGGAGAAACGAGTTGAGAAATTAGAAGAAGAAAAAAGGCTACATGACGCCATGATTAACAAACAAGAAAGGTTTTCACGTCGTAATAATATCAGAATTGTCAACTTGAAATCAAACGTGGAGGAGAATTGCTTAGATTTAGCATCCTCAGTTTTAGAAGAGGTAGGCATCCCTTCCTGCAAAATTGAAAGGGCCCACCGAGACGGTAGATTTGTGGAGGGAAAAGAGAGACACCTTCTTGTCAAAGTATCCTTCTTTCAGGATAAGGTGCAGATCTTAAAAAATGCCAGAAGAGCCCTTGCGGATAAAGATTATTACATAGTTGAGGACCTAACGAAACAGGATCTGAAGGAAAAACGAAAATGGCGCTTGCAAGTTCAAGAGCTCTATCGAAATGGTACCAAACTTCGTTTTTACAATGGTGCATGGAGAGGTTTAGCAGGAAAGCCTTACGACTTCCAGCATTAATCATTCATCTCCAACAAATTCTGTTTTATCAACCCTTTAGCGATCTCTTGTGACAAGCTTACTCAGTATTTATCTTCTCGATAAAATCATTTCTATTATGGAGTTATGCCCATTCTCTTTGCTCTCATGATGGGATCACTTGTTTGTCTTATTTTGGAGACGTTTCGCGGACGCCGCTTTTTGGCCAGGAGCCCAGACGGTCGCCTGCTGTTGACTTTATTTTTGTGTTTGTTTTTTTGTTTACTTCTTTTTTTCTTTGCCATCAATATTCTATGCTTTACATCGTTTGCCCTTAAACATTCTACTTGTATGGGTGTACAATCAATTGCAGTAGGTACAGGTCCGTGTACAGTGTTTAGCGTATGTAAGTTTTCCCTGTCCCAATGTTTTGTATAAAGCTTTGTTCTTATAATGTCAGGGGAATTAGACAGGCCCCAAAAAAGGAGAAAAATATTTGCGTTTCTTCATTCTCTCCCAGGTGACATATTCTTTTTACAAGAAACCCCCAGCTTAGAAAGGGATGCCTCTTTCTGGAAGAATAAATGGGGAGGTCAAGCTATCTTTTGCCATGGTTCATCTCAAAGCCGTGGTGTTTGCATTCTTTTTAATCCTCTCGTAGAAGTCAATGTCTGTAAATCCAGGCATTCAATTACAGGCAGATTTATCATTGCTGAAGTTAAACTCTTTGATAAGGCGTTCACCCTAGTAAATGTCTACGGACCCAACATTGATGACCCAAATTTTTTTCACCTGTTATCATCCACTTTGCTTGAATTTAGTACTAGTGATGTTATTTTGGGAGGCGATTTAAACTTTGTTTTTAATTTAAACTTGGACAAAACAGGGGGAAACCCGATGACCAATTTTAGGGCAAGGGATGAATGTATAAGTTTAATGTCTACTTTTGACTTGATTGACATTTGGCGGGAAAGGAACCCGAGTTTAACGGAATACTCATGGAATTCGAATATAACCCCTGGTATTAGATGTAGGCTGGATTTTTTCCTTATCTCGGGGCATTTTCGTAATTTGGTTTCAAAGTGTAATTTTTCTCCCAGTATTCAGTCTGACCATTGCATTATTAATTTAGAGTTAGAGGTTTGCAAAAACAGAAGAGGCCCTGGCTTTTGGAAATTGAACAATTCCTTATTGGTTGATTCAGAGTACACAATTAAAGTGAAAGATATTATCACGGGAATCATTAATGATAGCAACGATATGAATCCTTCCCAGCTTTGGGAATATGTTAAATATAAAATTCGGGAGTTCAGCATTAGGTACAGCAAGGAGAAAGCTGCTACTCGTAAAAAGCATGAAAATGATTTAATAAAGGAAATTTCGAGATTAGAAAGAACTTACTATAGTTTGCAGACTCCTGAAAATTTAGATAAATTAAATGATGCTCGGAGTAAACTTGATCAGTTGTATAATTTCAAACTACAGGGAATAATTGTTCGTTCCAGGGCTCGATGGGTCGAAAACGGAGAGAAAAGTACTAAATATTTCCTTAATTTAGAGAATCGTCATAAATCTTTAAGTGTTATCCGGAAGCTTACGAATTCCTCTGGTGAAGGGCTTTTTAATGATAAGGATATTCTAGATGAGTTAAGTAATTTTTATAAGAAGCTCTATCATGGTGTCGGTTGTTCTCCTTCCCTCATTTTTGATAATCTTCAGTGTTTGAATTACCTCACGGAGGACAACGCCAACATTTGTGAAGGTCAGTTAACTATCGAAGAGTGCAGATCTTCCCTATTTTCTTTCAATGACAACAAAAGTCTTGGAAGCGATGGCTTAACGGCCGAGTTCTACAAATTGTTTTGGCCGGATATTTCCACTTTAGTAGTAAATTCTCTGAACTTTGCCTTCACCTCGGGTAACTTATCCCCCGAACAGGCTCGTAGTATTATCACTCTGTTACCAAAGCCGGACAAAGACCTCACTTTAGTTAAAAATTTTCGTCCAATAAGTCTTTTAAATGTAGACTATAAAATTTGTTCAAAAGCATTAGCCTCACGAATTAAGCATGTTGTAAGTAATTTAATTAATCCAAACCAGACTGGTTTTATAAAAGGGAGATTTATTGGCGAGAATATTCGCTGTATTTTAGATGTAATCGATCACTGTGATGCAAAGTCTATTCCCGGCCTGATGGTGTTTGTTGACTTTGAAAAGGCATTCGATAAATTAGAGTGGGATTTTGTATTTAGAACTCTCCGCTTTTTCAATTTCAATAATGATTTCATACGTTGGGTACGTACATTATACATTAACTCATCTGCATGTGTTTGCAATAATGGTTTTTCATCTCATTATTTTCCAATTTCTAGAGGCGTAAGACAAGGTTGCCCCTTAAGTCCTTATATTTTTATTCTGTGTGCTGAAATTTTCGCCCTTAAAATTAGATGTAGTAACAACATAAGAGGTATAAGACTGAATAATCATGAATTGCGTTTGGTTCAGTACGCTGATGATACAACTCTTTTCCTAGAAGGTGGTGAAAATAATTTGATTGAAATTTGTAACATTTTCCAGCTTCTTGAGCGTAGCTCTGGCTTAAATGTTAATTATGATAAAACTAGTGTGTTTCCTCTTGGGCCATTAAAGGATAGTAAACCTCGTTTCATGGATAACTATTTCTTCAACTGGACTACTGGTCCAATCACCGTTTTGGGAATAACCATCAAGAGGGGGGATGATAACTTTTTTCGTCTCAATTTTATTCCAAAACTTTCACGCCTTAAATCCATCCTTAACTTGTGGTCACAGCGAGACCTCACTCCACTTGGCAGAATTACTTTGGTTAAAACGTTTGCTTTATCTCAGCTAGTTTACCTCTTTCAGGTTTTACCAAGTCCACCCTCTCATTTTGTAAAAACATTAGAGTCGATTTTGTATAAGTTTATTTGGTCCTGGAAGCCGGACAAAGTTCGTCGAAGCACAATGATAAATCCTATAAAGGAGGGAGGATTAAGTGTCACTCATATAAGTAGTTTTATTCGAGGTTTAAAGTGTACATGGGTTAAACGTTACGTTAATGAAAGCGATGCCCATTGGGCAAAGTTTTTTGATTATTACTTAAATCATTTTGGTGGTTCCTTTCTGTTTAGGTGCAATTATAAGAGCTCTGATGTAAAAACTGGTAATAATTTTATCGACGATATTTGTCATGCCTGGGCTTTGTGTAACTATAAGGTTCCATTATCAGATTTTAAAAGGCAAATCTTATGGAATAATTCCGATATAAAGATAAATGGTTCCGTGGTATTATACAAACAATGGTATTATAATGGAATTATTTTTGTCAAGGACCTTCTCGATGAAAACGATAATTTTTTAACTTTTCAGCACTTTCTAAACAAGTTTAACCTACAATGTTCGTTCTTGTTATATTATAGTATTATGCATGCTATTCCATCCGAGTGGAAACGAAACTTCAATGTTGTTTCGCAAACGCCATATGATGAGGACTCTTTATTCGATGGAATACAGGGTACGCCTTTGCTCTCTAGGTATATTTACAATATTTTAATTAAACGTATTTCACTGCCTCCAAAGGCAATCCTAAAGTGGCAAACTGAATTTGATTTCGAGGATGAGCAATGGCAAAAAATTCACCTGATACCTTTCAAGTCTGTTAAAGAGAGTAAATTACAATATTTCCAATTTCGCTTTATTCATAGGATACTGGGCACAAACTATTATTTATACAAAATCAACATGATGGAAAATCCAAGATGCACTTTTTGTGGGGAAAGAGATGAAACTATCAGACATCTGTTCTGGGATTGCAAGTATACCTCCAATTTTATTTTAGATGTTGAGCAGGCTGTATTAGGAAGGCAATTTTGTTTCTCTGGGCTGATTTCTTTTTTGGCTATAAATTAATTCTTAAGCATCCTTATAACTTCCTCATTTTGCATGCTAAGTACTTTATTTTCCAACAAAAACTCCTTGAAAGGATTCCATCTGTGAACGACTTCATGTATAAATTTAAGTTTTCTTTGCAAGTGCAAAATCATTTACATAAAAAATTAAGTCTCGGCAACCAATTTCTTTTGACTCTTTGAAAAATGCTTTCAGCACCAACAATTTTCTTTTTGAGTAAGATTTGATCTTTGCTACTGCTGCTGGAGGGTAGGTTTATTTTAAATGTTCCCAAATACCAGTTATATTGCGGTATACTCGTCAGGGCGGCAGTAGTATACAGCCACTCAGATTGGTATTCTGCTTTATGGACTGCCTTCGATACCCTTATGGGTAGTTATACTAGTTTGCCCACTCTTTGTTATGCACCTATCTGTTTTATAATGGGAAACAATGGCTGTTGTTTATGTTATTTTCCTTTCTTGAAATGTTTTTGTAATAGCCTACATTCACTGACGTCTTTACACTTCCATATATATATATATATATATATATATATATATTGATATATTTGTATCAACATTAAAGTTGGTGGATTGTAACCGTTTTTGAAGTCTGACAGTATTGTAGTAGTGGTGTTTCATATATTGAACTCTGTACATATGTAAATTGTTTGTAACTGAAGATAATGATGTGATTGTACATAATAAATTGTAGCTCAATAAATGATGGCAGAAAAAAAAAAAAAATATTTATTTATTTATTTATTTATTCATTCATTCATTCATTCATTCATTCATTCATTCATTCATTCATTCATTCATTCATTCATTCATTCATTCATTCATTCATTCATTCATTCATTCATTCATTCATTCATTCATTCATTCATTCATTCATTCATTCATTCATTTATTTATTTATTTATTTATTTATTTGTTGGACGAGGATGGCCGTCGATCTCTAAAGTCGACACGTCAAGTGGCTCTTACTTTTCGCTGATTATTCCATCCTTTTTAACAGTTGGGGAACGGATTTGTCCCTAATCTTAACACATTATACCTTCTGGACATTCAGAAATGGTTTTCTGTGGAAATAATGCCGGCTGGGAGACCGAAAGGAAGCAAGAATAAACCAAAGGCACCGCCCAGTAAGTCTACCTTATATACTACATGCACTACACGTAGTAAAGCTATACGTACAACATCAATTTCTCAGCCTAGCCTTCATCCTACCACAATGGCCACCTCACATACTACTTTGGAACAGTCTATTGACGAAGCAATTGAGAAAATTCTTCAGAAAGTCGCTTCTGACCTAAAGACAATGAAAAGAGATTTCATGCATGCTTTAAATGAGCATGATAAAAGAATTAAAGCTCTAGAAGCAGAAAACCTACGGCTCAAGGCTCAATGTGAGAATCTTGGGAAAGAGCTACAGGATCAAAAAAAGTTGGGAGAAGCGCATTCGCAGGACTTAAATAAGCTTGAAAGATTTTCACGAAGGAATAATATAAGAATCATCGGATTCCCCGAAAGAGATCAGGAAAATTGCGATACAATCGTTTCAGAGGTTCTACAGAAGGTCGGGTTGGAACATTGCAGGCTTGAGCGGTCCCATCGTGATGGGAGACGTATCCCTGGAAAACCGAGACATATTATCGCTAAATTGACTTATTATAAAGATAAAGTATTCCTTATGAAGAATGCACGTAGATCCCTTGCCAACGAGCGTTATTTTATCGTCGAGGACCTAACGATAATGGATTTGAATGAAAAACGACGTTGGAAAGACGAGGTATCCCGATTATTCGCTAATGGTACTTTCCTTCATTTTTCTGGGGGCCGATGGAGAACCAGGGATGGTCGTCCGTTTCCATTTGAGTCATCTTAATTATTGCATAAAATTGTGTTGGAAACTTTTATTGAGTGTCTTTTTTTCATTTATGGGCCATACACGTCTTCGTCTATACCTTTTGTCAACTGGACTTTTGCCTCATGCAGGACTCGGCAAGTTTGGTTGATTTGATCCTTTTTCTCTTTTTTCCTTTCTTTTTTCACCTCAGAATTGATTTTCTTCATTTTGTAGATTATATACGTATCTCATTCTTTGTGCTTTGCTTTAAAATGAAACGTGCTGTAATCGCTAGCAACGATCACTCTAACTTCACTTCACGTTTAAATATTATTAATATTTACATTATTGTTTACTGCCTACACCCTCTAGCTTTTATCTTATGGACGGTTCATTTTAATGTGCTTATATTTTTATGGATCGGACTTTTAGTGATACTTTATGGAGTCCCTTAAATTCGTCACTTACAATGCTAGAGGTCTGAGGCAGTCTTCGAAACGTAGACAGGTTTTTGCCTTTCTTCACGCCCAAAAATTTGATGTTATCCTGTTGCAAGAAACTCACAGTGCCACTGATGATGAAAATTACTGGCGAAACGAGTGGGGAGGGAAAATTTTCTTTTCCCATGGTTCTATGCGTAGCAAGGGTGTTTGCATTCTTTTCAAACCTACTTTAAATTTTCACATTATTAAAGTTGATTGTCATGTGGATGGCCGTTATATAATTCTTGATGTAGATATTGCAGAATGCATTCTAACTTTGGTCTGCCTTTACGGACCCAACGTGGATCAGCCGTTGTTTTTTAAAAATTTCATTCACCTACTGGATACCTTTAAGGGTGAGAATATTATCTTTGGGGGGGGATTTTAATTTTGTCTTTAACTTGGACTTAGATAAGAAACTAGGGAATCTTCGTACTAATTACAAAGCCCGTGAGGGATGTTTTAGCCTTATGAACTATTATGATTTGATTGATATCTGGCGTGAGTGTAACCCCTTTTTAAAGAAATTTACGTGGAAATCGAATATTTTACCGGGCCTTTTTTGCCGTCTCGATTTTTTTCTTATCTCAAGACATTTAAAATTGAATGTACGTTTAGATGGGCTTATTCCAGGTTTCCGATCTGATCATTCTTTTGTTTTAATGGTTTTGGGTATCGGCACATTTGAGAGAGGCCCAGGTTTTTGGAAGATTAATAATTCTCTTTTAAGTGAGGAAAATTATTCACATTTATTAAATACTGTTTTAGCTAGAGAACTAGCGACTACTCGGAATCTTAACCGTTCGTCTAGATGGGATTTTATAAAATATATTGTACGTAGGGAAACGGTGTCTTACAGTAAAAATTTAGCTGCAGAAAGAAGAAGGTATGAAAAACAGCTAATTTCCCATATCTCTGCTTTGGAAAGCGATCTGTATTCTGAATGGTCAGATGAGGTAAATTCCTCTTTATTGGAGGCACAAAATAACCTCCATCATTTGTATGACTATAAATTAAAGGGTATTCTTGTGCGTTCAAGAGCTCGATGGGTTGAGTCGGGGGAAAAAAATACTAAATACCTTTAGAACTTAGAAAATCGTAATAGGAACTCTACTTTAATCCAGCAAATTCGTCAGGAAGATGGCACAACTTTAACAAAAGCAAAGGATATTTTAAATGCTCTAGAATCTTTTTACAGGTCTCTTTATTCTGCGGGTGATCACAATTCAGATGTCTTTTTCAATACCTTACAACTTGACAGAACATTAGATGATGAGCATTCTCGCCTTTGTGACGGCCCTCTTACTCTCGAAGAATGTAAAGCTGCCCTTGATAGTATGCCGTTAGACAAATCTCTGGGTAGTGACGGTCTTAGTGTTAATTTCTATAAACATTTCTGGCACCTCGTTGGTCAACCTTTGGTTGATTCTCTTAATTTTTCTTTCTTTAATGGAGAACTTTCCCCAGAGCAGAGACGTGGTGTAATTACCCTTATTCCCAAACCTGGTAAGGATCCATCTATTCTGAAAAATCTTAGGCCTATCTCATTACTTAATTCAGATTATAAAATTGGTGCTAAGGCTCTTGCTAATCGCATGAAGCTTGTCTTGCCTTCCCTTATTGGTCATCAACAAACTGGTTTTCTTAAAGGAAGGTTTATTGGAGAAAATGTTAGATTTACCCTTGATCTTATTGAGCATTGTTCTTCTTTTAACAAAGCCGGTTTCATTTTCCTCTTAGATTTTGAGAAAGCTTTTGATAAAATTGACTGGAACTTTTTGTACAACACCTTACATGCTTTTAAGTTTGGTAATAACTTCATTCGTTGGATCAAAACCTTTCACCATAACAGGTCTAGCCGGGCTTTCAATAATGGGTATTCTTCGGGTGACTTTAATTTAGGAAGGGGGGTAAGACAGGGATGCCCACTTAGTCCCTATCTTTTTTTACTTTGTGCTGAGGTTTTGGCTCAAGTAATAATTCACAACAATGTAATCAGAGGCCTTAGCATTTTCAATACAGAAGTAAAAATTTTACAGTATGCTGATGATACTACTTTGTTTTTGGATGAAACTGCCGATTCTCTTAAAGAAGTTATTCGTATACTTGAAAATTTTTATAACGTTTCCGGTTTGAAGATTAACTATGACAAGTCGATTTTGTTCCCGTTAGGTCCCTATGTTAAACGTAAACCAGCATTTATAAATGATCTTCCAGTTACCTGGTCAAAAGGTCCAGTTACTCTGTTGGGGGTTTCTTTTTCTACTAATCGCGAGGATCTTTTCACTCTTAATTTCCCGCCCAAGCTTTCTCGACTAAAACAGACACTTAATTTATGGTCAATGAGGGACCTTACTCCTGTTGGTAGGAGTATCCTTGTTAAAACCTTCGGTCTTTCTCAACTTGTTTTCCTTTTCCTTGTTCTCCCAAATCCTCCAAAGTCCTTCATTAGAAAGCTTAATCAGATAATTTTTAATTTTATTTGGGGTAATAAACAAGAAAAAATTAGTCGACTGACTATTATTAATCCCATTAGGCGCGGGGGCCTGAATGTAATCCATTTAGATTCCTTTATTGCAGGTTTAAAATGTACTTGGGTTCATCGTTATATTAAGGAAAGACGAGGTAACTGGAAGCTGTTTTTTGATTATTTTCTTTCTCGTTATGGTAAAAGTTTTCTTTTTAACTGTAATTTTAAGATTGGGGACGTTACAATTGAAAATCCATTCATCGCTGATGTTGTTAAATCATGGCAAGGTGTGTCGTTTAAAATTCCTGACACCCAATTTGAAAACCAAATTATTTGGAATAATTCTTGCATAAGAGTCAATAATAATACTATCTTTTATCGTTTCTTGTTTGAAAAGGGAATTATTTATATACGTGATCTTTTGTGTGAGGATGGTACGGCAATTTCTTATGATGCTTTTTTAAATAAATATAATTTGTTGCGATGTCCTTTCACGTTATATTGGGGAATTATAAAGGCGATACCTGTTCCATGGAGAGTTGCGTTTAATTCAGATGTTGATATTAATGAGAATTACAATGAGTATCTCTTACATACTTTTATGGCCACTTTACGTGTTTCTAAATTCATCTATGATAACTATATTTTAAACTTAGGGTGCAAAATAAAGGCAGTTTCAAAGTGGAATAATTCTTTTCATTTTGACGATAAGACGTGGGAATCAATTTTTCACTGCCCCTGGTATTCTGTTCGCGAAGTTAAAATTCAGTTTTTTCAGTATCGATTTATTCACCGGATTCTTAGTACGAATAGATTATTATATCTTATGAAATTAATTGAAAGTCCCCTCTGCACTTTTTGTAAAAGAGAAGAAGAAACTCTAGATCATTTGTTTTGGAACTGTCACATAGTATCCTCCTTTTTGTTAGACGTAGAACATTTGTTTTTGGACCGTCAATTTACTTTGTCAAAAGAAGATATTTTCTTTGGTTATTGTAGATATATTAAACATCCATTCAACTTTCTCATTTTGCATTTGAAGTACTATATATTCCAGTGTAAACAAAAAGACATAATCCCTAATATTAGCGAGTTCTCTTATAAATTCAAGTTTTTATTGGAGGTTGAAAAGCAGATATCTAAGAAAAGTAAAGGTAAACGTTTCTTTCATTATGATGTTTTATGCCGATCGTTTAACTTATAGGTTACTTAAATAAACAATCATTTCAGTTTGTATTTGGACGTTGCTTGCTGCTTGTATGCATATCTGGATGTTAATGTATATACTTACTATTAATAATTTTAAAAGCGATGATCTATAAACAGAGGTGTCAATAAAAAAATATATATATATATATATATATATATATTTATTAATTTATTGATTTATTAATTTATTAATTTATTTATTAATTAATTAATTTATTTATTTATTTATTACAAACTCTTTTGGCCGGATATTTCCACTTTAGTAGTAAATTCTCTGAACTTTGCGTTCACCTCGGGTAACTTATCCCCCGAGCAGGCTCGTAGTATTATCACTCTGTTACCAAAGCCGGACAAAGACCTCACTTTAGTTAAAAATTTTCGTCCAATAAGTCTTTTAAATGTAGACTATAAAATTTGTTCAAAAGCATTAGCCTCACGAATTAAGCATGTTGTAAGTAATTTAATTAATCCAAACCAGACAGGTTTTATAAAAGGGAGATTTATTGGCGAGAATATTCGCTGTATTTTAGATGTAATCGATCACTGTGATGCAAAGTCTATTCCCGGCCTGATGGTGTTTGTTGACTTTGAAAAGGCATTCGATAAATTAGAGTGGGATTTTGTATTTAGAACTCTTCGCTTTTTCAATTTCAATAATGATTTCATACGTTGGGTACGTACATTATACATTAACTCATCTGCATGTGTTTGCAATAATGGTTTTTCTCATTATTTTCCAATTTCTAGAGGCGTAAGACAAGGTTGTCCCTTAAGTCCTTATATTTTTATTCTGTGTGCTGAAATTTTCGCCCTTAAAATGAGAAGTAATTACAACATAAGAGGTATAAGACTGAATAATCATGAATTGCGTTTGGTTCAGTACGCTGATGATACAACTCTTTTCCTAGAAGGTGGTGAAAATAATTTGATTGAAATTTGTAACATTTTTCAGCTTCTTGAGCGTAGCTCTGGCTTAAATGTTAATTATGATAAAACTAGTGTGTTTCCTCTTGGGCCATTAAAGGATAGTAAACCTCGTTTCATGGATAACTATTTATTCAACTGGACTACTGGTCCAATCACCGTTTTGGGAATAACCATCAAGAGGGGGGATGATAACTTATTTCGTCTCAATTTTATTCCAAAACTTTCACGCCTTAAATCCATCCTTAGCTTGTGGTCACAGCGAGACCTCACTCCACTTGGCAGAATTACTTCGGTTAAAACGTTTGCTTTATCTCAGCTAGTTTACCTCTTTCCGGTTTTACCAAGTCCACCTTCTCATTTTGTAAAAACATTAGAGTCGATTTTGTGTAAGTTTATTTGGTCCTGGAAGCCGGACAAAGTTCGTCGAAGCACAATGATAAATCCTATAAAGGAGGGGGGATTAAGTGTCACTCATATAAGTAGTTTTATTCGACGTTTAAAGTGTACATGGGTTAAACGTTACGTTAATGAAAGCGATGCCCATTGGGCAAAGTTTTTTGATTATTACTTAAAACATTTTGGTGGTTCCTTTCTGTTTAGGTGCAATTATAAGAGCTCTGATGTAAAAACTGGTAATAATTTTATCGACGATATTTGTCATGCCTGGGCTTTGTGTAACTATAAGGTTCCATTATCAGATTTTAAAAGGCAAATCTTATGGAATAACTCCGATATAAAGATAAATGGTTCCGTGGTATTATACAAACAATGGTATTATAATGGAATTATTTTTGTCAAGGACCTTCTCGATGAAAACGATAATTTTTTAACTTTTCAGCACTTTCTAAACAAGTTTAACCTACAATGTTCGTTCTTGTTATATTATAGTATTATGCATGCTATTCCATCCGAGTGGAAACGAAACTTCAATGTTGTTTCGCAAACGCCATATGATGAGGACTCTTTATTCGATGGAATACAGGGTACGCCTTTGCTCTCTAGGTATATTTACAATATTTTAAATAAACGTATTTCACTGCCTCCAAGGGCAATCGTAAAGTGGCAAACTGATTTTGATTTCGAGGATGAGCAATGGCAAAAAATTCACCTGATACCTTTCAAGTCTGTTAAAGAGAGTAAATTACAATATTTCCAATTTCGTTTTATTCATAGGATACTGGGCACAAACTATTATTTATACAAAATCAACATGATGGAAAATCCAAGATGCACTTTTTGTGGGGAAAGAGATGAAACTATCAGACATCTGTTCTGGGATTGCAAATATACCTCCGATTTTATTTTAGATGTCGAACAAGCTGTATTAGGAAGGCAATTTTGTTTCTCTAGGGCTGATTTCTTTTTTGGCTATAAATTAATTCTTAAGCATCCTTATAACTTCCTCATTTTGCATGCTAAGTACTTTATTTTCCAACAAAAACTCCTTGAAAGGATTCCATCTGTGAACGACTTCATGTATAAATTTAAGTTTTCTTTGCAAGTGCAAAATCAGTTATTTAAAATTAAGTCTCGGCAACCAATTTCTTTCGACTCTTTGAAAAATGCTTTCAGCACCAACAATTCTCTTTTTGAGTAAGATTTGATCTTTGCTACTGCTGCTGGAGGGTAGGTTTAATTTAAATGTTCCCAAATACCAGTTATATTGCGGTATACTCGTCAGGGCGGCAGTAGTATACAGCCACTCAGATTGGTATTCTGCTTTATGGACTGCCTTCGATACCCTTATGGGTAGTTATATTAGTTTGCCCACCCTTTGATATGCACTTACCTGTTTTATAATGGGAAACAATGGCTGTTGTTTATGTTATTTTCCTTTCTTGAAATGTTTTTAAAATAACCTACATTCACTGACATCTTTACACTTTCATGTTTGTATATATATAGATATATTTTTATCAACATTAAAGTTGTTAAATTGTAACCGTTTTTGAAGTCTGACAGTATTGCAGTAGTGGTGTTTCAAATATTAAACTCTGTACATATGTAAATTGTTTGTAACTGAAAAATGCTTTCAGCACCAACAATTTTCTTTTTGAGTAAGATTTGATCTTTGCTACTGTTGCTGGAGGGTAGGTTTAATTTAAATGTTCCCAAATACCAGTTATATTGCGGTATACTCGTCAGGGCGGCAGTAGTATACAGCCACTCAGATTGGTATTCTGCTTTATGGACTGCCTTCGATACCCTTATGGGTAGTTATACTAGTTTGCCCACTCTTTGTTATGCACCTATCTGTTTTATAATGGGAAACAATGGCTGTTGTTTATGTTATTTTCCTTTCTTGAAATGTTTTTGTAATAGCCTACATTCACTGACGTATTTACACTTCCATAATTAATTAATTAATTAATTAATTAATTAATTAATTAATTAATTAATTAATTAATTAATTAATTAATTAATTAATTAATTAATTAATTCGAGCAATGATTTTTTTAAGGAATTAGAAAGTCTATTTATTATTCAGGCGGAAACCAGCACATCTTGAATAATTCCCTAATTAAGATCGACAATAAGTTAATATATATATTATCTCAGCTACACCCACGGCTTGGAAAAACCATTTTTCAGAGGAAAGCAGTGATCGGCTAGATAATATTTATGTGAACCATATTGCTCTAGAGCAAAGCGTGTCGCGTCATGTTTACATGTCTCTTATAAAAAAAATCAGTGAACCTCCAACTTCTATTCAAAAATGGAACGCTTCTATGGAGCTCGATGATTCTCAATGGCAAACGGTGTTTCGTAGCCCGTTTGCCTCATGTTCTGAGAGCAAAATCCTTTTCTTCCAATTTCGATTTCTCCACCGAATACTGGGAACAAATCTTTTACTCTCCCGTATGAATATTACTGAGAATGCTAGGTGTACTTTCTGTGGGTCTCAAGATGAAACTTTGGAGCATTTATTTTGGGAATGTCGTATTACTTCCTCTTTTATTTTAGATGTTGAGCAATGTATTTTTGGAAGACAATTTGTGTTAACAAAACAGGATTTATTTTTCGGGTACAAACTTCTTGTACGTCACCCCTATAACTTTTTTATTTTGCATTTGAAATATTATATATTTAACTCGAAATTAAATCAAGTTGTACCTCATGTAAATCAATTTTTGAGTAAATTTAAGTTTGCTTTGGAAGTTGAAAAATATCTTGAAAGGTCAAAAAGGCGAAGAAAAATTCCCTATGATGATTTATACATTTCGTTTCGTAATTGCCCTCAATTATTTCAATAATGCTATTATTTTGATACTGTTTATTTCTGTGTATATAATGCTTGATGAGTATAAACTTGAAATTGAATAAAAGAGATGGAAAAAAAAAAAAAAAAAAAAAAAAAAAGTTAATATATATAAATATTTTGAAACAAAATAACGCTTTTAGAGTGCGAAATTTTTTTGACAATGCAGGTAACCCTTTAGACTATAATCATTTCTGTACGAAGTTTGCTTTAGAACATTTTCCGTTTACATTGTACTTTGGTATTTTATCGTCAATTCCGAGACAATGGAAAGAAAGTGCAGGGTGCGATCAAATCCTTACGGAAAATGTTCAACGTATGATAAAAGCTGTATCATCGCCTAAAATAACAAAGTTTATTTACAATTATTTAGTTGGGAAAAATGCACAAAAGCCCAAAGCAATAAGCAAATGGTCAGAATTAGGAAACGTTGATCATGATTGGAACCAGATTTTCATGCTCCCTTATAGAGCAGTGAGAGATACAAAGATACATTACTTTCAGTTCCGTTTTTTACACAGGGTATTAGGTACTGACGAGTATCTGTTTAAGATTAAAATAAAAGACAGTCCGCTTTGTTCTTTTTGTTATGATAGTCATGAAACAGTTGATCATTTGTTTTGGAATTGTACATATGTTAGAGATTTCTGGTTGGATTCATGCACCCGTTGTTTGAAAAGTAATTTTAAAATTGAGTATGAACATGTAAAATTTGGTTTTGTTGAAGATGTTAAGCATCCTATTAATTTCTTTATTTTACATGCAAAGTTCTATATCTTTTACTGCAAAATAAATAACATGCAACCAGATGCGATTGCTTTTAGTTATAAGTTTAAATATTATTTAGAAGTTGAATATCATATTCTTCAGTCAAAGAACGAGTTACGAATGAACATGATGAAAGATGCATTTAATGATTGATTGCATTTATCATATTTACTATCTTTCATAAAATATATGTATTAATGTTCATGACAACGCAATGGAAACGAATGAAATAAACATGACGGAAAAAAAAAAATAATTAATTACTTAATTAATTAATTAATTAATTAATTAATTAATTAATTAATTAATTAATTAATTAATTAATTAATTAATTAATTAATTAATTAATTAATTAATTAATTAATTAATTAATTAATTAATTAATTAATTAATTAATTAATTAATTAATTAATTAATTACGTGAAAAAATATGTGAAACGTGAAAAAATATGAAAGAAATCAATAAAGAGAGTTGGAAAAAGAAAAAAAAAATAATTAATTAATTAATTAATTAATTAATTAATTAATAAATTAATTATTTTTTTTTCTTTTTCCAACTCTTTTATTGATTTCTTTCATATTTTTTTCACGTTCTGATTCATAACCATTCTTTTTTTCTTCACCGCAGTGTAATCGAATATACAATAGTTAAGGTTATCTACATAATTATACAAGTTACATATAACCAAAGAAAAAAAAAGTAGAAATAAATGCACAATGTAGATCAACAAATATAGTAGAATAAAGATTTAGTATTAACATGTAGGTTGAATGCCACGATAGATAACACCACTTCTTAAATACCTATCTGTGATAAATCTAATCGGCTACAATGGAGGGATATAGCAGGCGTCTTTTAAAAGGGCAACAGAGAGCAGGACAAAGCAAGCAACGGAGCAAGGCTAATTCATGAGTTGCGGCAATGAATAGGAGAAGCATTTTTTAAGAACGTTAAATCTAGTGCGAAAAGATACGGGGGAATTTCTTTTCAGTGCAATACACTTTTTTACATTAAAAATAAATTTAAACTTGTAAAAGAACTCATTCGCATCGGGTTTTCTGTCATCGAGCTTACAACTAAAGATATAATATTTAATGTGAAAAATGTAGAAATTAAATGGATGAAAACTGGTCGTAAGTTTACCAAAAAAATAATCTTGCCTTGACAACTTAAATTGTGAACCAAAAAAAAGTTGCTCGCAATCTAACAAAAACGAAGAGGTAACATGACATGACCAAAAGAGATGTTCAATTGACTCTGTCTCATTAACACAAAATGTACAAACAGGGGAATCTTTCTTACGCATTAAGTGCAATAACTTATTAGTACCTAATATACGATGGAGAAACCTGAACTGGAAATAATGAACTTTAGCTTCAAGACGAGTACGAGAGGGGCTAGTAAAAATTAGTGCCCACTCATCCTCACTAAAATCAAATGAAACTGCCCATTTCTTACAAGCAATTGGAAAATGAGAAATTTTATTAACAAGGTGAGGGTAGAGTAAACGAGAGACTGAGGTTATCGAAAAAATCGCCTTACTAAAATCTATATCCTCACTTGTTTCCTTGGGATCATTAAATAATTCATTCTTCCAAGACCTAGGAATTGCAGAGCAAATTCCGTAAAATTTTGTAAAAGGGTATCTAACCTTATATTTCTGAATGAAAGTCTCATATGAAATGCGGTTACCATTACGCATATACAATTGTCTAACATATGATAAACCTGCTTGGTGAAGCATTTTATGGTATAATATAACATTATCGACTTTAATGAAACTATTATTCCAGATCAACTGATCCCCAAACTTACGAGTAGGTGGCTTAAAAGTGACATGACTCCAAGCAATACAAATTTGTCTTATAAAAGTATTACAGATAGATGATACATCATCCTCCTGAAAATTACATTTAAATAAAAACTCATTACCAAAAGACGCGAGTGAGTTATGAAAGAAGATCTTCCAGTACCCTGTTTGATTGGGATCACAATATCTCCTAACCCAAGATGTTTTGAGTGCATCGGCAAAAGATGGAATGTGAACAATTTTTAACCCCCCTCTTTGAACTGGATTAATTAATTAATTAATTAATTAATTAATTAATTAATTAATTAATTTTTTTTTCCGTCATGTTTATTTCATTCGTTTCCATTGCGTTATATGACAGGCAAATAAGAGGTATTAATATTTTGGGTAATGAATATAAGCTACTTCAGTATGCTGATGATACAGTGTTTTTCTTAAATGGAGACGAGGATAGTATGTGTGCTTTAATTAATTGTCTTAAGAAATTTAAAGGTTCATCTGGTCTTAAAATTAATTATGATAAGAGTAAACTTTTCCCCCTGGGCCCCTTTGTCATAAATTATCCTCGTTATATCGACAAACTTAATTTGATTATTTCGAGGGAACCAGTAACCTACTTGGGTATTACCTTCTCACATCATGGCGACGACCTTTTTCGATTGAATTATGAGAAGAAATTGTCACGACTTAAACATCAATTGAAAGTCTGGAATAGCAGGGATCTTACACCCATTGGCAGGAACACAATTGTGAAATCTTTTGCAATTAGTCAGTTGGTTTTTCTTTTCCAAGTGTTGCCAACCCCTCCTACTTCATTTCTAAACCTGGTTCAGAGTGCTATTTTTGAGTTTATTTGGAGCGGCAATCCTGATAAAGTTAGACGCTTAACAATGATAAATCCAGTTCAAAGAGGGGGGTTAAAAATTGTTCACATTCCATCTTTTGCCGATGCACTCAAAACATCTTGGGTTAGGAGATATTGTGATCCCAATCAAACAGGGTACTGGAAGATCTTCTTTGATAACTCACTCGCGTCTTTTGGTAATGAGTTTTTATTTAAATGTAATTTTCAGGAGAATTATGTATCATCTATCTGTAATACTTTTATAAGATAAATTTGTATTGCTTGGAGTCATGTCACTTTTAAGCCACCTACTCGTAAGTTTGGGGATCAGTTGATCTGGAATAATAGTTTCATTAAAGTCGATAATGTTATATTATACCATAAAATGCTTCACCAAGCAGGTTTATCATATGTTAGACAATTGTATATGCGTAATGGTAATCGCATTTCATATGAGACTTTCATTCAGAAATATAAGGTTAGATACCCTTTTACAAAATTTTACGGAATTTGCTCTGCAATTCCTAGGTCTTGGAAGAATGAATTATTTAATGATCCCAAGGAAACAAGTGAGGATATAGATTTTAGTAAGGCGATTTTTTCGATAACCTCAGTCGCTCGTTTACTCTACCCTCACCTTGTTAATAAAATTTCTCATTTTCCAATTGCTTGTAAGAAATGGGCAGTTTCATTTGATTTTAGTGAGGATGAGTGGGCACTAATTTTTACTAGCCCCTCTCGTACTCGTCTTGAAGCTAAAGTTCATTATTTCCAGTTCAGGTTTCTCCATCGTATATTAGGTACTAATAAGTTATTGCACTTAATGCGTAAGAAAGATTCCCCTGTTTGTACATTTTGTGTTAATGAGACAGAGTCAATTGAACATCTCTTTTGGTCATGTCATGTTACTTCTTCGTTTTTGTTAGATTGCGAGCAACTTTTTTTTGGTTCACAATTTAAGTTGTCAAGGCAAGATTATTTTTTTGGTAAACTGACGACCAGTTTTCATCCATTTAATTTCTACATTTTTCACATTAAATATTATATCTTTAGTTGTAAGCTCGATGACAGAAAACCCGATGC